>CM051236.1:2681645-2896645 GCA_027917425.1 Gastrophryne carolinensis | reverse complement strand
AAAATTGGATGATTCACACCCTGGAGTTGGCAGCAGCAGCAGCAGGAGCCCAAATATTACTTTAAAGAGACCTTGGGGTTGGCTTCAGGAGCCCAAAAATTGGATGACTCACACCCTGGAGTTGGCAGGAGTTGGCAGCAGCAGCAACAGGAGCCCAAACATTACTTTAAAGAGACACTGGAGTTGGCTTCAGGAGCCCAAAAATTGGATGAATCACACCCTAGAGTTGGCAGCAGC
This sequence comes from Gastrophryne carolinensis, assembly GCA_027917425.1. Classification (NCBI taxonomy): domain Eukaryota; kingdom Metazoa; phylum Chordata; class Amphibia; order Anura; family Microhylidae; genus Gastrophryne; species Gastrophryne carolinensis. The sequence goes on along the minus strand of CM051236.1, from coordinate 2,896,408 downwards.
AGCAGGAGCCCAAATATTACTTTAAAGAGACCCTGGGGTTGGCTTCAGGAGCCCAAAAATTGGATGATTCACACCCTGGAGTTGGCATCAGCAGGAGCCTAAAAATTGGCCTAAAGACATAAATATGTTTTGCACCATTTGGAAAGTGTAAAACGTGGCACCATGCTGAATCTAGTCGCATGCATCAGGCATTGGTGGGTGGAAATCCTGGCTGATCCATCCCTGATTCATTTTGACAAAGGTGAGTCTCTCCACATTTTTAGTTGACAGACGAGTTCTCCTCGCCGTAACTATGGCTCCCGCCGCACTAAACACCCGCTCAGATGGCACGCTACTTGCCGGGCAGAACAGCTTTTCCAGGACAAACTCTGCTAGTTGCGGCCACAAATCAAGTTTGGCTGCCCAGAAGTCCAGCGGATCCTCAAGGTGTGTTGGCATGGTCATGTCAAAGTATGACATGACCTGCTGGTTCAGGTCCTGCTCCAGGTCTTCCTGTTGCTCATGAGTAGCCTCACTATGCGGGTGTAGAAAGCTACTCATTAGCGACTGAAGACTGAGGCTGCTGCTGATGGAGTTGCTGCTGCTGCTCCTGCCAACCCCCCCAGCAGCCATGGCAGTGGAAGGTGAGCGCAGAGGTCCCCTCGAGTCAGACCTGCGAGAGTATGGACCATGGCGCAGATAGGCATCGGCCAACTGCCTACGTAGAATGTCTTTGTAGTAGTTCAGTTTGTCCTCCCTCTCGGTGGGTTTAAAAAATGCCCCCATTTTGTGCCGGAAGCGAGGGTCCAATAAGGTGGACAGCCAGAAGTCATCCCGCCGACAGATGGAAACAATTCTGGGGTCACTACGCAAGCACGTGAGCATGCTTCCTGCCATTTGCGCAAGTGACTCGGATGGACTACCTGTCTCCATCTCCACTGCATACTGCCACGGTGTGCCCGGGTCCTCTGTCTCGCCTTCCTCAAAAACCTCTAGCTCCTCTGGCTGCTCCTGCTCCTCCTCTCCTGTCCGCTGACTAGATAAACCAGCCATTTCGCCAAGCCTAAACTGTGTTTCGCTGGGCAACTCCTCCTCCTCCTCTTCCTCCTCCTCCTCCAGTTCAGCTCCAACGGGGTTCATGTGGCCGTAAGATGTAAACGGCATGTCTCCAGTGCCCTGACCAGCCATGGTTTCCAACATGTGCTGTAGTACATGAAGCAGTGGAATCACGTCGCTCATCCCGTAATCCTGCCGACTGACAAATAAAGTGGCTTCCTCAAAGGGCCTGAGCAAACGGCAGGTGTCACGTATGAGCTGCCACTGGTTGACATTGAAGTTACACAGGGCAGTCCCCCTATCTGCTTGGATCATCAGGAAATCCGTGATGGCTTTTCTCTGTTCATATAATCGGTCCAACATGTGAAGGGTGGAATTCCAACGGGTGGAAACATCGCAAATCAGACTATGTTGGGGGATACCATTCTGACGCTGTAGCTCAAGAAGGGTGTGTTTGGCGGTGTAGGAGTGGCTGAAGTGCATGCAAAGTTTCCTTGAAGTTGTTAGGATGTCTTGCAGATGGGGGGAACACTTCAGAAACCGCTTGACAACCAGATTGAAGACGTGAGCCATGCAGGGGGCATGGGTCAGGCTTCCTTGGCGCAGCGCAGACAAAATGTTCTTCCCATTGTCGGTAACCATGATTCCCATTCTAAGTTTTCTTGGAGTAAGCCATGTTTGGATTTCCTGATGAATACATTTAAGCAGTTCCTCCCCTGTGTGACTCCGTTCGCCAAGACAAACCATGTGAAGCACTGCGTGACACCTCCGTGGTAGACATGGTAGACTGGAGGGGCACTGAGACTTGAGCCTACAGTGGAGGGTGAGGAGATGGCGGAGGATGAGGAGGCCGAGTCGCACGGTGTCACAGGCCCAACGGGCAGGGAGCGCGGAGGCCGAAGCGGCGTGACCTGTCCAAGTTGCTGCTGCTGCTGCAAAGGGACCACATTCACCCAGTGGGCCGTAAACGACATGTACTGTCCCTGACCGTAGTTACAGCTCCAGATGTCGGCGCTGCCATGCACTTTGCTACACACCGACAGGCTCAAGGACTGGCCCACCTTCTGTTCAACAAAAGTGTGCAGCGCTGGTACTGCCTTCTTGGCAAAGAAATGACGGCTTGGGACTCTCCACCTCGGCTCGGCACAAGCCATCAGTTCTCTGAAAGGTGCAGATTCCACCACCTGAAAAGGGAGCGACTGCAGCACCAGCAACTTGGACAGGAGCACATTCAGCTTCTGCGCCGTAGGATGAGTGGGCGCATACTGCTGTCTCTTGGACATGGCTTCGCTGATGGATTGCTGGCGGGATGCATGAATTGGAGGAGGAGGTGCTGGAGCCTTGGCTGGCAGAAATTGGGAGCGGTGTGCCACTTGGTGAGGAAGCACACTGGACCACCCCTTGGGAGCCTCGGTTCTCCCAGGTCGCTTTATGGTGACGCATCATATGTTGACGCAGGGCCGTGCCAACATTTGGACCCTGGCCACGCTTCACCTTTTGCCTACATATCTTGCATGTGGCCATGTTACCATCCTGCGGATGCTTCAGGAAAAACTGCCACACTGCCGAGTAGCTACTTTTCCCACCCCCTGGCCTCACTGATTCACTGCTGCTGTTGCCAACTCCAGGAACCCCTGCTCCACCACCTCCCGATAAGGTAGACTGCCGCACAGCAGGTGCTCTACCCCGGCCCCGGCCAGCTCCAGCCTTTGGAATTGTGCCCCCATGCTGACTGCTACCACCTTGCTGCCTCAGCTGCTGACTCCGGGGCAACCTGCGCCCCTCTTCTCCTGATGATGACGATGAAGCCCCTTCATCACCCGGCTCCCAAGTGCGATCTGCTTCATCGTCATCATCATTATCACCGAGTTGTGGCTGTACGTCACTGATGTTCGTGGATTCGTCAACAGTGTCTGGCGCAGGAGCTGGAACGCTCGCAGCACCCACGACACTGTCCACATCACTATTTGTCTGCCTAGCTAGAGAAGCCACCTCCATTTCTTGGCTGGGCAGTAGCTGCTGACTGTTCTCTATCTGAGCGTCCTCCTCACTAAAGAGTGGAGCTGAACCCAAAGCATAGGATACGTCGCTGGGGGAGGGAACGGCGTAGGACAGAGGCAATGGGAGGACAGGGACTGCTCTCGGGGCATGCCAACTCAGGGTTGTGTCAGGGGTCTCAGACGTAAGTTGTGATGATGTTGTTGATGAGCGCGTCAACCAATCTACCACGGCAGATGCGTTACTGGTGGAGACCCGACCGCTAGCAGATACTGGCAGATTAGGTCTCTCAGCGTGACTCCTGCTGCTACTGGCCCCCAGTCTGATGCGAGCTCTGCCTGTGGAATCTTGGTCTCTGCCACTCCTCTTTTCACTTCCAGGCACTTGTCTGCCCGACATAGTCTAACTGGCGTGGTAGTAGGTGATATTTTAAGAACCCCCGGGCAGCGGTGGGTCTATATGAAACAGAATATAATGCACACCAAAAGTGAGCAGTAACACTCAGCCTCCAACAGGCCTGCCTAGTGTAAATAAGAGAGCTGCTTAGTGTAAATAAAGAGGGGTATGCTATGTTACAGAATGGGATGCCCCAACAGAAGTGCACCTGGCAGCAGTACTACTATGCACAGCAAAAGTGTCTTTATCAGGCCTAATCTCTATTACAATAAGTGCAAATGGTTATGGTATTAAATAGAGGCTGCTGTAGTCACAGAATGGGATGCCCCAACCAGAGTGCACCTGGGAGCAGTATTATGCACAGCAAAAGTGTCTTTATCAGGCCAAACGACTTTTAGAATAAGTGCAAAGGGTTATAGTAAATAGAGGCTGGTGTAGTCACAGAATGGGATGCCTCACAGCAGACTTGAGATCAGTTCAGTATATATGCACAGTTAGTTAGTATAAGCAGCATGAAAACGCTAACAAAGCCAGTCAGCCAGCCAGTAACACTCAGGCTGGATGAAAAAAAAAAAAATCTCCCTGTGACTGCCTCCGATTTTTCCTAACTTTCCCTGTTTTTCGCTGACTTTCTGTCTGTCTCCTGCCTGTCTCCAAAAAAAAAAACGTTTAAAGCGAAGAAATGGATCGTCCATTGAAATGTATGGGAGAGCGACAGGTAGCGAGAGGTCATACCTGGCGCTGTGCAAGGCTGAACGCTGGCGCTGTACTCTGAGGCTGGGATAATGATGATTCAGATGCTACATGGCGCTATCCCAGTCGCTCAACAGATTTTGCTTGATAAATGTGTAATTGCTGCCGTGTCCGGCGTTCACCAGTCGCTACCTGTCGCTATCCCTTCTTAAATAAGGGCCTTAATCTAATTATAATACAAATGTGCAAACATAAAACTAAAGTGCCATCAACAATAATGAGGACAAACCAGGAAAAAGGCAACAGACATCCAACAAATAACTAAGGGCCTTATGTAATTTATTTAATTTAATGCATAGATGGCCATTGTATGCTTGCGCACACATAGGAATTCGTTCTCCGCATTTAACCCATCCGTGCAGTGAGTGTACACATGCCTGGAGCTGCCCTATTTACGGCGCCCGGGGAGCAGTTGGGGGGTTAGGTGCCTTGCTCAAGAGCACTTCAGTCATGTTCCAGGACCGGGATTTGAACCTGCAACCCTCCAGTCACAAGTCCGCTCCCCTTACCTCTAGGCCACAACTGCCCCCAGTTAGAAGGGATAGCGTCAGGTAGCGGCTGGTTAATGACAGGTAGCGACAGGTAGCGGCAGGTGAACGCCGGACACGGCAGCAATTACACATTTATCAAGAGGAATATGTTGAGTGACTGGGATAGCGCCATGTAGCGTCCGATTCATCATTTTCACAGCCTCAGTGAACAGCGCCGGTGTTCAGCCTTGCACAGCGCCAGGTATGACCTCTCGCTACCTGTCGCTCTCCCATACATTTCAATGGACGATCCTTTTCTTCTCTTTAAACTGGGTTTTTGTTATTTTGTTATTTTTAAAAAAAATCTCAAATAATCCTGTGACCTCTCCTGACATTGAATAAGCAGTTTTTTCAAAAATTTTTCATTTTTTATATATTTCCTCAGAAATGACATCACAGCTCTGCCATTAAAGTGTCATGTTACAATGTTGTTACAATGTAATTCCATATGTTTTCGCTTTGTTACTGGTGGATAGATGCTGAAAAACAGACTTTAATCACACAGCCTCCTGCGCTCTGGGCTTCAGAGAAGCATTTTTCAGCGCCAGAGATTTGTGAGGCTGTTTTTTTGCTGAATATGGTGTGAGTCTGTCGCTATGAGCAGTCGCTAACATGCGCTCACATACAGCGCTGTAATGGTCAAATAGCGACTCCTCACAATGTATTCAACATTACTGAACAGCGACTGAGTCACTATGAACTAGCGACCCACGGCCAAGCACAGCGACTACTAGCGGGCGCTCTGAAAATGCCGCTACAGACGCTCATCTGTCGCTACCTGGCGTTAGTGATGAATCAGCCTGCCCGTCGCTATAAACTAGCGACCCACGGCCGAGCACAGCGACTACTAGCGGGCGCTCTGAAAATGCCGCTACAGACGCTCATCTGTCGCTACCTGGCGATAGTGATGAATCAGCCTGTAAATTTCTCCAGCATTATGGCCATCAGAGTTTCCCCCTCCGTCGCCACCTGATGTGATGCTCCGAAGCCGCGATGTAGAAAAAATCCACAGGGCACCAGGGCAAACATTGGGGATCCCACCTCCCCCCAAAAAACAAGCAGACACTGTATGTTTGTTGTAGGATATAAACAAGCTGCTGGCATCATTGTTCCACCCTGTGTTTGAAGGGGCGGCATGAAGTGCCCGGGGTACCAATCCCTGCTACTGGCAACCAGGGCTCACCAATGGCAATTGGACCCTTGGGGAAACAAGGTGGTGGCATCATTATTCCACCCTGTCTTCTCACGCTCCGTGCTAACGTATGACAGGGGCGGCATGAAGTGCCCGTGGTACCAATCCCCGCTACTGGCAACCAGAGCTCACCAATGGTCACCAAAGTGTCCACAGTCTGATGATGCGGAGCTTTAGATCACCAGCTTAGCCCTATGATTGGTGGTCTATAGCAATGGAATTAAGGGAATTAGCCCACTACTCTTTGCCTTGTTTCTCATCACCCTGCCACCCCCCCTCTCTCCCAGTGCCCACAGTCTGATGATGCAGAGCTTTAGACCACCAGCTTAGCCCTATGACTGGTGGTCTATGGCAATGGAATTCAGGGAATGTGCCCACTGCTCTTTGCCTTGTTTCTCATCCCCCTGCCTGTTCTCTCTTTTTCCCAGTGTCCACAGTCTGATTATGCAGAGCTTTAGACCACCAAATTAGCCCTGGGATTGGTGGTCTATGGCAATGGAATTCCGATGGTGTGCCACTACTCTTTGTAGAGCTTTAGACCACCAGCTTAGACCTATGATTGGTGGTCTATGGCAATGGAATTTAGGTGGTGTGCCACTACTCTTTGTAGAGCTTTAGACCATCAGCTTAGCCCTGTGATTGGTGGTCTATGGCCAATAATTTACGATGGTGTGCCACTACTCTTCGCAGAGCATTAGACCACAAGCTTAGCTCTATGATTGGTGGTCTATGGCAAAGAAATTCAGGTGGTGTGCCACTACTCTTTGCCTTGTTTCTCATCACCCTGGCTGTTCTCCCTCTCTCCCAGTGTCCACAGTCTAATGATGCAGAGTTTTAGATCACCAGCTTAGCCCTATGATTGGTGGTCTATGGCAATGGAATTCAGGGAATGTGCCCACTGCTCTTTGCAGAGCTTTAGACCACCAGCTTAGCCCTATGACTGGTGGTCTATGGCAAAGGAATTCGGGTGGTGTGCCACTACTCTTTGCCTTGTTTCTTATCACCCTGGCTGTTCTCCCTTTCTCCCAGTGTCCACAATCTGATGATGCAGAGCTTTAGACCGCCAGCTTAGCCCTATGATTGGTGGTCTATAGTAATGGAATTCAGGGAATGTGCCTACTACTCTTTGCCTTGTTTCTCATCCCCCTGCCTGTTTTCCCTCTCCCCCAGTGTCCACAGTCTGATGATGCAGAGTTTTAGATCACCAGCTTAGCCCTATGATTGGTGGTCTATGGCAATGGAATTCAGGTGGTGTGCCACTACTCTTTGCAGAGCTTTATACCACCAGCTTAGCCCTATGATTGGTGGTCTATGGCAATGGAATTCAGGTAGTGTGCCACTACTCTTTGTAGAGCTTCAGACCACCAGCTTAGCCCTATGATTGGTGGTCTATGGCAATGGAATTCAGGTGGTGTGCCACTACTCTTTGCAGAGCTTTATACCACCAGCTTAGCCCTATGATTGGTGGTCTATGGCAATGGAATTCAGGTGGTGTGCCACTACTCTTTGCAGAGCTTTACACCACCAGCGTAACCCTGTGATTGGTGGTCTATGGCAATGGAATTCAGGTGGTGTGCCATTACTCTTTGCAGAGCTTTAGACCACCAGCTTAGCCCTATGATTGGTGGTCTATGGCAATGGAATTCAGGTGGTGTGCCACTACTCTTTGCCTTGTTTCTCATCACCCTGGCTGTTCTCACTCTTTCCCAGTGTCCACAGTCTGATGATGCAGAGCTTTAGACCCCCAGCTTAGCCCTATGATTGGTGGTCTATGGCAATGGAATTCAGGTGGTGTGCCACTACTCTTTATTTGAAGTACAATTTATTTGAAGTACAATGGATCCTAGTGCTCCAAGCAAAAAGTGCTATGTGCTATATATACAATTAATAAACAACTCTAATGATACTATAAGTGCTAAAGTGACCAAGTGCAAGAAAAATGTAAGCAGTGTAAACCTTCATTTGCATAAAAGGTACTTGCCCCCCCCCCCCCCGATCACTCCTGGTGCAGCCTAGTTACAGGGGAACGCTTCTACATCACCTGCCTTGGGGTCTCTAAACCGGAAGAGCTTGCTGGAATGCAGGCTGCATCATGGTGCTGACACACTTCCGGCCGGCGTGTGATCAGCATCATGTGACCCTCCACCTGGAGTTATGGCTGGGGCTGTACTTTAGGTGCATTTAGAAGGAGAGGGCTGTTGGCAGCAAGTGTCTGGACTCTCCGTTTGCCCTGAGGAAGCGACGGTCCGTCGCGTAACGCGTAGACTGGGGGAGGGGGCGCGGTGACGGCTGGCACATGTAAGATTTATGGTTGCTTGTCCCTCTTGTTAACCTGCTGTGTCCCCTGGTATGGTCATTTTTTCTTACCTTTTATGCATATGAAGGTTTACACTGCTTACATTTTTCTTGCACTTGGTCCCTTTAGCACTTATAGTATCATTCGAGTTGTTTATTAATTGTATATATAGCACTTTTTGCTTGGAGCACTAGGATCCATTCGGTTTTCATAGGGACATATGCTTATATCTGACCTAGTTGTGCATTACCACCAGCGCCCTCTAGTGAAACGTTCATATAATCAGTGTTTAATGTATTATAACCTGTGTAGTGTTTAGATGAATTAATAAAAGTGATTGTTATCATGTAAACGGAGTGGTGCAGATTGTGTCTTGGGGTTGTTGGCTCCTTGTTGTATATATGTCTGTAAATAATAATATAGTAAAAACATTCACATAAAATGTTTACGTAAATATTAGTACAAACACATAATATTGAATCCAGCAGTTCACCCAAAAATAGCTCCAAATCACCGCACCCCCTCCACGGCAATCAATGCATCGACCGGATATATATCATCAATTCAGAAGTTATGTACCCATCAAAAATCACATGACAAACAATTAAAAAACATATAACGCTAGACCGCACGTTCCCAGGGGCATCCCAATTAAACCCATAAACCCAACTCTGTAAACATTACATTCCAATAAAGTGCCAAAAAAAAGATTTTCGGCACAGATATCTTATCCGAAGAATATTAATAAAAAGTAAGAGTAACGTAAGGCAATTACTGATGTGGAGGAATGTCTGTAACTGGAGAGCAGCGCCTTAAATCTGTTTTGCACGATCCATCTTTCTTTAGTGTTGGTCTGGCCCCGTCATCAATCTACTGGAATACATCAGGCATTGTTGGGAGGAAAGCTTGGCTGATCCATGCGCCATTCATTTCCACGCAGGCCAGTCTCTGAAAAAAAAAAACATGGAGAGTGATAGATTAGTAACATATTAGTAACATAGTAACATATAAGGCCTAATTTCATCAAGCAGAGGTCTCATCAGGCACATCTGCCTCTACTAACAAGGCCTAATCGGACACATCTGCCTCTACTAACAAGGCCTAATCGGGCACATCTGCCTCTACTAACAAGGCCTAATCGGACACATCTGCCTCTACTAACAAGGCCTAATCGGGCACATCTGCCTCTACTAACAAGGCCTAATCGGACACATCTGCCTCAACTAACAAGGACTAATCAGGCACATCTGCCTCTACTAACAAGGCCTAATGGGGCACATCTGCCTCTACTAACAAGGCCTAATCGGACACATCTGCCTCTACTAACAAGGCCTAATGGGGCACATCTGCCTCTACTAACAAGGCCTAATCGGACACATCTGCCTCTACTAACAAGGCCTAATCGGGCACATCTGCCTCTACTAACAAGGAATAATCGGACACATCTGCCTCAACTAACAAGGACTAATCAGGCACATCTGCCTCTACTAACAAGGCCTAATGGGGCACATCTGCCTCTACTAACAAGGCCTAATCGGACACATCTGCCTCTACTAACAAGGCCTAATCGGACACATCTGCCTCTACTAACAAGGCCTAATCGGGCACATCTGCCTCTACTAACAACGTCTAATCGGACACATCTGCCTCTACTAACAAGGCCTAATCGGACACATCTGCCTCAAGTAACAAGGCCTAATCAGGCACATCTGCCTCTACTAACAAGGCCTAATCTGGCACATCTGCCTCTACTAACAAGGCCTAATCGGACACATCTGCCTCTACTAACAAGGCCTAATCGGACACATCTGCCTCTACTAACAAGGCCTAATCGGACACATGTGCCTCAACTAACAAGGCCTAATCGGACACATCTGCCTCTACTAACAAGGCCTAATCAGACACATCTGCCTCTACTAACAAGGCCTAATCGGGCACATCTGCCTCTACTAACAAGGCCTAATCGGGCACATCTGCCTCTACTAACAAGGCCTAATCGGACACATCTGCCTCTACTAACAAGGCCTAATGAGGCACATCTGCATCTACTAACAAGGCCTAATCGGGCACATCTGCCTCTACTAACAAGGCCTAATCGGACACATCTGCCTCTACTAACAAGGCCTAATCGGGCACATCTGCATCTACTAACAAGGCCTAATCGGGCACATCTGCCTCAACTAACAAAGCCTAATCGGACACATCTGCCTCTACTAACAAGGCCTAATGAGGCACATCTGCCTCTACTAACAAGGCCTAATAGGACACATCTGCCTCTACTAACAAGGACTAATCGGGCACATCTGCCTCTACTAACAAGGCCTAATAGGACACATCTGCCTCAACTAACAAAGCCTAATCGGACACATCTGCCTCTACTAACAAGGACTAATCGGACACATCTGCCTCTACTAACAAGGCCTAATAGGACACATCTGCCTCTACTAACAAGGCCTAATAGGACACATCTGCCTCTACTAACAAGGCCTAATCGGGCACATCTGCCTCAACTAACAAGGCCTAATCGGGCACATCTGCCTCTACTAACAAGGCCTAATCGGACACATCTGCCTCTACTAACAAGGCCTAATCGGACACATCTGCCTCTACTAACAAAGCCTAATCGGACACATCTGCCTCTACTAACAAGGCCTAATCGGACACATCTGCCTCTACTAACAAGGCCTAATCGGACACATCTGCCTCTACTAACAAGGCCTAATCAGGCACATCTGCCTCAACTAACAAGGCCTAATCGGACACATCTGCCTCTACTAACAAGGCCTAATCAGGCACATCTGCCTCTACTAACAAGGCCTAATCTGGCACATCTGCCTCTACTAACAAGGCCTAATCGGACACATCTGCCTCTACTAACAAGGCCTAATCGGACACATCTGCCTCTACTAACAAGGCCTAATCGGACACATGTGCCTCAACTAACAAGGCCTAATCGGACACATCTGCCTCTACTAACAAGGCCTAATCAGGCACATCTGCCTCTACTAACAAGGCCTAATCTGGCACATCTGCCTCTACTAACAAGGCCTAAATCGGACACATCTGCCTCTACTAACAAGGCCTAATCGGACACATCTGCCTCTACTAACAAGGCCTAATCGGACACATGTGCCTCAACTAACAAGGCCTAATCGGACACATCTGCCTCTACTAACAAGGCCTAATCGGACACATCTGCCTCTACTAACAAGGCCTAATCAGGCACATCTGCCTCTACTAACAAGGCCTAATCGGACACATCTGCCTCAACTAACAAAGCCTAATCGGACACATCTGCCTCTACTAACAAGGCCTAATCGGGCACATCTGCATCTACTAACAAGGCCTAATCGGACACATCTGCCTCTACTAACAAGGCCTAATCGGACACATCTGCCTCTACTAACAAGGCCTAATCGGGCACATCTGCCTCTACTAACAAGTCCTAATCAGACACATCTGCCTCTACTAACAAGGCCTAATCGGGCACATCAGCCTCTACTAACAAGTCCTAATCAGACACATCTGCCTCTACTAACAAGGCCTAATCGGACACATCTGCCTCAACTAACAAGGCCTATTCGGACACATCTGCCTCAACTAACAAGGCCTAATCGGACACATCTGCATCTACTAACAAGGCCTAAACGGGCACATCTGCCTCAACTAACAAAGCCTAATCGGACACATCTGCCTCTACTAACAAGGCCTAATCGGGCACATCTGCCTCTACTAACAAGGCCTAATCAGGCACATCTGCTTCTACTAACAAGGCCTAATCGGGCACATCTGCTTCTACTAACAAGGCCTAATCGGGCACATCTGCCTCTACTAACAAAGCCTAATCAGGCACATCTGCTTCTACTAACAAGGCCTAATCGGGCACATCTGCCTTAACTAACAAGGCCCAATCGGGCACGTCTGCCTCAACTAACAAGGCCTAATCGGGCACGTCTGCCTCTACTAACAAGGCCTAATCGGGCACATCTGCCTCTACTAACAAGGCCTAATCGGACACATCTGCCTCAACTAACAAGGCCTAATCGGAAACATCTACCTCAACTAACAAGGCCTAATTGGACACATCTGCCTCGACTAACAAGGCCTAATCGGACACATCTGCCTTAACTAACAAGGCCTAATCGGGCACATCTGCCTCTACTAAGAAGGCCTAATCGGGCACATCTGCCTCTACTAACAAGGCCTAATCAGGCACATCTGCTTCTACTAACAAGGCCTAATCGGGCACGTCTGCCTCAACTAACAAGGCCTAATCGGACACATCTGCCTCAACTAACGAGGCCTAATCGGACACATCTACCTCAACTAACAAGGCCTAATCGGACACATCTGCCTCTACTAACAAGGCCTAATCGGACACATCTGCCTTAACTAACAAGGCCTAATCGGGCACGTCTGCCTCTACTAACAAGGCCTAATCGGACACATCTACCTCAACTAACAAGGCCTAATCGGACACATCTACCTCAACTAACAAAGCCTAATCGGACACATCTGCCTCTACTAACAAGGCCTAATCGGACACATCTACCTCAACTAACAAGGCCTAATCGGACACATCTGCCTCAACTAACAAGGCCTAATCGGACACATCTACCTCAACTAACAAGGCCTAATCGGACACATCTGCCTCTACTAACAAGGCCTAATCGGACACATCTGCCTCAACTAACAAGGCCTAATCGGACACATCTGCCTCTACTAACAAGGCCTAATCGGGTACGTCTGCCTCTACTAACAAGGCCTAATCGGGCACATCTGCCTCAACTAACAAGGCCTAATCGGACACATCTGCCTCTACTAACAAGGCCTAATCGGGTACGTCTGCCTCTACTAACAAGGCCTAATCGGGCACATCTGCCTCTACTAACAAGGCCTTATCGGGCACATCTGCCTCTACTAACAAGGCCTAATCGGGCACATCTGCCTCTACTAACAAGGCCTAATCGGACACATCTGCCTCAACTAACAAGGCCTAATCGGGCACATCTGCCTCAACTAACAAAGCCTAATCAGACACATCTGCCTCTACTAACAAGGCCTAATCAGGCACATCTGCCTCTACTAACAAGGCTAATCGGACACATCTGCCTCTACTAACAAGGCCTAATCAGGCACATCTGCCTCTACTAACAAGGCCTAATCGGACACATCTGCCTCTACTAACAAGGCCTAATCGGGCACATCTGCCTCTACTAACAAGGCCTAATCGGACACATCTGCCTCTACTAACAAGGCTAATCGGACACATCTGCCTCTACTAACAAGGCTAATCGGACACATCTGCCTCTACTAACAAGGCTAATCGGACACATCTGCCTCTACTAACAAGGACTAATCGGGCACATCTGCCTCAACTAACAAGGCCTAATCGGGCACATCTGCCTCAACTAACAAGGCCTAATCGGAAACATCTACCTCAACTAACAAGGCCTAATTGGACACATCTGCCTCGACTAACAAGGCCTAATCGGACACATCTGCCTTAACTAACAAGGCCTAATCGGGCACGTCTGCCTCAACTAACAAGGCCTAATCGGACACATCTGCCTCAACTAACGAGGCCTAATCGGACACATCTACCTCAACTAACAAGGCCTAATCGGACACATCTGCCTCTACTAACAAGGCCTAATCGGACACATCTGCCTTAACTAACAAGGCCTAATCGGGCACGTCTGCCTCTACTAACAAGGCCTAATCGGACACATCTACCTCAACTAACAAGGCCTAATCGGACACATCTACCTCATCTAACAAGGCCTAATCGGACACATCTGCCTCTACTAACAAGGCCTAATCGGACACATCTACCTCAACTAACAAGGCCTAATCGGACACATCTGCCTCAACTAACAAGGCCTAATCTGACACATCTGCCTTAACTAACAAGGCCTAATCGGGCACGTCTGCCTCAACTAACAAGGCCTAATCGGACACATCTGCCTCAACTAACAAGGCCTAATCGGACACATCTGCCTCAACTAACAAGGCCTAATCGAACACATCTACCTCAACTAACAAGGCCTAATCGGACACATCTGCCTCTACTAACAAGGCCTAATCGGACACATCTGCCTCAACTAACAAGGCCTAATCGGACACATCTGCCTCTACTAACAAGGCCTAATCGGGCACATCTGCCTCTACTAACAAGGCCTTATCGGGCACATCTGCCTCTACTAACAAGGCCTAATCGGGCACATCTGCCTCTACTAACAAGGCCTAATCGGACACATCTGCCTCAACTAACAAGGCCTAATCGGGCACATCTGCCTCAACTAACAAGGCCTAATCAGACACATCTGCCTCTACTAACAAGGCCTAATCAGGCACATCTGCCTCTACTAACAAGGACTAATCGGACACATCTGCCTCAACTAACAAGGACTAATCGGACACATCTGCCTCTACTAACAAGGCCTAATCAGGCACATCTGCCTCTACTAACAAGGACTAATCAGGCACATCTGCTTCTACTAACAAGGCCTAATCGGGCACATCTGCCTCTACTAACAAGGCCTAATCGGACACATCTGCCTCTACTAACAAGGCCTAATCGGGCACATCTGCCTCAACTAACAAAGCCTAATCGGACACATCTGCATCTACTAACAAGGCCTAATCGGGCACATCTGCCTCAACTAACAAAGCCAAATCGGACACATCTGCATCTACTAACAAGGCCTAATAGGACACATCTGCCTCTACTAACAAGGACTAATCAGACACATCTGCCTCTACTAACAAGGCCTAATCGGGCACATCTGCCTCAACTAACAAAGCCTAATCGGACACATCTGCCTCTACTAACAAGGCCTAATCGGGCACATCTGCCTCTACTAACAAGGCCTAATCGGACACATCTGCCTCTACTAACAAGGCCTAATCAGACACATCTGCCTCTACTAACAAGGCCTAATCGGACACATCTGCCTCAACTAACAAGGCCTATTCGGACACATCTGCCTCAACTAACAAGGCCTAATCGGGCACATCTGCATCTACTAACAAGGCCTAATCGGACACATCTGCCTCTACTAACAAGGCCTAATCGGGCACATCTGCCTCTACTAACAAGGCCTAATCAGGCACATCTGCTTCTACTAACAAGGCCTAATCGGGCACATCTGCTTCTACTAACAAGGCCTAATCGGGCACATCTGCCTCTACTAACAAAGCCTAATCAGGCACATCTGCTTCTACTAACAAGGCCTAATCGGGCACATCTGCCTTAACTAACAAGGCCTAATCGGGCACATCTGCCTCTACTAACAAGGCCTAATCGGACACATCTGCCTCAACTAACAAGGCCTAATCGGAAACATCTACCTCAACTAACAAGGCCTAATTGGACACATCTGCCTCGACTAACAAGGCCTAATCGGACACATCTGCCTTAACTAACAAGGCCTAATCGGGCACATCTGCCTCTACTAACAAGGCCTAATCGGGCACATCTGCCTCAACTAACAAGGCCTAATCGGACACATCTGCCTCTACTAACAAGGCCTAATCAGGCACATCTGCTTCTACTAACAAGGCCTAATCGGGCACGTCTGCCTCAACTAACAAGGCCTAATCGGACACATCTGCCTCAACTAACAAGGCCTAATCGGACACATCTGCCTCTACTAACAAGGCCTAATCGGACACATCTGCCTTAACTAACAAGGCCTAATCGGGCACGTCTGCCTCTACTAACAAGGCCTAATCGGACACATCTACCTCAACTAACAAGGCCTAATCGGACACATCTGCCTCTACTAACAAGGCCTAATCGGACACATCTACCTCAACTAACAAGGCCTAATCGGACACATCTGCCTCAACTAACAAGGCCTAATCTGACACATCTGCCTTAACTAACAAGGCCTAATCGGGCACGTCTGCCTCAACTAACAAGGCCTAATCGGACACATCTGCCTCAACTAACAAGGCCTAATCGGACACATCTGCCTCAACTAACAAGGCCTAATCGGACACATCTACCTCAACTAACAAGGCCTAATCGGACACATCTGCCTCTACTAACAAGGCCTAATCGGACACATCTGCCTCAACTAACAAGGCCTAATCGGACACATCTGCCTCTACTAACAAGGCCTAATCGGGTACGTCTGCCTCTACTAACAAGGCCTAATCGGGCACATCTGCCTCTACTAACAAGGCCTTATCGGGCACATCTGCCTCTACTAACAAGGCCTAATCGGGCACATCTGCCTCTACTAACAAGGCCTAATCGGGCACATCTGCCTCTACTAACAAGGCCTAATCGGACACATCTGCCTCTACTAACAAGGCCTAATCGGGCCCATCTGCCTCAACTAACAAAGCCTAATCAGACACATCTGCCTCTACTAACAAGGCCTAATCAGGCACATCTGCCTCTACTAACAAGGCTAATCGGACACATCTGCCTCTACTAACAAGGCCTAATCAGGCACATCTGCCTCTACTAACAAGGCTAATCGGACACATCTGCCTCTACTAACAAGGCCTAATCAGGCACATCTGCCTCTACTAACAAGGCCTAATCGGACACATCTGCCTCTACTAACAAGGCCTAATCGGACACATCTGCCTCTACTAACAAGGCCTAATCAGGCACATCTGCCTCTACTAACAAGGCTAATCGGACACATCTGCCTCTACTAACAAGGCCTAATCAGGCACATCTGCCTCTACTAACAAGGCTAATCGGACACATCTGCCTCTACTAACAAGGCCTAATCAGGCACATCTGCCTCTACTAACAAGGCCTAATCGGACACATCTGCCTCTACTAACAAGGCTAATCAGACACATCTGCCTCTACTAACAAGGCCTAATCAGGCACATCTGCTTCTACTATCAAGGCCTAATCGGACACATCTGCCTTTACTAACAAGGCCTAATCGGACACATCTGCCTCTACTAACAAGGCCTAATTGGGCACATCTGCCTCTACTAACAAGGCCTAATCGGGCACATCTGCCTCTACTAACAAGGCCTTATCGGGCACATCTGCTTCTACTAACAAGGCCTAATCGGGCACATCTGCCTTAACTAACAAGGCCCAATCGGGCACGTCTGCCTCAACTAACAAGGCCTAATCGGGCACGTCTGCCTCTACTAACAAGGCCTAATCGGGCACATCTGCCTCTACTAACAAGGCCTAATCGGACACATCTGCCTCAACTAACAAGGCCTAATCGGAAACATCTACCTCAACTAACAAGGCCTAATTGGACACATCTGCCTCGACTAACAAGGCCTAATCGGACACATCTGCCTTAACTAACAAGGCCTAATCGGGCACATCTGCCTCAACTAACGAGGCCTAATCGGACACATCTACCTCAACTAACAAGGCCTAATCGGACACATCTGCCTCTACTAACAAGGCCTAATCGGACACATCTGCCTTAACTAACAAGGCCTAATCGGGCACGTCTGCCTCTACTAACAAGGCCTAATCGGACACATCTACCTCAACTAACAAGGCCTAATCGGACACATCTACCTCATCTAACAAGGCCTAATCGGACACATCTGCCTCTACTAACAAGGCCTAATCGGACACATCTACCTCAACTAACAAGGCCTAATCGGACACATCTGCCTCAACTAACAAGGCCTAATCTGACACATCTGCCTTAACTAACAAGGCCTAATCGGACACATCTGCCTCAACTAACAAGGCCTAATCGGACACATCTGCCTCTACTAACAAGGCCTAATCGGGTACGTCTGCCTCTACTAACAAGGCCTAATCGGGCACATCTGCCTCTACTAACAAGGCCTTATCGGGCACATCTGCCTCTACTAACAAGGCCTAATCGGGCACATCTGCCTCTACTAACAAGGCCTAATCGGACACATCTGCCTCAACTAACAAGGCCTAATCGGGCACATCTGCCTCAACTAACAAAGCCTAATCAGACACATCTGCCTCTACTAACAAGGCCTAATCAGGCACATCTGCCTCTACTAACAAGGCTAATCGGACACATCTGCCTCTACTAACAAGGCCTAATCAGGCACATCTGCCTCTACTAACAAGGCTAATCGGACACATCTGCCTCTACTAACAAGGCCTAATCGGGCCCATCTGCCTCTACTAACAAGGCCTAATCGGGCCCGTCTGCCTCTACTAACAAGGCCTAATCGGACACATCTGCCTCTACTAACAAGACCTAATCGGACACATCTGCCTCTACTAACAAGACCTAATCGGACACATCTGCCTCTACTAACAAGACCTAATCGGACACATCTGCCTCTACTAACAAGACCTAATCGGACACATCTGCCTCTACTAACAAGGCTAATCGGACACATCTGCCTCTACTAACAAGACCTAATCGGACACATCTGCCTCTACTAACAAGACCTAATCGGACACATCTGCCTCTACTAACAAGGCTAATCGGACACATCTGCCTCTACTAACAAGGCTAATCGGACACATCTGCCTCTACTAACAAGGCCTAATCAGAAACATCTGCCTCTACTAACAAGGCCTAATCAGGCACATCTGCTTCTACTAACAAGGCCTAATCGGGCACATCTGCTTCTACTAACAAGGCCTAATCGGGCACATCTGCCTTAACTAACAAGGCCTAATCGGGCACGTCTGCCTCTACTAACAAGGCCTAATCGGGCACATCTGCCTCTACTAACAAGGCCTAATCGGGCACATCTGCCTCTACTAACAAGGCCTAATCGGACACATCTGCCTCAACTAACAAGGCCTAATCGGGCACATCTGCCTCTACTAACAAGGCCTAATCGGACACATCTGCCTCTACTAACAAGGCCTAATCGGACACATCTGCCCCTACTAACAAGGCCTAATGGGGCACATCTGCCTCTATTAACAAGGCCTAATCGGACACATCTGCCTCAACTAACAAGGCCTAATCGGGCACATCTGCCTCTACTAACAAGGCCTAATCGGGCACATCTGCCTCTACTAACAAGGCCTAATCGGACACATCTGCCTCTACTAACAAGGCCTAATCGGACACATCTGCCTCAACTAACAAGGCCTAATCGGGCACATCTGCCTCTACTAACAAGGCCTAATCGGGCACATCTGCCTCTACTAACAAGGCCTAATCGGGCACATCTGCCTCTACTAACAAGGCCTAATCGGACACATCTGCCTCTACTAACAAGGCCTAATCGGACACATCTGCCTCAACTAACAAGGCCTAATCGGGCACATCTGCCTCTACTAACAAGGCCTAATCGGGCACATCTGCCTCTACTAACAAGGCCTAATCGGACACATCTGCCTCTACTACGAAGGCCTAATCAGGCACATCTGCCTCTACTAACAAGGCCTAATCGGACACATCTGCCTCAACTAACAAGGCCTAATCGGGCACATCTGCCTCTACTAACAAGGCCTAATCAGACACATCTGCCTCAACTAACAAGGCCTATTCGGACACATCTGCCTCAACTAACAAGGCCTAATCGGGCACATCTGCATCTACTAACAAGGCCTAATCGGACACATCTGCCTCTACTAACAAGGCCTAATCGGGCACATCTGCCTCTACTAACAAGGCCTAATCAGGCACATCTGCTTCTACTAACAAGGCCTAATCGGGCACATCTGCTTCTACTAACAAGGCCTAATCGGGCACATCTGCCTCTACTAACAAAGCCTAATCAGGCACATCTGCTTCTACTAACAAGGCCTAATCGGGCACATCTGCCTTAACTAACAAGGCCTAATCGGGCACATCTGCCTCTACTAACAAGGCCTAATCGGACACATCTGCCTCAACTAACAAGGCCTAATCGGAAACATCTACCTCAACTAACAAGGCCTAATTGGACACATCTGCCTCGACTAACAAGGCCTAATCGGACACATCTGCCTTAACTAACAAGGCCTAATCGGGCACATCTGCCTCTACTAACAAGGCCTAATCGGGCACATCTGCCTCAACTAACAAGGCCTAATCGGACACATCTGCCTCTACTAACAAGGCCTAATCAGGCACATCTGCTTCTACTAACAAGGCCTAATCGGGCACGTCTGCCTCAACTAACAAGGCCTAATCGGACACATCTGCCTCAACTAACGAGGCCTAATCGGACACATCTACCTCAACTAACAAGGCCTAATCGGACACATCTGCCTCTACTAACAAGGCCTAATCGGACACATCTGCCTTAACTAACAAGGCCTAATCGGGCACGTCTGCCTCTACTAACAAGGCCTAATCGGACACATCTACCTCAACTAACAAGGCCTAATCGGACACATCTACCTCAACTAACAAGGCCTAATCGGACACATCTGCCTCTACTAACAAGGCCTAATCGGACACATCTACCTCAACTAACAAGGCCTAATCGGACACATCTGCCTCAACTAACAAGGCCTAATCTGACACATCTGCCTTAACTAACAAGGCCTAATCGGGCACGTCTGCCTCAACTAACAAGGCCTAATCGGACACATCTGCCTCAACTAACAAGGCCTAATCGGACACATCTGCCTCAACTAACAAGGCCTAATCGGACACATCTACCTCAACTAACAAGGCCTAATCGGACACATCTGCCTCTACTAACAAGGCCTAATCGGACACATCTGCCTCAACTAACAAGGCCTAATCGGACACATCTGCCTCTACTAACAAGGCCTAATCGGGTACGTCTGCCTCTACTAACAAGGCCTAATCGGGCACATCTGCCTCTACTAACAAGGCCTTATCGGGCACATCTGCCTCTACTAACAAGGCCTAATCGGGCACATCTGCCTCTACTAACAAGGCCTAATCGGACACATCTGCCTCAACTAACAAGGCCTAATCGGGCACATCTGCCTCAACTAACAAAGCCTAATCAGACACATCTGCCTCTACTAACAAGGCCTAATCAGGCACATCTGCCTCTACTAACAAGGCTAATCGGACACATCTGCCTCTACTAACAAGGCCTAATCAGGCACATCTGCCTCTACTAACAAGGCCTAATCGGACACATCTGCCTCTACTAACAAGGCCTAATCGGACACATCTGCCTCTACTAACAAGGCTAATCGGACACATCTGCCTCTACTAACAAGGCTAATCGGACACATCTGCCTCTACTAACAAGGCCTAATCGGACACATCTGCCTCTACTAACAAGGCCTAATTGGGCACATCTGCCTCTACTAACAAGGCCTAATCGGGCACATCTGCCTCTACTAACAAGGCCTTATCGGGCACATCTGCTTCTACTAACAAGGCCTAATCGGGCACATCTGCCTTAACTAACAAGGCCCAATCGGGCACGTCTGCCTCAACTAACAAGGCCTAATCGGGCACGTCTGCCTCTACTAACAAGGCCTAATCGGGCACATCTGCCTCTACTAACAAGGCCTAATCGGACACATCTGCCTCAACTAACAAGGCCTAATCGGAAACATCTACCTCAACTAACAAGGCCTAATTGGACACATCTGCCTCGACTAACAAGGCCTAATCGGACACATCTGCCTTAACTAACAAGGCCTAATCGGGCACGTCTGCCTCAACTAACAAGGCCTAATCGGACACATCTGCCTCAACTAACGAGGCCTAATCGGACACATCTACCTCAACTAACAAGGCCTAATCGGACACATCTGCCTCTACTAACAAGGCCTAATCGGACACATCTGCCTTAACTAACAAGGCCTAATCGGGCACGTCTGCCTCTACTAACAAGGCCTAATCGGACACATCTACCTCAACTAACAAGGCCTAATCGGACACATCTACCTCATCTAACAAGGCCTAATCGGACACATCTGCCTCTACTAACAAGGCCTAATCGGACACATCTGCCTCTACTAACAAGGCCTAATCGGACACATCTGCCTCTACTAACAAGGCCTAATCGGACACATCTACCTCATCTAACAAGGCCTAATCGGACACATCTGCCTCTACTAACAAGGCCTAATCGGACACATCTGCCTCAACTAACAAGGCCTAATCTGACACATCTGCCTTAACTAACAAGGCCTAATCGGACACATCTGCCTCAACTAACAAGGCCTAATCTGACACATCTGCCTTAACTAACAAGGCCTAATCGGACACATCTGCCTCAACTAACAAGGCCTAATCGGACACATCTGCCTCTACTAACAAGGCCTAATCGGGTACGTCTGCCTCTACTAACAAGGCCTAATCGGGCACATCTGCCTCTACTAACAAGGCCTTATCGGGCACATCTGCCTCTACTAACAAGGCCTAATCAGACACATCTGCCTCTACTAACAAGGCCTAATCGGGCACGTCTGCCTCTACTAACAAGGCCTTATCGGGCACATCTGCCTCTACTAACAAGGCCTAATCGGACACATCTGCCTCTACTAACAAGGCCTAATCGGGCACATCTGCCTCTACTAACAAGGCCTAATCGGACACATCTGCCTCAACTAACAAGGCCTAATCGGGCACATCTGCCTCAACTAACAAAGCCTAATCAGACACATCTGCCTCTACTAACAAGGCCTAATCAGGCACATCTGCCTCTACTAACAAGGCTAATCGGACACATCTGCCTCTACTAACAAGGCCTAATCAGGCACTTCTGCCTCTACTAACAAGGCCTAATCGGACACATCTGCCTCTACTAACAAGACCTAATCGGACACATCTGCCTCTACTAACAAAGCCTAATCGGGCACATCTGCCTCTACTAACAAGGCCTAATCAGACACATCTGCCTCTACTAACAAGGCCTAATCGGACACATCTGCCTCAACTAACAAGGCCTAATCGGACACATCTGCCTCAACTAACAAGGCCTAATCAGGCACATCTGCCTCAACTAACAAGGCCTAATCGGGCACATCTGCCTCAACTAACAAAGCCTAATCGGACACATCTGCCTCTACTAACAAGGCCTAATCGGGCACATCTGCATCTACTAACAAGGCCTAATCGGACACATCTGCCTCTACTAACAAGGCCTAATCAGACACATCTGCCTCTACTAACAAGGCCTAATCGGACACATCTGCCTCAACTAACAAGGCCTATTCGGACACATCTGCCTCAACTAACAAGGCCTAATCGGGCACATCTGCATCTACTAACAAGGCCTAATCGGGCACATCTGCCTCTACTAACAAGGACTAATCAGGCACATCTGCCTCTACTAACAAGGCCTAATCAGACACATCTGCCTCTACTAACAAGGCCTAATAGGACACATCTGCCTCTACTAACAAGGACTAATCGGGCACATCTGCCTCTACTAACAAGGCCTAATCGGGCACATCTGCCTCTACTAACAAGGACTAATCGGGCACATCTGCCTCTACTAACAAGGCCTAATCAGACACATCTGCCTCTACTAACAAGGCCTAATCGGACACATCTGCCTCTACTAACAAGGCCTAATCGGACACATCTGCCTCTACTAACAAGGCCTAATCGGGCACATCTGTCTCTACTAACAAGGCCTAATCGGACACATCTGTCTCTACTAACAAGGCCTAATCGGACACATCTGCCTCTACTAACAAGGCCTAATCGGACACATCTGCCTCTACTAACAAGGCCTAATCGGGCACATCTGCCTCTACTAACAAGGCCTAATCGGGCACATCTGCCTCTACTAACAAGGCCTAATCGGACACATCTGCCTCAACTAACAAGGCCTAATCGGACACATCTGCCTCTACTAACAAGGCCTAATCGGACACATCTGCCTCTACTAACAAGGCCTAATCGGGCACATCTGCCTCTACTAACAAGGCCTAATCGGGCACATCTGCCTCTACTAACAAGGCCTAATCAGACACATCTGCCTCTACTAACAAGGCCTAATCGGACACATCTGCCTCAACTAACAAGGCCTAATCGGACACATCTGCCTCTATTAACAAGGCCTAATCGGACACATCTGCCTCTACTAACAAGGCCTAATCGGGCACATCTGTCTCTACTAACAAGGCACATCTGCCTCTACTAACAAGGCCTAATCAGACACATCTGCCTCTACTAACAAGGCCTAATCAGGCACATCTGCCTCTACTAACAAGGCCTAATCGGACACATCTGCCTCAACTAACAAGGCCTAATCGGGCACGTCTGCCTCTACTAACAAGGCCTAATCGGGCACGTCTGCCTCTACTAACAAGGCCTAATCGGGCACATCTGCCTCTACTAACAAGGACTAATCGGACACATCTGCATCAACTAACAAGGCCTAATCGGACACATCTGCATCAACTAACAAGGCCTAATCGGACACATCTGCATCAACTAACAAGGCCTAATCGGGCACATCTGCCTCTACTAACAAGGCCTAATCGGGCACATCTGCCTCTACTAACAAGGCCTAATCGGGCACGTCTGCCTCTACTAACAAGGCCTAATCAGGCACGTCTGCCTCTACTAACAAGGCCTAATCGGACACATCTGCCTCTACTAACAAGGCCTAATCGGGCACATCTGCCTCTACTATCAAGGCCTAATCAGACACATCTGATTCTACTAACAAGGCCTAATCAGGCACATCTGCCTCAACTAACAAGGCCTAATCAGACACATCTGCCTCTACTAACAAGGCCTAATCGGACACATCTGCCCCAACTAACAAGGCCTAATCGGGCACATCTGCCTCTACTAACAAGGCCTAATCGGGCACGTCTGCCTCTACTAACAAGGCCTAATCGGGCACATCTGCCTCTACTAACAAGGCCTAATCGGGCACGTCTGCCTCTACTAACAACGCCTAATCGGGCACGTCTGCCTCTACTAACAAGGCCTAATCGGGCACGTCTGCCTCTACTAACAAGGCCTAATCGGGCACGTCTGCCTCTACTAACAAGGCCTAATCGGGCACATCTGCCTCTACTAACAAGGCCTAATCGGGCACATCTGCCTCTACTAACAAGGCCTAATCGGGCACATCTGCCTCTACTATCAAGGCCTAATCGGGCACATCTGCCTCTACTATCAAGGCCTAATCGGGCACATCTGCCTCTACTAACAAGGACTAAACGAGCACATCTGCCTCTACTAACAAGGCCTAATCGGACACATCTGCCTCTACTAACAAGGCCTAATCGGACACATCTGCCTCTACTAACAAGGCCTAATCGGACACATCTGCCTCTACTAACAAGGCCTAATCGGGCACATCTGCCTCTACTAACAAGGCCTAATCGGGCACATCTGCCTCTACTAACAAGGCCTAATCAGACACATCTGCCTCTACTAACAAGGGCTAATCAGACACATCTGCCTCTACTAACAAGGCCTAATCGGGCACATCTGCCTCTACTAACAAGGCCTAATCGGGCACATCTGCCTCTACTAACAAGGCCTTATCGGGCACGTCTGCCTCTACTAACAAGGCCTAATCGGGCACATCTGCCTCTACTAACAAGGCCTAATCGGGCACATCTGCCTCTACTAACAAGGCCTAATCAGGCACATCTGCCTCTACTAACAAGGCCTAATCGGGCACATCTGCCTCTACTATCAAGGCCTAATCAGACACATCTGATTCTACTAACAAGGCCTAATCAGGCACATCTGCCTCAACTAACAAGGCCTAATCAGACACATCTGCCTCTACTAACAAGGCCTAATCGGACACATCTGCCCCAACTAACAAGGCCTAATCGGGCACATCTGCCTCTACTAACAAGGCCTAATCGGGCACATCTGCCTCTACTAACAAGGCCTAATCGGGCACATCTGCCTCTACTAACAAGGCCTAATCGGGCACGTCTGCCTCTACTAACAAGGCCTAATCGGGCACGTCTGCCTCTACTAACAAGGCCTAATCGGGCACGTCTGCCTCTACTAACAACGCCTAATCGGGCACATCTGCCTCTACTAACAAGGCCTAATCGGGCACATCTGCCTCTACTAACAAGGCCTAATCGGGCACATCTACCTCTACTAACAAGGCCTAATCGGGCACATCTGCCTCTACTAACAAGGCCTAATCGGGCACATCTGCCTCAACTAACAAGGCCTAATCGGGCACATCTGCCTCTACTAACAAGGCCTAATCGGGCACATCTGCCTCAACTAACAAGCTTTAATCAGACACATCTGACTCTACTAACAAGGCCTAATCGGGCACATCTGCCTCTACTAACAAGGCCTAATCGGGCACATCTGCCTCTACTAACAAGGCCTAATCGGGCACATCTGCCTCTACTAACAAGGCCTAATCGGGCACATCTGCCTCTACTAACAAGGCCTAATCGGGCACGTCTGCCTCTACTAACAATGCCTAATCGGGCACATCTGATTCTACTAACAAGGCCTAATCGGGCACGTCTGCCTCTAATAACAAGGCCTAATCGGACACATCTGCCTCAACTAACAAGCTTTAATCAGACACATCTAACTCTACTAGCAAGGCCTAATCGGGCACATCTGCCTCAACTAACAAGGCCTAATCGGACACATCTGCCTCAACTAACAAGGCCTAATCGGGCACATCTGCCTCAACTAACAAGGCCTAATCGGGCACATCTGCCTCTACTAACAAGGCCTAATCGGGCACATCTGCCTCAACTAACAAGGCCTAATCAGGAACATCTGCCTCTACTAACAAGGCCTAATCGGACACATCTGCCTCTACTAACAAGGCCTAATCGGGCACGTCTGCCTCTACTAACAAGGCACATCTGCCTCTACTAACAAGGCCTAATCGGGCACATCTGCCTTTACTAACAAGGCCTAATC
This sequence comes from Gastrophryne carolinensis, assembly GCA_027917425.1. Lineage (NCBI taxonomy): Eukaryota > Metazoa > Chordata > Amphibia > Anura > Microhylidae > Gastrophryne > Gastrophryne carolinensis. Next base: position 2,869,483 of record CM051236.1, on the reverse strand, counting down.
GGGCACATCTGCCTCTACTAACAAGGCCTAATCGGACACATCTGCCTCTACTAACAAGGCCTAATCGGGCACGTCTGCCTTTACTAACAAGGCCTAATCGGGCACATCTGCCTCTACTAACAAGGCCTAATCGGACACATCTGCCTCTACTAACAAGGCCTAATCGGGCACGTCTGCCTTTACTAACAAGGCCTAATCGGGCACATCTGCCTCTACTAACAAGGCCTAATCGGACACATCTGCCTCTACTAACAAGGCCTAATTGGGCACATCTGCCTCTACTAACAAGGCCTAATCGGGCACATCTGCTTCTACTAACAAGGCCTAATCGGGCACATCTGCCTCTACTAACAAGGCCTAATCGGGCACATCTGCCTCTACTAACAAGGCCTAATGGGGACATCTGCCTCTACTGACAAGGCCTAATTGGGCACATCTGCCTCAACTAACAAGGCCTAATCGGGCACATCTGCCTCTACTAACAAGGCCTAATCGGGCACATCTGCCTCAACTAACAAGGCCTAATCGGGCACATCTGCCTCTACTAACAAGGCCTAATCGGACACATCTGTCTCTACTAACAAGGCCTAATCGGACACATCTGCATCAACTAACAAGGCCTAATCGGACACATCTGCATCAACTAACAAGGCCTAATCGGGCACATCTGCCTCAACTAACAAGGACTAATCAGGCACATCTTCCTCTACTAACAAGGCCTAATCGGACACATCTGTCTCTACTAACAAGGCCTAATCGGACACATCTGCATCAACTAACAAGGCCTAATCGGACACATCTGCATCAACTAACAAGGCCTAATCGGGCACATCTGCCTCAACTAACAAGGACTAATCAGGCACATCTTCCTCTACTAACAAGGCCTAATCGGACACATCTGTCTCTACTAACAAGGCCTAATCGGAAACATCTGCCTCTACTAACAAGGCCTAATCGGGCACATCTGCCTCTACTAACAAGGCCTAATCGGGCACATCTGCCTCTACTAACAAGGCCTAATCGGGCACATCTGCCTCTACTAACAAGGCCTAATGGGGACATCTGCCTCTACTGACAAGGCCTAATTGGGCACATCTGCCTCAACTAACAAGGCCTAATCGGGCACATCTGCCTCTACTAACAAGGCCTAATCGGGCACATCTGCCTCAACTAACAAGGCCTAATCGGGCACATCTGCCTCTACTAACAAGGCCTAATCGGACACATCTGTCTCTACTAACAAGGCCTAATCGGACACATCTGCATCAACTAACAAGGCCTAATCGGACACATCTGCATCAACTAACAAGGCCTAATCGGGCACATCTGCCTCAACTAACAAGGACTAATCAGGCACATCTTCCTCTACTAACAAGGCCTAATCGGACACATCTGTCTCTACTAACAAGGCCTAATCGGACACATCTGCATCAACTAACAAGGCCTAATCGGACACATCTGCATCAACTAACAAGGCCTAATCGGGCACATCTGCCTCAACTAACAAGGACTAATCAGGCACATCTTCCTCTACTAACAAGGCCTAATCGGACACATCTGTCTCTACTAACAAGGCCTAATCGGAAACATCTGCCTCTACTAACAAGGCCTAATCGGGCACATCTGCCTCTACTAACAAGGCCTAATCGGGCACATCTGCCTCTACTAACAAGGCCTAATCAGGCACATCTGCCTCTACTAACAAGGCCTAATCGGGCATATCTGCCTCTACTAACAAGGCCTAATCGGGCATATCTGCCTCTACTATCAAGGCCTAATCAGACACATCTGATTCTACTAACAAGGCCTAATCAGGCACATCTGCCTCAACTAACAAGGCCTAATCAGACACATCTGATTCTACTAACAAGGCCTAATCAGACACATCTGCCTCTACTAACAAGGCCTAATCAGACACATCTGCCTCTACTAACAAGGCCTAATCGGGCACATCTGCCTCTACTAACAAGGCCTAATCAGACACATCTGCCTCTACTAACAAGGCCTAATCAGACACATCTGCCTCTACTAACAAGGCCTAATCGGGCACGTCTGCCTCTACTAACAAGGCCTAATCGGGCACGTCTGCCTCTACTAACAAGGCCTAATCGGGCACGTCTGCCTCTACTAACAAGGCCTAATCGGGCACGTCTGCCTCTACTAACAAGGCCTAATCGGGCACATCTGCCTCTACTAACAAGGCCTAGTCGGGCACATCTGCCTCAACTAACAAGGCCTAATCGGGCACATATGCCTCTACTAACAAGGCCTAATCGGGCACATCTGCCTCTACTAACAAGGCCTAATCGGGCACATCTGCCTCTACTAACAAGGCCTAATCGGGCACGTCTGCCTCTACTAACAATGCCTAATCGGGCACATCTGATTCTACTAACAAGGCCTAATCGGGCACGTCTGCCTCTACTAACAATGCCTAATCGGGCACATCTGATTCTAATAACAAGGCCTAATCGGACACATCTGCATCAACTAACAAGGCCTAATCGGGCACATCTGCCTCTACTAACAAGGCCTAATCGGGCACATCTGCCTCTACTAACAAGGCCTAATCGGGAACATCTGCCTCTACTAACAAGGCCTAATCGGACACATCTGCCTCTACTAACAAGGCCTAATCGGGCACATCTGCCTCTAATAACAAGGCCTAATCGGACACATCTGCCTCTACTAACAAGGCCTAATCGGGCACATCTGCTTCTACTAACAAGGCCTAATCGGGCACATCTGCCTCTACTAACAAGGCCTAATCGGGCACATCTGCCTCTATTAACAAGGCCTAATGGGGACATCTGCCTCTACTAACAAGGCCTAATCGGGCACATCTGCCTCAACTAACAAGGCCTAATCGGGCACATCTGCCTCTACTAACAAGGCCTAATCGGGCACATCTGCCTCTACTAACAAGGCCTAATCGGGCACATCTGCCTCTACTAACAAGGCCTAATCGGGCACATCTGCCTCTACTAACAACGCCTAATCGGGCACGTCTGCCTCTACTAACAAGGCCTAATCAGGCACATCTGCCTCTACTAACAAGGCCTAATCGGGCACGTCTGCCTCTACTAACAAGGCCTAATCAGGCACATCTGCCTCTACTAACAAGGCCTAATCGGGCACATCTGCCTCTACTATCAAGGCCTAATCGGGCACATCTGCCTCTACTATCAAGGCCTAATCGGGCACATCTGCCTCTACTAACAAGGACTAAACGAGCACATCTGCCTCTACTAACAAGGCCTAATCGGACACATCTGCCTCTACTAACAAGGCCTAATCGGACACATCTGCCTCTACTAACAAGGCCTAATCGGACACATCTGCCTCTACTAACAAGGCCTAATCGGGCACATCTGCCTCTACTAACAAGGCCTAATCGGGCACATCTGCCTCTACTAACAAGGCCTAATCAGACACATCTGCCTCTACTAACAAGGCCTAATCGGGCACATCTGCCTCTACTAACAAGGCCTAATCGGGCACATCTGCCTCTACTAACAAGGCCTTATCGGGCACGTCTGCCTCTACTAACAAGGCCTAATCGGGCACATCTGCCTCTACTAACAAGGCCTAATCGGGCACATCTGCCTCTACTAACAAGGCCTAATCGGGCACATCTGCCTCTACTAACAAGGCCTTATCGGGCACGTCTGCCTCTACTAACAAGGCCTAATCGGGCACATCTGCCTCTACTAACAAGGCCTAATCGGGCACATCTGCCTCTACTAACAAGGCCTAATCAGGCACATCTGCCTCTACTAACAAGGCCTAATCGGGCACATCTGCCTCTACTATCAAGGCCTAATCAGACACATCTGATTCTACTAACAAGGCCTAATCAGGCACATCTGCCTCAACTAACAAGGCCTAATCAGACACATCTGCCTCTACTAACAAGGCCTAATCGGACACATCTGCCCCAACTAACAAGGCCTAATCGGGCACATCTGCCTCTACTAACAAGGCCTAATCGAGCACATCTGCCTCTACTAACAAGGCCTAATCGGGCACATCTGCCTCTACTAACAAGGCCTAATCGGGCACGTCTGCCTCTACTAACAAGGCCTAATCGGGCACGTCTGCCTCTACTAACAAGGCCTAATCGGGCACGTCTGCCTCTACTAACAACGCCTAATCGGGCACGTCTGCCTCTACTAACAAGGCCTAATCGGACACGTCTGCCTCTACTAACAAGGCCTAATCGGGCACATCTGCCTCTACTAACAAGGCCTAATCGGGCACATCTGCCTCTACTAACAAGGCCTAATCGGGCACATCTGCCTCTACTAACAAGGCCTAATCGGGCACATCTGCCTCTACTAACAAGGCCTAATCGGGCACGTCTGCCTCTACTAACAATGCCTAATCGGGCACATCTGATTCTACTAACAAGGCCTAATCGGGCACGTCTGCCTCTAATAACAAGGCCTAATCGGACACATCTGCCTCAACTAACAAGCTTTAATCAGACACATCTGACTCTACTAACAAGGCCTAATCGGGCACATCTGCCTCTACTAACAAGGCCTAATCGGGCACATCTGCCTCTACTAACAAGGCCTAATCGGGCACATCTGCCTCTACTAACAAGGCCTAATCGGGCACATCTGCCTCTACTAACAAGGCCTAATCGGGCACGTCTGCCTCTACTAACAATGCCTAATCGGGCACATCTGATTCTACTAACAAGGCCTAATCGGGCACGTCTGCCTCTAATAACAAGGCCTAATCGGACACATCTGCCTCAACTAACAAGCTTTAATCAGACACATCTGACTCTACTAACAAGGCCTAATCGGGCACATCTGCCTCAACTAACAAGGCCTAATCGGACACATCTGCCTCAACTAACAAGGCCTAATCGGGCACATCTGCCTCTACTAACAAGGCCTAATCGGACACATCTGCCTCAACTAACAAGGACTAATCGGACACATCTGCCTCTACTAACAAGGCCTAATCGGACACATCTGCCTCTACTAACAAGGCCTAATCGGGCACATCTGCCTCAACTAACAAGGCCTAATCAGGAACATCTGCCTCTACTAACAAGGCCTAATCGGACACATCTGCCTCTACTAACAAGGCCTAATCGGGCACGTCTGCCTTTACTAACAAGGCCTAATCGGACACATCTGCCTCTACTAACAAGGCCTAATCGGACACATCTGCCTCTACTAACAAGGCCTAATCGGGCACGTCTGCCTTTACTAACAAGGCCTAATCGGGCACATCTGCCTCTACTAACAAGGCCTAATCGGACACATCTGCCTCTACTAACAAGGCCTAATCGGGCACGTCTGCCTTTACTAACAAGGCCTAATCGGGCACATCTGCCTCTACTAACAAGGCCTAATCGGACACATCTGCCTCTACTAACAAGGCCTAATTGGGCACATCTGCCTCTACTAACAAGGCCTAATCGGGCACATCTGCTTCTACTAACAAGGCCTAATCGGGCACATCTGCCTCTACTAACAAGGCCTAATCGGGCACATCTGCCTCTACTAACAAGGCCTAATGGGGACATCTGCCTCTACTGACAAGGCCTAATTGGGCACATCTGCCTCAACTAACAAGGCCTAATCGGGCACATCTGCCTCTACTAACAAGGCCTAATCGGGCACATCTGCCTCAACTAACAAGGCCTAATCGGGCACATCTGCCTCTACTAACAAGGCCTAATCGGACACATCTGTCTCTACTAACAAGGCCTAATCGGACACATCTGCATCAACTAACAAGGCCTAATCGGACACATCTGCATCAACTAACAAGGCCTAATCGGGCACATCTGCCTCAACTAACAAGGACTAATCAGGCACATCTTCGTCTACTAACAAGGCCTAATCGGACACATCTGTCTCTACTAACAAGGCCTAATCGGACACATCTGCATCAACTAACAAGGCCTAATCGGACACATCTGCATCAACTAACAAGGCCTAATCGGGCACATCTGCCTCAACTAACAAGGACTAATCAGGCACATCTTCCTCTACTAACAAGGCCTAATCGGACACATCTGTCTCTACTAACAAGGCCTAATCGGAAACATCTGCCTCTACTAACAAGGCCTAATCGGGCACATCTGCCTCTACTAACAAGGCCTAATCGGGCACATCTGCCTCTACTAACAAGGCCTAATCGGGCACATCTGCCTCTACTAACAAGGCCTAATCGGGCACATCTGCCTCTACTAACAAGGCCTAATCAGACACATCTGCCTCTACTAACAAGGCCTAATCAGGCACATCTGCCTCTACTAACAAGGCCTAATCAGACACATCTGATTCTACTAACAAGGCCTAATCAGGCACATCTGCCTCAACTAACAAGGCCTAATCAGACACATCTGATTCTACTAACAAGGCCTAATCAGACACATCTGCCTCTACTAACAAGGCCTAATCAGACACATCTGCCTCTACTAACAAGGCCTAATCGGGCACATCTGCCTCTACTAACAAGGCCTAATCAGACACATCTGCCTCTACTAACAAGGCCTAATCAGACACATCTGCCTCTACTAACAAGGCCTAATCGGGCACGTCTGCCTCTACTAACAAGGCCTAATCGGACACGTCTGCCTCTACTAACAAGGACTAATCAGACACATCTGATTCTACTAACAAGGCCTAATCAGGCACATCTGCCTCAACTAACAAGGCCTAATCGGGCACGTCTGCCTCTACTAACAAGGACTAATCAGGCACGTCTGCCTCTACTAACAAGGCCTAATCGGGCACGTCTGCCTCTACTAACAAGGCCTAATCGGGCACATCTGCCTCTACTAACAAGGCCTAGTCGGGCACATCTGCCTCAACTAACAAGGCCTAATCGGGCACATATGCCTCTACTAACAAGGCCTAATCGGGCACATCTGCCTCTACTAACAAGGCCTAATCGGGCACATCTGCCTCTACTAACAAGGCCTAATCGGGCACGTCTGCCTCTACTAACAATGCCTAATCGGGCACATCTGATTCTACTAACAAGGCCTAATCGGGCACGTCTGCCTCTACTAACAATGCCTAATCGGGCACATCTGATTCTAATAACAAGGCCTAATCGGACACATCTGCATCAACTAACAAGGCCTAATCGGGCACATCTGCCTCTACTAACAAGGCCTAATCGGGCACATCTGCCTCTACTAACAAGGCCTAATCGGGAACATCTGCCTCTACTAACAAGGCCTAATCGGACACATCTGCCTCTACTAACAAGGCCTAATCGGGCACATCTGCCTCTAATAACAAGGCCTAATCGGACACATCTGCCTCTACTAACAAGGCCTAATCGGGCACATCTGCTTCTACTAACAAGGCCTAATCGGGCACATCTGCCTCTACTAACAAGGCCTAATCGGGCACATCTGCCTCTATTAACAAGGCCTAATGGGGACATCTGCCTCTACTAACAAGGCCTAATCGGGCACATCTGCCTCAACTAACAAGGCCTAATCGGGCACATCTGCCTCTACTAACAAGGCCTAATCGGACACATCTGCCTCTACTAACAAGGCCTAATCGGGCACATCTGCCTCTACTAACAAGGCCTAATGGGGACGTCTGCCTCTACTAACAAGGCCTAATCGGGCACATCTGCCTCTACTAACAAGGCCTAATCGGGCACATCTGCCTCTACTAACAAGGCCTAATCGGGCACATCTGCCTCTACTAACAAGGCCTAATCGGGCACATCTGCCTCTACTAACAAGGCCTAATGGGGACATCTGCCTCTACTAACAAGGCCTAACCAGGCACATCTGCCTCTACTAACAAGGCCTTATCGGGCACGTCTGCCTCTACTAACAAGGCCTAATCGGGCACGTCTGCCTCTACTAACAAGGCCTAATCGGGCACATCTGCCTCAACTAACAAGGCCTAATCGGACACATCTGCCTCAACTAACAAATCCTAATCAGCCACATCTGCCTCTACTAACAAGGCCTAATCGGGCACGTCTGCCTCTACTAACAAGGCCTAATCGGGCACGTCTGCCTCTACTAACAAATCCTAATCAGCCACATCTGCCTCTACTAACAAGGCCTAATCGGGCACGTCTGCCTCTACTAACAAGGCCTAATCGGGCACGTCTGCCTCTACTAACAAGGCCTAATCGGCCACATCTGCCTCTACTAACAAGGCCTAATCGGGCACGTCTGCCTCTACTAACAAGGCCTAATCGGACACATCTGCCTCAACTAACAAATCCTAATCAGCCACATCTGCCTCTACTAACAAGGCCTAATCGGGCACGTCTGCCTCTACTAACAAATCCTAATCAGCCACATCTGCCTCTACTAACAAGGCCTAATCGGGCACGTCTGCCTCTACTAACAAGGCCTAATCGGGCACGTCTGCCTCTACTAACAAGGCCTAATCGGGCACATCTGCCTCTACTAACAAGGACTAATCAGGCACATCTGCCTCTACTAACAAGGCCTAATCGGACACATCTGCCTCAACTAACAAGGCCTAATCGGGCACATCTGCCTCTACTAACAAGGCCTAATCGGGCACATCTGCCTCTACTAACAAGGCCTAATTGGACACATCTGCCTCTACTAACAAGGCCTAATCGGACACATCTGCATCAACTAACAAGGCCTAATGGGGACATCTGCCTCTACTAACAAGGCCTAATCGGACACATCTGCATCAACTAACAAGGCCTAATCGGGCACATCTGTCTCTACTAACAAGGCCTAATCGGGCACGTCTGCCTTTACTAACAAGGCCTAATCGGACACATCTGCCTCTACTAACAAGGCCTAATCGGGCACATCTGTCTCTACTAACAAGGCCTAATCAGGCACATCTGCCTCTACTAACAAGGCCTAATCGGGCACATCTGTCTCTACTAACAAGGCCTAATCAGGCACATCTGCCTCTACTAACAAGGCCTAATCAGACACATCTGCCTCAACTAACAAGGCCTAATCAGGCACATCTGCCTCTACTAACAAGGCCTAATCGGACACATCTGCATCAACTAACAAGGCCTAATCGGACACATCTGCCTCTACTAACAAGGCCTAATCGGACACATCTGCATCAACTAACAAGGCCTAATCGGGCACATCTGCCTCAACTAACAAGGACTAATCAGGCACATCTTCCTCTACTAACAAGGCCTAATCGGACACATCTGTCTCTACCAACAAGGCCTAATCGGGCACATCTGCCTCTACTAACAAGGCCTAATCGGGCACGTCTGCCTCTACTAACAAGGTCTAATCGGACACATCTGCCTCTACTAACAAGGCCTAATCGGGCACATCTGCCTCTACTAACAAGGCCTAATTGGACACATCTGCCTCTACTAACAAGGCCTAATCGGACACATCTGCATCAACTAACAAGGCCTAATGGGGACATCTGCCTCTACTAACAAGGCCTAATCGGACACATCTGCATCAACTAACAAGGCCTAATCGGGCACATCTGTCTCTACTAACAAGGCCTAATCGGGCACGTCTGCCTTTACTAACAAGGCCTAATCGGACACATCTGCCTCTACTAACAAGGCCTAATCGGGCACATCTGTCTCTACTAACAAGGCCTAATCAGGCACATCTGCCTCTACTAACAAGGCCTAATCGGGCACATCTGTCTCTACTAACAAGGCCTAATCAGGCACATCTGCCTCTACTAACAAGGCCTAATCAGACACATCTGCCTCAACTAACAAGGCCTAATCAGGCACATCTGCCTCTACTAACAAGGCCTAATCGGACACATCTGCATCAACTAACAAGGCCTAATCGGACACATCTGCCTCTACTAACAAGGCCTAATCGGACACATCTGCATCAACTAACAAGGCCTAATCGGGCACATCTGCCTCAACTAACAAGGACTAATCAGGCACATCTTCCTCTACTAACAAGGCCTAATCGGACACATCTGTCTCTACCAACAAGGCCTAATCGGGCACATCTGCCTCTACTAACAAGGCCTAATCGGGCACGTCTGCCTCTACTAACAAGGCCTAATCGGGCACGTCTGCCTCTACTAACAAGGCCTAATCGGGCACGTCTGCCTCTACTAACAAGGCCTAATCGGGCACATCTGCCTCTACTAACAATGCCTAATCGGGCACATCTGATTCTACTAACAAGGCCTAATCGGACACATCTGCCTCAACTAACAAGCTTTAATCAGACACATCTGACTCTACTAACAAGGCCTAATCGGGCACATCTGCCTCTACTAACAAGGCCTAATCGGGCACATCTGCCTCTTATAACAAGGCCTAATCAGGAACATCTGCCTCAACTAACAAGCTTTAATCAGACACATCTGACTCTACTAACAAGGCCTAATCGGGCACATCTGCCTCTACTAACAAGGCCTAATCAGGAACATCTGCCTCTACTAACAAGGCCTAATCAGGAACATCTGCCTCTACTAACAAGGCCTAATCGGACACATCTGCCTCTACTAACAAGGCCTAATCGGGCACATCTGCCTCTACTAACAAGGCCTAATCGGACACATCTGCCTCTACTAACAAGGCCTAATCAGGAACATCTGCCTCTACTAACAAGGCCTAATCGGGCACATCTGCTTCTACTAACAAGTCCTAATCGGGCACATCTGCCTCTACTAACAAGGCCTAATCGGGCACATCTGCCTCTACTAACAAGGCCTAATGGGGACATCTGCCTCTACTAACAAGGCCTAATCGGGCACATCTGCCTCAACTAACAAGGCCTAATCGGGCACATCTGCCTCTACTAACAAGGCCTAATCGGGCACATCTGCCTCTACTAACAAGGCCTAATCGGGCACATCTGCCTCTACTAACAAGGCCTAATGGGGACGTCTGCCTCTACTAACAAGGCCTAATCGGGCACATCTGCCTCTACTAACAAGGCCTAATCGGGCACATCTGCCTCAACTAACAAGGCCTAATCGGGCACATCTGCCTCTAATAACAAGGCCTAATCGGGCACATCTGCCTCTACTAACAAGGCCTAATGGGGACATCTGCCTCTACTAACAAGGCCTAATCGGGCACATCTGCCTCAACTAACAAGGCCTAATCGGGCACATCTGCCTCTACTAACAAGGCCTAATCGGGCACGTCTGCCTCTACTAACAAGGCCTAATCGGGCACGTCTGCCTCTACTAACAAGGCCTAATCGGGCACATCTGCTTCTACTAACAAGTCCTAATCGGGCACATCTGCCTCTACTAACAAGGCCTAATCGGGCACATCTGCCTCTACTAACAAGGCCTAATGGGGACATCTGCCTCTACTAACAAGGCCTAATCGGGCACATCTGCCTCAACTAACAAGGCCTAATCGGGCACATCTGCCTCTACTAACAAGGCCTAATCGGGCACATCTGCCTCTACTAACAAGGCCTAATCGGGCACATCTGCCTCTACTAACAAGGCCTAATGGGGACGTCTGCCTCTACTAACAAGGCCTAATCGGGCACATCTGCCTCAACTAACAAGGCCTAATCGGGCACATCTGCCTCTAATAACAAGGCCTAATCGGGCACATCTGCCTCTACTAACAAGGCCTAATGGGGACATCTGCCTCTACTAACAAGGCCTAATCGGGCACATCTGCCTCAACTAACAAGGCCTAATCGGGCACATCTGCCTCTACTAACAAGGCCTAATCGGGCACGTCTGCCTCTACTAACAAGGCCTAATCGGGCACGTCTGCCTCTACTAACAAGGCCTAATCGGGCACGTCTGCCTCTACTAACAAGGCCTAATCAGGCACGTCTGCCTCTACTAACAAGGCCTAATCGGGCACATCTGCCTCTACTAACAAGGCCTAGTCGGGCACATCTGCCTCAACTAACAAGGCCTAATCGGACACATCTGCATCAACTAACAAGGCCTAATCGGGCACATCTGTCTCTACTAACAAGGCCTAATCAGGCACATCTGCCTCTACTAACAAGGCCTAATCGGGCACATCTGCCTCTACTAACAAGGCCTAATCGGGCACATCTGCCTCTACTAACAAGGCCTAATCGGGCACATCTGCCTCAACTAACAAGGACTAATCAGGCACATCTGCCTCTACTAACAAGGCCTAATCGGGCACATCTGTCTCTACTAACAAGGCCTAATCAGGCACATCTGCCTCTACTAACAAGGCCTAATCGGGCACATCTGTCTCTACTAACAAGGCCTAATCAGGCACATCTGCCTCTACTAACAAGGCCTAATCAGACACATCTGCCTCTACTAACAAGGCCTAATCAGGCACATCTGCCTCTACTAACAAGGCCTAATCGGACACATCTGCATCAACTAACAAGGCCTAATCGGACACATCTGCATCAACTAACAAGGCCTAATCAGACACATCTGTCTCTACTAACAAGGCCTAATCAGGCACATCTTCCTCTACTAACAAGGCCTAATCGGACACATCTGCCTCAACTAACAAGGCCTAATCGGGCACATCTGCCTCTACTAACAAGGCCTAATCGGGCACGTCTGCCTCTACTAACAAGGCCTAATCGGGCACGTCTGCCTCTACTAACAAGGCCTAATCGGGCACATCTGCCTGTACTAACAAGGCCTAATCGGGCACATCTGCCTCTACTAACAATGCCTAATCGGGCACATCTGATTCTACTAACAAGGCCTAATCGGACACATCTGCCTCAACTAACAAGCTTTAATCAGACACATCTGACTCTACTAACAAGGCCTAATCGGGCACATCTGCCTCTTATAACAAGGCCTAATCAGGAACATCTGCCTCAACTAACAAGCTTTAATCAGACACATCTGACTCTACTAACAAGGCCTAATCGGGCACATCTGCCTCTACTAACAAGGCCTAATCGGGCACATCTGCCTCTACTAACAAGGCCTAATCAGGAACATCTGCCTCTACTAACAAGGCCTAATCGGGCACATCTGCCTCTACTAACAAGGCCTAATCGGGCACATCTGCCTCTACTAACAAGGCCTAATCAGGAACATCTGCCTCTACTAACAAGGCCTAATCGGGCACGTCTGCCTCTACTAAAAAGGCCTAATCGGACACATCTGCCTCTACTAACAAGGCCTAATCGGGCACGTCTGCCTCTACTAACAAGGCCTAATCAGGCACATCTGCCTCTACTAACAAGGCCTAATCAGGAACATCTGCCTCTACTAACAAGGCCTAATCGGGCACATCTGCCTCTACTAACAAGTCCTAATCGGGCACATCTGCCTCTACTAACAAGGCCTAATCGGGCACATCTGCCTCTACTAACAAGTCCTAATCGGGCACATCTGCCTCTACTAACAAGGCCTAATCAGGCACATCTGCCTCTACTAACAAGGCCTAATCAGGAACATCTGCCTCTACTAACAAGGCCTAATCGGGCACATCTGCCTCTACTAACAAGTCCTAATCGGGCACATCTGCTTCTACTAACAAGTCCTAATCGGGCACATCTGCCTCTACTAACAAGGCCTAATCGGGCACATCTGCCTCTACTAACAAGGCCTAATGGGGACATCTGCCTCTACTAACAAGGCCTAATCGGGCACATCTGCCTCAACTAACAAGGCCTAATCGGGCACATCTGCCTCTACTAACAAGGCCTAATCGGGCACATCTGCCTCTACTAACAAGGCCTAATCGGGCACATCTGCCTCTACTAACAAGGCCTAATGGGGACGTCTGCCTCTACTAACAAGGCCTAATCGGGCACGTCTGCCTCTACTAACAAGGCCTAATCGGACACGTCTGCCTCTACTAACAAGGACTAATCAGACACATCTGATTCTACTAACAAGGCCTAATCAGGCACATCTGCCTCAACTAACAAGGCCTAATCGGGCACGTCTGCCTCTACTAACAAGGCCTAATCGGGCACGTCTGCCTCTACTAACAAGGCCTAATCGGGCACGTCTGCCTCTACTAACAAGGCCTAATCGGGCACGTCTGCCTCTACTAACAAGGCCTAATCGGGCACGTCTGCCTCTACTAACAAGGCCTAATCGGGCACATCTGCCTCTACTAACAAGGCCTAGTCGGGCACATCTGCCTCAACTAACAAGGCCTAATCGGGCACATATGCCTCTACTAACAAGGCCTAATCGGGCACATCTGCCTCTACTAACAAGGCCTAATCGGGCACATCTGCCTCTACTAACAAGGCCTAATCGGGCACGTCTGCCTCTACTAACAATGCCTAATTGGGCACATCTGATTCTACTAACAAGGCCTAATCGGGCACGTCTGCCTCTACTAACAATGCCTAATCGGGCACATCTGATCCTAATAACAAGGCCTAATCGGACACATCTGCATCAACTAACAAGGCCTAATCGGGCACATCTGCCTCTACTAACAAGGCCTAATCGGGCACATCTGCCTCTACTAACAAGGCCTAATCGGGAACATCTGCCTCTACTAACAAGGCCTAATCGGACACATCTGCCTCTACTAACAAGGCCTAATCGGGCACATCTGCCTCTAATAACAAGGCCTAATCGGACACATCTGCCTCTACTAACAAGGCCTAATCGGGCACATCTGCTTCTACTAACAAGGCCTAATCGGGCACATCTGCCTCTACTAACAAGGCCTAATCGGGCACATCTGCCTCTATTAACAAGGCCTAATGGGGACATCTGCCTCTACTAACAAGGCCTAATCGGGCACATCTGCCTCAACTAACAAGGCCTAATCGGGCACATCTGCCTCTACTAACAAGGCCTAATCGGACACATCTGCCTCTACTAACAAGGCCTAATCGGGCACATCTGCCTCTACTAACAAGGCCTAATGGGGACGTCTGCCTCTACTACCAAGGCCTAATCGGGCACATCTGCCTCTACTAACAAGGCCTAATCGGGCACATCTGCCTCTACTAACAAGGCCTAATCGGGCACATCTGCCTCTACTAACAAGGCCTAATGGGGACATCTGCCTCTACTAACAAGGCCTAATCGGGCACATCTGCCTCTACTAACAAGGCCTAATCGGGCACATCTGCCTCTACTAACAAGGCCTAATGGGGACATCTGCCTCTACTAACAAGGCCTAACCAGGCACATCTGCCTCTACTAACAAGGCCTTATCGGGCACGTCTGCCTCTACTAACAAGGCCTAATCGGGCACGTCTGCCTCTACTAACAAGGCCTAATCGGGCACGTCTGCCTCTACTAACAAATCCTAATCAGCCACATCTGCCTCTACTAACAAGGCCTAATCGGGCACGTCTGCCTCTACTAACAAGGCCTAATCGGGCACGTCTGCCTCTACTAACAAGGCCTAATCGGGCACATCTGCCTCTACTAACAAGGACTAATCAGGCACATCTGCCTCAACTAACAAGGACTAATCGGGCACATCTGCCTCTACTAACAAGGCCTAATCGGGCACGTCTGCCTTTACTAACAAGGCCTAATCGGGCACATCTGCCTCTACTAACAAGGCCTAATCGGGCACATCTGCCTCTACTAACAAGGCCTAATCGGGCACATCTGCCTCTACTAACAAGGCCTAATCGGGCACGTCTGCCTCTACTAACAAGGCCTAATCGGGCACGTCTGCCTCTACTAACAAGGACTAATCAGGCACATCTGCCTCTACTAACAAGGCCTAATCGGACACATCTGCCTCTACTAACAAGGCCTAATCGGACACATCTGCATCAACTAACAAGGCCTAATGGGGACATCTGCCTCTACTAACAAGGCCTAATCGGACACATCTGCATCAACTAACAAGGCCTAATCGGGCACATCTGTCTCTACTAACAAGGCCTAATCAGGCACATCTGCCTATACTAACAAGGCCTAATCGGGCACATCTGTCTCTACTAACAAGGCCTAATCAGACACATCTGCCTCTACTAACAAGGCCTAATCAGGCACATCTGCCTCTACTAACAAGGCCTAATCAGGCACATCTGCCTCTACTAACAAGGCCTAATCGGACACATCTGCATCAACTAACAAGGCCTAATCGGGCACATCTGCATCTACTAACAAGGCCTAATCGGACACATCTGCATCAACTAACAAGGCCTAATCGGACACATCTGCCTCTACTAACAAGGCCTAATCGGACACATCTGCATCAACTAACAAGGCCTAATCGGGCACATCTGCCTCAACTAACAAGGACTAATCAGGCACATCTTCCTCTACTAACAAGGCCTAATCGGACACATCTGTCTCTACCAACAAGGCCTAATCGGGCACATCTGCCTCTACTAACAAGGCCTAATCGGGCACGTCTGCCTCTACTAACAAGGCCTAATCGGGCACGTCTGCCTCTACTAACAAGGCCTAATCGGGCACATCTGCCTCTACTAACAATGCCTAATCGGGCACATCTGATTCTACTAACAAGGCCTAATCGGACACATCTGCCTCAACTAACAAGCTTTAATCAGACACATCTGACTCTACTAACAAGGCCTAATCGGGCACATCTGCCTCTACTAACAAGGCCTAATCGGGCACATCTGCCTCTTATAACAAGGCCTAATCAGGAACATCTGCCTCAACTAACAAGCTTTAATCAGACACATCTGACTCTACTAACAAGGCCTAATCGGGCACATCTGCCTCTACTAACAAGGCCTAATCAGGAACATCTGCCTCTACTAACAAGGCCTAATCAGGAACATCTGCCTCTACTAACAAGGCCTAATCGGACACATCTGCCTCTACTAACAAGGCCTAATCGGGCACATCTGCCTCTACTAACAAGGCCTAATCGGACACATCTGCCTCTACTAACAAGGCCTAATCAGGAACATCTGCCTCTACTAACAAGGCCTAATCGGGCACATCTGCTTCTACTAACAAGTCCTAATCGGGCACATCTGCCTCTACTAACAAGGCCTAATCGGGCACATCTGCCTCTACTAACAAGGCCTAATGGGGACATCTGCCTCTACTAACAAGGCCTAATCGGGCACATCTGCCTAAACTAACAAGGCCTAATGGGGACGTCTGCCTCTACTAACAAGGCCTAATCGGGCACATCTGCCTCAACTAACAAGGCCTAATCGGGCACATCTGCCTCTAATAACAAGGCCTAATCGGGCACATCTGCCTCTACTAACAAGGCCTAATGGGGACATCTGCCTCTACTAACAAGGCCTAATCGGGCACATCTGCCTCTACTAACAAGGCCTAATGGGGACGTCTGCCTCTACTAACAAGGCCTAATCGGGCACATCTGCCTCAACTAACAAGGCCTAATCGGGCACATCTGCCTCTAATAACAAGGCCTAATCGGGCACATCTGCCTCTACTAACAAGGCCTAATGGGGACATCTGCCTCTACTAACAAGGCCTAATCGGGCACATCTGCCTCAACTAACAAGGCCTAATCGGGCACATCTGCCTCTACTAACAAGGCCTAATCGGGCACGTCTGCCTCTACTAACAAGGCCTAATCGGGCACGTCTGCCTCTACTAACAAGGCCTAATCGGGCACATCTGCTTCTACTAACAAGTCCTAATCGGGCACATCTGCCTCTACTAACAAGGCCTAATCGGGCACATCTGCCTCTACTAACAAGGCCTAATGGGGACATCTGCCTCTACTAACAAGGCCTAATCGGGCACATCTGCCTCAACTAACAAGGCCTAATCGGGCACATCTGCCTCTACTAACAAGGCCTAATCGGGCACATCTGCCTCTACTAACAAGGCCTAATCGGGCACATCTGCCTCTACTAACAAGGCCTAATGGGGACGTCTGCCTCTACTAACAAGGCCTAATCGGGCACATCTGCCTCAACTAACAAGGCCTAATCGGGCACATCTGCCTCTAATAACAAGGCCTAATCGGGCACATCTGCCTCTACTAACAAGGCCTAATGGGGACATCTGCCTCTACTAACAAGGCCTAATCGGGCACATCTGCCTCAACTAACAAGGCCTAATCGGGCACATCTGCCTCTACTAACAAGGCCTAATCGGGCACGTCTGCCTCTACTAACAAGGCCTAATCGGGCACGTCTGCCTCTACTAACAAGGCCTAATCGGGCACGTCTGCCTCTACTAACAAGGCCTAATCGGGCACGTCTGCCTCTACTAACAAGGCCTAATCGGGCACATCTGCCTCTACTAACAAGGCCTAGTCGGGCACATCTGCCTCAACTAACAAGGCCTAATCGGACACATCTGCATCAACTAACAAGGCCTAATCGGACACATCTGTCTCTACTAACAAGGCCTAATCAGGCACATCTGCCTCTACTAACAAGGCCTAATCGGGCACATCTGCCTCTACTAACAAGGCCTAATCGGGCACATCTGCCTCAACTAACAAGGCCTAATCGGGCACATCTGCCTCTAATAACAAGGCCTAATCGGGCACATCTGCCTCTACTAACAAGGCCTAATGGGGACATCTGCCTCTACTAACAAGGCCTAATCGGGCACATCTGCCTCAACTAACAAGGCCTAATCGGACACATCTGCCTCTACTAACAAGGCCTAATCGGGCACATCTGCCTCAACTAACAAGGCCTAATCGGGCACATCTGCCTCTACTAACAAGGCCTAATCGGGCACGTCTGCCTCTACTAACAAGGCCTAATCGGGCACGTCTGCCTCTACTAACAAGGCCTAATCGGGCACATCTGCTTCTACTAACAAGTCCTAATCGGGCACATCTGCCTCTACTAACAAGGCCTAATCGGGCACATCTGCCTCTACTAACAAGGCCTAATGGGGACATCTGCCTCTACTAACAAGGCCTAATCGGGCACATCTGCCTCAACTAACAAGGCCTAATCGGGCACATCTGCCTCTACTAACAAGGCCTAATCGGGCACATCTGCCTCTACTAACAAGGCCTAATCGGGCACATCTGCCTCTACTAACAAGGCCTAATCGGGCACATCTGCCTCTACTAACAAGGACTAATCAGGCACATCTGCCTCAACTAACAAGGACTAATCGGGCACATCTGCCTCTACTAACAAGGCCTAATCGGGCACGTCTGCCTTTACTAACAAGGCCTAATCGGACACATCTGCCTCTACTAACAAGGCCTAATCGGGCACATCTGCCTCTACTAACAAGGCCTAATCGGACACATCTGCCTCTACTAACAAGGCCTAATCGGACACATCTGCATCAACTAACAAGGCCTAATGGGGACATCTGCCTCTACTAACAAGGCCTAATCGGACACATCTGCATCAACTAACAAGGCCTAATCGGGCACATCTGTCTCTACTAACAAGGCCTAATCGGGCACATCTGCCTCTACTAACAAGGCCTAATCGGACACATCTGCCTCTACTAACAAGGCCTAATCGGACACATCTGCATCAACTAACAAGGCCTAATCGGGCACATCTGTCTCTACTAACAAGGCCTAATCAGGCACATCTGCCTCTACTAACAAGGCCTAATCGGGCACATCTGTCTCTACTAACAAGGCCTAATCAGGCACATCTGCCTCTACTAACAAGGCCTAATCGGGCACATCTGTCTCTACTAACAAGGCCTAATCAGGCACATCTGCCTCTACTAACAAGGCCTAATCAGACACATCTGCCTCTACTAACAAGGCCTAATCAGGCACATCTGCCTCTACTAACAAGGCCTAATCGGACACATCTGCATCAACTAACAAGGCCTAATCGGACACATCTGCCTCTACTAACAAGGCCTAATCGGACACATCTGCATCAACTAACAAGGCCTAATCGGGCACATCTGCCTCAACTAACAAGGACTAATCAGGCACATCTTCCTCTACTAACAAGGCCTAATCGGACACATCTGTCTCTACCAACAAGGCCTAATCGGGCACATCTGCCTCTACTAACAAGGCCTAATCGGGCACGTCTGCCTCTACTAACAAGGCCTAATCGGGCACGTCTGCCTCTACTAACAAGGCCTAATCGGGCACGTCTGCCTCTACTAACAAGGCCTAATCGGGCACATCTGCCTCTACTAACAAGGCCTAATCGGGCACATCTGCCTCTACTAACAATGCCTAATCGGGCACATCTGATTCTACTAACAAGGCCTAATCAGGAACATCTGCCTCAACTAACAAGCTTTAATCAGACACATCTGACTCTACTAACAAGGCCTAATCGGGCACATCTGCCTCTACTAACAAGGCCTAATCAGGAACATCTGCCTCTACTAACAAGGCCTAATCGGACACATCTGCCTCTACTAACAAGGCCTAATCGGGCACATCTGCCTCTACTAACAAGGCCTAATCGGACACATCTGCCTCTACTAACAAGGCCTAATCAGGAACATCTGCCTCTACTAACAAGGCCTAATCGGGCACATCTGCTTCTACTAACAAGTCCTAATCGGGCACATCTGCCTCTACTAACAAGGCCTAATCGGGCACATCTGCCTCTACTAACAAGGCCTAATGGGGACATCTGCCTCTACTAACAAGGCCTAATCGGGCACATCTGCCTCAACTAACAAGGCCTAATCGGGCACATCTGCCTCTACTAACAAGGCCTAATCGGGCACATCTGCCTCTACTAACAAGGCCTAATCGGGCACATCTGCCTCTACTAACAAGGCCTAATGGGGACGTCTGCCTCTACTAACAAGGCCTAATCGGGCACATCTGCCTCAACTAACAAGGCCTAATCGGGCACATCTGCCTCTAATAACAAGGCCTAATCGGGCACATCTGCCTCTACTAACAAGGCCTAATGGGGACATCTGCCTCTACTAACAAGGCCTAATCGGGCACATCTGCCTCAACTAACAAGGCCTAATCGGGCACATCTGCCTCTACTAACAAGGCCTAATCGGGCACGTCTGCCTCTACTAACAAGGCCTAATCGGGCACGTCTGCCTCTACTAACAAGGCCTAATCGGGCACATCTGCTTCTACTAACAAGTCCTAATCGGGCACATCTGCCTCTACTAACAAGGCCTAATCGGGCACATCTGCCTCTACTAACAAGGCCTAATGGGGACATCTGCCTCTACTAACAAGGCCTAATCGGGCACATCTGCCTCAACTAACAAGGCCTAATCGGGCACATCTGCCTCTACTAACAAGGCCTAATCGGGCACATCTGCCTCTACTAACAAGGCCTAATCGGGCACATCTGCCTCTACTAACAAGGCCTAATGGGGACGTCTGCCTCTACTAACAAGGCCTAATCGGGCACATCTGCCTCAACTAACAAGGCCTAATCGGGCACATCTGCCTCTAATAACAAGGCCTAATCGGGCACATCTGCCTCTACTAACAAGGCCTAATGGGGACATCTGCCTCTACTAACAAGGCCTAATCGGGCACATCTGCCTCAACTAACAAGGCCTAATCGGGCACATCTGCCTCTACTAACAAGGCCTAATCGGGCACGTCTGCCTCTACTAACAAGGCCTAATCGGGCACGTCTGCCTCTACTAACAAGGCCTAATCGGGCACGTCTGCCTCTACTAACAAGGCCTAATCGGGCACGTCTGCCTCTACTAACAAGGCCTAATCGGGCACATCTGCCTCTACTAACAAGGCCTAGTCGGGCACATCTGCCTCAACTAACAAGGCCTAATCGGACACATCTGCATCAACTAACAAGGCCTAATCGGACACATCTGTCTCTACTAACAAGGCCTAATCAGGCACATCTGCCTCTACTAACAAGGCCTAATCGGGCACATCTGCCTCTACTAACAAGGCCTAATCGGGCACATCTGCCTCAACTAACAAGGCCTAATCGGGCACATCTGCCTCTAATAACAAGGCCTAATCGGGCACATCTGCCTCTACTAACAAGGCCTAATGGGGACATCTGCCTCTACTAACAAGGCCTAATCGGGCACATCTGCCTCAACTAACAAGGCCTAATCGGGCACATCTGCCTCTACTAACAAGGCCTAATCGGGCACGTCTGCCTCTACTAACAAGGCCTAATCGGGCACATCTGCTTCTACTAACAAGTCCTAATCGGGCACATCTGCCTCTACTAACAAGGCCTAATCGGGCACATCTGCCTCTACTAACAAGGCCTAATGGGGACATCTGCCTCTACTAACAAGGCCTAATCGGGCACATCTGCCTCAACTAACAAGGCCTAATCGGGCACATCTGCCTCTACTAACAAGGCCTAATCGGGCACATCTGCCTCTACTAACAAGGCCTAATCGGGCACATCTGCCTCTACTAACAAGGCCTAATCGGGCACATCTGCCTCTACTAACAAGGACTAATCAGGCACATCTGCCTCAACTAACAAGGACTAATCGGGCACATCTGCCTCTACTAACAAGGCCTAATCGGGCACGTCTGCCTTTACTAACAAGGCCTAATCGGACACATCTGCCTCTACTAACAAGGCCTAATCGGGCACATCTGCCTCTACTAACAAGGCCTAATCGGACACATCTGCCTCTACTAACAAGGCCTAATCGGACACATCTGCATCAACTAACAAGGCCTAATCGGGCACATCTGTCTCTACTAACAAGGCCTAATCAGGCACATCTGCCTCTACTAACAAGGCCTAATCGGGCACATCTGTCTCTACTAACAAGGCTTAATCAGGCACATCTGCCTCTACTAACAAGGCCTAATCAGACACATCTGCCTCTACTAACAAGGCCTAATCAGGCACATCTGCCTCTACTAACAAGGCCTAATCGGACACATCTGCATCAACTAACAAGGCCTAATCGGACACATCTGCCTCTACTAACAAGGCCTAATCGGACACATCTGCATCAACTAACAAGGCCTAATCGGGCACATCTGCCTCAACTAACAAGGACTAATCAGGCACATCTTCCTCTACTAACAAGGCCTAATCGGACACATCTGTCTCTACCAACAAGGCCTAATCGGGCACATCTGCCTCTACTAACAAGGCCTAATCGGGCACGTCTGCCTCTACTAACAAGGCCTAATCGGGCACGTCTGCCTCTACTAACAAGGCCTAATCGGGCACATCTGCCTCTACTAACAAGGCCTAATCGGGCACATCTGCCTCTACTAACAATGCCTAATCGGGCACATCTGATTCTACTAACAAGGCCTAATCGGACACATCTGCCTCAACTAACAAGCTTTAATCAGACACATCTGACTCTACTAACAAGGCCTAATCGGGCACATCTGCCTCTACTAACAAGGCCTAATCGGGCACATCTGCCTCTACTAACAAGGCCTAATCAGGAACATCTGCCTCTACTAACAAGGCCTAATCAGGAACATCTGCCTCTACTAACAAGGCCTAATCGGACACATCTGCCTCTACTAACAAGGCCTAATCGGGCACATCTGCCTCTACTAACAAGGCCTAATCGGACACATCTGCCTCTACTAACAAGGCCTAATCAGGAACATCTGCCTCTACTAACAAGGCCTAATCGGGCACATCTGCTTCTACTAACAAGTCCTAATCGGGCACATCTGCCTCTACTAACAAGGCCTAATCGGGCACATCTGCCTCTACTAACAAGGCCTAATGGGGACATCTGCCTCTACTAACAAGGCCTAATCGGGCACATCTGCCTCAACTAACAAGGCCTAATCGGGCACATCTGCCTCTACTAACAAGGCCTAATCGGGCACATCTGCCTCTACTAACAAGGCCTAATCGGGCACATCTGCCTCTACTAACAAGGCCTAATGGGGACGTCTGCCTCTACTAACAAGGCCTAATCGGGCACATCTGCCTCAACTAACAAGGCCTAATCGGGCACATCTGCCTCTAATAACAAGGCCTAATCGGGCACATCTGCCTCTACTAACAAGGCCTAATGGGGACATCTGCCTCTACTAACAAGGCCTAATCGGGCACATCTGCCTCAACTAACAAGGCCTAATCGGGCACATCTGCCTCTACTAACAAGGCCTAATCGGGCACGTCTGCCTCTACTAACAAGGCCTAATCGGGCACGTCTGCCTCTACTAACAAGGCCTAATCGGGCACATCTGCTTCTACTAACAAGTCCTAATCGGGCACATCTGCCTCTACTAACAAGGCCTAATCGGGCACATCTGCCTCTACTAACAAGGCCTAATGGGGACATCTGCCTCTACTAACAAGGCCTAATCGGGCACATCTGCCTCAACTAACAAGGCCTAATCGGGCACATCTGCCTCTACTAACAAGGCCTAATCGGGCACATCTGCCTCTACTAACAAGGCCTAATCGGGAACATCTGCCTCTACTAACAAGGCCTAATGGGGACGTCTGCCTCTACTAACAAGGCCTAATCGGGCACATCTGCCTCAACTAACAAGGCCTAATCGGGCACATCTGCCTCTAATAACAAGGCCTAATCGGGCACATCTGCCTCTACTAACAAGGCCTAATGGGGACATCTGCCTCTACTAACAAGGCCTAACCGGGCACATCTGCCTCAACTAACAAGGCCTAATCGGGCACATCTGCCTCTACTAACAAGGCCTAATCGGGCACGTCTGCCTCTACTAACAAGGCCTAATCGGGCACGTCTGCCTCTACTAACAAGGCCTAATCGGGCACGTCTGCCTCTACTAACAAGGCCTAATCGGGCACGTCTGCCTCTACTAACAAGGCCTAATCGGGCACATCTGCCTCTACTAACAAGGCCTAGTCGGGCACATCTGCCTCAACTAACAAGGCCTAATCGGACACATCTGCATCAACTAACAAGGCCTAATCGGGCACATCTGTCTCTACTAACAAGGCCTAATCAGGCACATCTGCCTCTACTAACAAGGCCTAATCGGGCACATCTGCCTCTACTAACAAGGCCTAATCGGGCACATCTGCCTCAACTAACAAGGCCTAATCGGGCACATCTGCCTCTACTAACAAGGCCTAATCGGGCACATCTGCCTCTACTAACAAGGCCTAATCGGGCACATCTGCCTCTACTAACAAGGCCTAATCGGGCACATCTGCCTCTACTAACAAGGCCTAATGGGGACGTCTGCCTCTACTAACAAGGCCTAATCAGGCACATCTGCCTCTACTAACAAGGCCTAATCGGGCACATCTGCCTCTACTAACAAGGCCTAATCGGGCACATCTGCCTCAACTAACAAGGCCTAATCGGGCACATCTGCCTCTACTAACAAGGCCTAATCGGGCACGTCTGCCTCTACTAACAAGGCCTAATCGGGCACGTCTGCCTCTACTAACAAGGCCTAATCGGGCACATCTGCTTCTACTAACAAGTCCTAATCGGGCACATCTGCCTCTACTAACAAGGCCTAATCGGGCACATCTGCCTCTACTAACAAGGCCTAATGGGGACATCTGCCTCTACTAACAAGGCCTAATCGGGCACATCTGCCTCAACTAACAAGGCCTAATCGGGCACATCTGCCTCTACTAACAAGGCCTAATCGGGCACATCTGCCTCTACTAACAAGGCCTAATCGGGCACATCTGCCTCTACTAACAAGGCCTAATGGGGACGTCTGCCTCTACTAACAAGGCCTAATCGGGCACATCTGCCTCAACTAACAAGGCCTAATCGGGCACATCTGCCTCTAATAACAAGGCCTAATCGGGCACATCTGCCTCTACTAACAATGCCTAATCGGGCACATCTGATTCTACTAACAAGGCCTAATCGGACACATCTGCCTCAACTAACAAGCTTTAATCAGACACATCTGACTCTACTAACAAGGCCTAATCGGGCACATCTGCCTCTACTAACAAGGCCTAATCGGGCACATCTGCCTCTTATAACAAGGCCTAATCAGGAACATCTGCCTCAACTAACAAGCTTTAATCAGACACATCTGACTCTACTAACAAGGCCTAATCGGGCACATCTGCCTCTACTAACAAGGCCTAATCGGACACATCTGCATCAACTAACAAGGCCTAATCGGGCACATCTGCCTCTACTAACAAGGACTAATCAGGCACATCTTCCTCTACTAACAAGGCCTAATCGGACACATCTGTCTCTACCAACAAGGCCTAATTGGGCACGTCTGCCTCTACTAACAAGGCCTAATCGGGCACGTCTGCCTCTACTAACAAGGCCTAATCGGGCACGTCTGCCTCTACTAACAAGGCCTAATCGGGCACGTCTGCCTCTACTAACAAGGCCTAATCGGGCACATCTGCCTCTACTAACAATGCCTAATCGGGCACATCTGATTCTACTAACAAGGCCTAATCGGACACATCTGCCTCAACTAACAAGCTTTAATCAGACACATCTGACTCTACTAACAAGGCCTAATCGGGCACATCTGCCTCTACTAACAAGGCCTAATCGGGCACATCTGCCTCTTATAACAAGGCCTAATCAGGAACATCTGCCTCAACTAACAAGGCCTAATCGGACACATCTGCGTCTACTAACAAGGCCTAATCGGGCACATCTGCTTCTACTTACAAGTCCTAATCGGGCACATCTGCCTCTACTAACAAGGCCTAATCGGGCACATCTGCCTCTACTAACAAGGCCTAATGGGGACATCTGCCTCTACTAACAAGGCCTAATCGGGCACATCTGCCTCAACTAACAAGGCCTAATCGGGCACATCTGCCTCTACTAACAAGGCCTAATCGGGCACATCTGCCTCTACTAACAAGGCCTAATCGGGCACATCTGCCTCTACTAACAAGGCCTAATGGGGACGTCTGCCTCTACTAACAAGGCCTAATCGGGCACATCTGCCTCAACTAACAAGGCCTAATCGGGCACATCTGCCTCTAATAACAAGGCCTAATCGGGCACATCTGCCTCTACTAACAAGGCCTAATGGGGACATCTGCCTCTACTAACAAGGCCTAATCGGGCACATCTGCCTCAACTAACAAGGCCTAATCGGGCACATCTGCCTCTACTAACAAGGCCTAATCGGGCACGTCTGCCTCTACTAACAAGGCCTAATCGGGCACGTCTGCCTCTACTAACAAGGCCTAATCGGGCACGTCTGCCTCTACTAACAAGGCCTAATCGGGCACGTCTGCCTCTACTAACAAGGCCTAATCGGGCACATCTGCCTCTACTAACAAGGCCTAGTCGGGCACATCTGCCTCAACTAACAAGGCCTAATCTGGCACATATGCCTCTACTAACAAGGCCTAATCGGGCACATCTGCCTCTACTAACAAGGCCTAATCGGGCACATCTGCCTCTACTAACAAGGCCTAATCGGGCACATCTGATTCTACTAACAAGGCCTAATCGGGCACGTCTGCCTCTACTAACAATGCCTAATCGGGCACATCTGATTCTAATAACAAGGCCTAATCGGACACATCTGCCTCAACTAACAAGCTTTAATCAGACACATCTGCCTCTACTAACAAGGCCTAATCGGACACATCTGCATCAACTAACAAGGCCTAATCGGGCACATCTGCCTCTACTAACAGGGCCTAATCGGGCACATCTGCCTCTACTAACAAGGCCTAATCAGACACATCTGCCTCTACTAACAAGGCCTAATCGGGCACATCTGCTTCTACTAACAAGGCCTAATCGGGCACATCTGCCTCTACTAACAAGGCCTAATCGGGCACATCTGCCTCTATTAACAAGGCCTAATGGGGACATCTGCCTCTACTAACAAGGCCTAATCGGGCACATCTGCCTCAACTAACAAGGCCTAATCGGGCACATCTGCCTCTACTAACAAGGCCTAATCGGACACATCTGCCTCTACTAACAAGGCCTAATCGGGCACATCTGCCTCTACTAACAAGGCCTAATGGGGACGTCTGCCTCTACTAACAAGGCCTAATCGGGCACATCTGCCTCAACTAACAAGGCCTAATCGGGCACATCTGCCTCAACTAACAAGGCCTAATCGGGCACATCTGCCTCTACTAACAAGGCCTAATCGGGCACATCTGCCTCTACTAACAAGGCCTAATCGGACACATCTGCCTCTACTAACAAGGCCTAATCAGGAACATCTGCCTCTACTAACAAGGCCTAATCGGGCACATCTGCTTCTACTAACAAGTCCTAATCGGGCACATCTGCCTCTACTAACAAGGCCTAATCGGGCACATCTGCCTCTACTAACAAGGCCTAATGGGGACATCTGCCTCTACTAACAAGGCCTAATCGGGCACATCTGCCTCAACTAACAAGGCCTAATCGGGCACATCTGCCTCTAATAACAAGGCCTAATCGGGCACATCTGCCTCTACTAACAAGGCCTAATGGGGACATCTGCCTCTACTAACAAGGCCTAATCGGGCACATCTGCCTCAACTAACAAGGCCTAATCGGGCACATCTGCCTCTACTAACAAGGCCTAATCGGGCACGTCTGCCTCTACTAACAAGGCCTAATCGGGCACGTCTGCCTCTACTAACAAGGCCTAATCGGGCACGTCTGCCTCTACTAACAAGGCCTAATCGGGCACGTCTGCCTCTACTAACAAGGCCTAATCGGGCACATCTGCCTCTACTAACAAGGCCTAGTCGGGCACATCTGCCTCAACTAACAAGGCCTAATCGGGCACATATGCCTCTACTAACAAGGCCTAATCGGGCACATCTGCCTCTACTAACAAGGCCTAATCGGGCACATCTGCCTCTACTAACAAGGCCTAATCGGGCACATCTGATTCTACTAACAAGGCCTAATCGGGCACGTCTGCCTCTACTAACAATGCCTAATCGGGCACATCTGATTCTAATAACAAGGCCTAATCGGACACATCTGCCTCAACTAACAAGGCCTAATTGGGCACATCTGCCTCTACTAACAAGGCCTAATCAGGCACATCTGCCTCTACTAACAAGGCCTAATCAGGCACATCTGCCTCTACTAACAAGGCCTAATCAGACACATCTGCATCTACTAACAAGGCCTTATCGGGCACATCTGCCTCTACTAACAAGGCCTAATCGGACACATCTGCTTCTACTAACAAGGCCTAATCGGGCACATCTGCCTCTACTAACAAGGCCTAATCGGACACATATGCCTCTACTAACAAGGCCTAATCGGGCACATCTGCCTCTACTAACAAGGCCTAATCGGGCACATCTGCCTCTACTAACAAGGCCTAATCAGACACATCTGCCTCTACTAACAAGGCCTAATCGGGCACATCTGCTTCTACTAACAAGGCCTAATCGGGCACATCTGCCTCTACTAACAAGGCCTAATCGGGCACATCTGCCTCTACTAACAAGGCCTAATCAGACACATCTGCCTCTACTAACAAGGCCTAATCGGGCACATCTGCTTCTACTAACAAGGCCTAATCGGGCACATCTGCCTCTACTAACAAGGCCTAATCGGGCACATCTGCCTCTATTAACAAGGCCTAATGGGGACATCTGCCTCTACTAACAAGGCCTAATCGGGCACATCTGCCTCAACTAACAAGGCCTAATCGGGCACATCTGCCTCTACTAACAAGGCCTAATCGGACACATCTGCCTCTACTAACAAGGCCTAATCGGGCACATCTGCCTCTACTAACAAGGCCTAATGGGGACGTCTGCCTCTACTAACAAGGCCTAATCGGGCACATCTGCCTCAACTAACAAGGCCTAATCGGGCACATCTGCCTCAACTAACAAGGCCTAATCGGGCACATCTGCCTCTACTAACAAGGCCTAATCGGGCACATCTGCCTCTACTAACAAGGCCTAATCGGACACATCTGCCTCTACTAACAAGGCCTAATCAGGAACATCTGCCTCTACTAACAAGGCCTAATCGGGCACATCTGCTTCTACTAACAAGTCCTAATCGGGCACATCTGCCTCTACTAACAAGGCCTAATCGGGCACATCTGCCTCTACTAACAAGGCCTAATGGGGACATCTGCCTCTACTAACAAGGCCTAATCGGGCACATCTGCCTCAACTAACAAGGCCTCATCGGGCACATCTGCCTCTACTAACAAGGCCTAATCGGGCACATCTGCCTCTACTAACAAGGCCTAATCGGGCACATCTGCCTCTACTAACAAGGCCTAATGGGGACGTCTGCCTCTACTAACAAGGCCTAATCGGGCACATCTGCCTCTACTAACAAGGCCTAATCGGGCACGTCTGCCTCTACTAACAAGGCCTAATCGGGCACGTCTGCCTCTACTAACAAGGCCTAATCGGGCACGTCTGCCTCTACTAACAAGGCCTAATCGGGCACGTCTGCCTCTACTAACAAGGCCTAATCGGGCACATCTGCCTCTACTAACAAGGCCTAGTCGGGCACATCTGCCTCAACTAACAAGGCCTAATCGGGCACATATGCCTCTACTAACAAGGCCTAATCGGGCACATCTGCCTCTACTAACAAGGCCTAATCGGGCACATCTGCCTCTACTAACAAGGCCTAATCGGGCACATCTGATTCTACTAACAAGGCCTAATCGGGCACGTCTGCCTCTACTAACAATGCCTAATCGGGCACATCTGATTCTAATAACAAGGCCTAATCGGACACATCTGCCTCAACTAACAAGCTTTAATCAGACACATCTGCCTCTACTAACAAGGCCTAATCGGACACATCTGCATCAACTAACAAGGCCTAATCGGGCACATCTGCCTCTACTAACAGGGCCTAATCGGGCACATCTGCCTCTACTAACAAGGCCTAATCGGGCACATCTGCCTCTACTAACAAGGCCTAATCGGGCACATCTGCCTCTATTAACAAGGCCTAATGGGGACATCTGCCTCTACTAACAAGGCCTAATCGGGCACATCTGCCTCAACTAACAAGGCCTAATCGGGCACATCTGCCTCTACTAACAAGGCCTAATCGGACACATCTGCCTCTACTAACAAGGCCTAATCGGGCACATCTGCCTCTACTAACAAGGCCTAATGGGGACGTCTGCCTCTACTAACAAGGCCTAATCGGGCACATCTGCCTCTACTAACAAGGCCTAATCGGGCACATCTGCCTCAACTAACAAGGCCTAATCGGGCACATCTGCCTCAACTAACAAGGCCTAATCGGGCACATCTGCCTCTACTAACAAGGCCTAATCGGGCACATCTGCCTCTACTAACAAGGCCTAATGGGGACATCTGCCTCTACTAACAAGGCCTAATCGGGCACATCTGCCTCAACTAACAAGGCCTAATCGGGCACATCTGCCTCTACTAACAAGGCCTAATCGGGCACATCTGCCTCAACTAACAAGGCCTAATCGGGCACATCTGCCTCAACTAACAAGGCCTAATCGGGCACATCTGCCTCTACTAACAAGGCCTAATCGGGCACATCTGCCTCTACTAACAAGGCCTAATGGGGACATCTGCCTCTACTAACAAGGCCTAACCAGGCACATCTGCCTCTACTAACAAGGCCTTATCGGGCACGTCTGCCTCTACTAACAAGGCCTAATCGGGCACGTCTGCCTCTACTAACAAGGCCTAATCGGGCACGTCTGCCTCTACTAACAAGGCCTAATCGGGCACGTCTGCCTCTACTAACAAGGCCTAATCGGGCACGTCTGCCTCTACTAACAAATCCTAATCAGCCACATCTGCCTCTACTAACAAGGCCTAATCGGGCACGTCTGCCTCTACTAACAAGGCCTAATCGGGCACGTCTGCCTCTACTAACAAATCCTAATCAGCCACATCTGCCTCTACTAACAAGGCCTAATCGGGCACGTCTGCCTCTACTAACAAGGCCTAATCGGGCATGTCTGCCTCTACTAACAAGGCCTAATCGGGCACATCTGCCTCTACTAACAAGGACTAATCAGGCACATCTGCCTCAACTAACAAGGCCTAATCGGGCACATCTGCCTCTACTAACAAGGCCTAATCGGGCACATCTGCCTCTACTAACAAGGCCAAATTGGACACATCTGCATCAACTAACAAGGCCTAATCAGGCACATCTGCCTCTACTAACAAGGCCTAATCAGACACATCTGATTCTACTAACAAGGCCTAATCAGGCACATCTGCCTCTACTAACAAGGCCTAATCGGACACATCTGCATCAACTAACAAGGCCTAATCGGACACATCTGCATCAACTAACAAGGCCTAATCGGACACATCTGCCTCTACTAACAAGGCCTAATCGGACACATCTGCATCAACTAACAAGGCCTAATCGGGCACATCTGCCTCAACTAACAAGGACTAATCAGGCACATCTTCCTCTACTAACAAGGCCTAATCGGACACATCTGTCCCTACTAACAAGGCCTAATCGGGCACATCTGCCTCTACTAACAAGGCCTAATCGGGCACATCTGCCTCTACTAACAAGGCCTAATCGGGCACATCTGCCTCTACTAACAAGGCCTAATCGGGCACGTCTGCCTCTACTAACAAGGCCTAATCGGGCACGTCTGCCTCTACTAACAAGGCCTAATCGGGCACATCTGCCTCTACTAACAAGGCCTAATCGGGCACATCTGCCTCTACTAACAAGGCCTAATCGGGCACATCTGCCTCTACTAACAAGGCCTAATCAGGCACATCTTCCTCTACTAACAAGGCCTAATCGGGCACATCTGCCTCTACTAACAAGGCCTAGTCGGGCACATCTGCCTCAACTAACAAGGCCTAATCGGGCACATCTGCCTCTACTAACAAGGCCTAATCGGGCACATCTGCCTCTACTAACAAGGACTAATCGGGCACATCTGCCTCTACTAACAAGGCCTAATCGGGCACGTCTGCCTCTACTAACAATGCCTAATCGGGCACATCTGATTCTACTAACAAGGCCTAATCGGACACATCTGCCTCAACTAACAAGCTTTAATCAGACACATCTGACTCTACTAACAAGGCCTAATCGGGCACATCTGCCTCTACTAACAAGGCCTAATCGGGCACATCTGCCTCTACTAACAAGGCCTAATGGGGACATCTGCCTCTACTAACAAGGCCTAATCAGGCACATCTGCCTCTACTAACAAGGCCTAATCGGACACATCTGCCTCTACTAACAAGGCCTAATCAGGAACATCTGCCTCTACTAACAAGGCCTAATCGGGCACATCTGCTTCTACTAACAAGTCCTAATCGGGCACATCTGCCTCTACTAACAAGGCCTAATCGGGCACATCTGCCTCTACTAACAAGGCCTAATGGGGACATCTGCCTCTACTAACAAGGCCTAATCGGGCACATCTGCCTCAACTAACAAGGCCTAATCGGGCACATCTGCCTCTACTAACAAGGCCTAATCGGGCACATCTGCCTCTACTAACAAAGCCTAATCGGGCACATCTGCCTCTACTAACAAGGCCTAATGGGGACGTCTGCCTCTACTAACAAGGCCTAATCGGGCACATCTGCCTCTACTAACAAGGCCTAATCGGGCACATCTGCCTCTACTAACAAGGCCTAATCGGGCACATCTGCCTCTACTAACAAGGCCTAATCGGGCACATCTGCCTCTACTAACAAGGCCTAATCGGGCACATCTGCCTCTACTAACAAGGCCTAATGGGGACATCTGCCTCTACTAACAAGGCCTAATCGGGCACATCTGCCTCTACTAACAAGGCCTAATCGGGCACATCTGCCTCTACTAACAAGGCCTAATCGGGCACATCTGCCTCTACTAACAAGGCCTAATGGGGACGTCTGCCTCTACTAACAAGGCCTAATCGGGCACATCTGCCTCAACTAACAAGGCCTAATCGGGCACATCTGCCTCTACTAACAAGGCCTAATCGGACACATCTGCCTCAACTAACAAGGCCTAATCGGGCACATCTGCCTCTACTAACAAGGCCTAATCGGACACATCTGCCTCTACTAACAAGGCCTAATCGGGCACATCTGCCTCTACTAACAAGGCCTAATCGGACACATCTGCCTCAACTAACAAGGCCTAATCGGGCACATCTGCCTCAACTAACAAGGCCTAATCGGGCACATCTGCCTCTACTAACAAGGCCTAATCGTGCACATCTGCCTCTACTAACAAGGCCTAATGGGGACATCTGCCTCTACTAACAAGGCCTAATCGGGCACATCTGCTTCTACTAACAAGGCCTAATCGGGCACATCTGCCTCTACTAACAAGGCCTAATCGGGCACATCTGCCTCTACTAACAAGGCCTAATGGGGACATCTGCCTCTACTAACAAGGCCTAATCGGGCACATCTGCTTCTATTAACAAGGCCTAATCGGGCACATCTGCTTCTACTAACAAGGCCTTATCGGGCACGTCTGCCTCTACTAACAAGGCCGAATCGGGCACATCTGCCTCTACTAACAAGGACTAATCAGGCACATCTGCCTCTACTAACAAGGCCTAATCGGGCACATCTGCCTCTACTAACAAGGCCTAATCGGACACATCTGCCTCTACTAACAAGGCCTAATCGGGCACGTCTGCCTCTACTAACAAGGCCTAATCGGGCACGTCTGCCTCTACTAACAAGGCCTAATCGGGCACGTCTGCCTCTACTAACAAGGCCTAATCGGGCACATCTGCCTCTACTAACAAGGACTAATCGGGCACATCGCCTCTACTAACAAGGCCTAATCGGGCACATCTGCCTCTACTAACAAGGCCTAATCGGGCACATCTGCTTCTACTAACAAGGCCTAATTGGGCACATCTGCCTCTACTAACAAGGCCTAATCAGGCAATTCAGCCTCTACTAACAAGGCCTAATCGGGCACATCTGCCTCTACTAACAAGGCCTAATCGGGCACATCTGCCTCAACTAACAAGGCCTAATCGGGCACATCTGCGTCTACTAACAAGGCCTAATCGGGCACGTCTGCCTCTACTAACAAGGCCTAATCGGACACATCTGCCTCTACCATCAAGGCCTAATCGGGCAAATCTGCCTCTACTAACAAGGCCTAATCGGGCACATCTGCCTCTACTAACAAGGCCTAATCGGGCACATCTGCCTCTACTAACAAGGACTAAACGGGCACATCTGCCTCTACTAACGAGGCCTAATCAGGCACATCTTCCTCTACTAACAAGGACTAAACGGGCATATCTGCCTCTACTAACAAGGACTAAACGGGCACATCTGCCTCTACTAACAAGGCCTAATCGGACACATCTGCCTCTACCATCAAGGCCTAATCGGGCAAATCTGCCTCTACTAACAAGGCCTAATCGGGCACATCTGCCTCTACTAACAAGGCCTAATCGGACACATCTGCCTCTACTAACAAGGACTAAACGGGCACATCTGCCTCTACTAACGAGGCCTAATCAGGCACATCTTCCTCTACTAACAAGGACTAAACGGGCACATCTGCCTCTACTAACAAGGACTAAACGGGCACATCTGCCTCTACTAACAAGGCCTAATCGGGCACATCTGCCTCTACTAACAAGGCCTAATCGGGCACATCTGCCTCTACTAACAAGGACTAAACGGGCACATCTGCCTCTACTAACAAGGCCTAATCGGGCACATCTGCCTCTACTAACAAGGACTAAACGGGCACATCTGCCTCTACTAACAAGGACTAAAAGGGCACATCTGCCTCTACTAACAAGGCCTAATTGGGCACATCTGCCTCTACTAACAAGGACTAAACGGGCACATCTGCCTCTACTAACAAGGCCTAATCGGGCACATCTGCCTCTACTAACAAGGACTAAACGGGCACATCTGCCTCTACTAACAAGGCCTAATCGGGCACATCTGCCTCTACTAACAAGGCCTAATCGGACACATCTGCCTCTACTAACAAGGCCTAATCGGGCACATCTGCCTCTACTAACAAGGCCTAATCGGGCACATCTGCTTCTACTAACAAGGCCTAATTGGGCACATCTGCCTCTACTAACAAGGCCTAATCGGGCACATCTGCTTCTACTAACAAGGCCTAATTGGGCACATCTGCCTCTGCTAACAAGGCCTAATCGGGCACATCTGCCTCTACTAACAAGGCCTAATCGGGCACATCTGCCTCTACTAACAAGGCCTAATCGGGCACATCTGCTTCTACTAACAAGGCCTAATTGGGCACATCTGCCTCTACTAACAAGGCCTAATCAGGCAATTCAGCCTCTACTAACAAGGCCTAATCGGGCACATCTGCCTCTACTAACAAGGCCTAATCGGGCACATCTGCCTCAACTAACAAGGCCTAATCGGGCACATCTGCGTCTACTAACAAGGCCTAATCGGGCACGTCTGCCTCTACTAACAAGGCCTAATCGGACACATCTGCCTCTACTAACAAGGCATAATCAGACACATCTGCCTCTACTAACAAGGCCTAATCGGGCATATCTGCCTCTACTAACAAGGCCTAATCGGGCACATCTGCCTCTACTAACAAGGCCTAATCGGGCACATCTGCCTCTACTAACAAGGCCTAATCGGGCACATCTGCCTCTACTAACAAGGCCTAATCGGGCACATCTGCCTCTACTAACAAGGCCTAATCGGGCAAATCTGCCTCTACTAACAAGGCCTAATCGGGCACATCTGCCTCTACTAACAAGGCCTAATCGGACACATCTGCCTCTACTAACAAGGACTAAACGGGCACATCTGCCTCTACTAACGAGGCCTAATCAGGCACATCTTCCTCTACTAACAAGGACTAAACGGGCACATCTGCCTCTACTAACAAGGACTAAACGGGCACATCTGCCTCTACTAACAAGGCCTAATCGGACACATCTGCCTCTACCATCAAGGCCTAATCGGGCAAATCTGCCTCTACTAACAAGGCCTAATCGGGCACATCTGCCTCTACTAACAAGGACTAATCAGGCACATCTGCCTCTACTAACATGGCCTAATCGGGCACATCTGCCTCTACTAACAAGGCCTAATCGGACACATCTGCCTCAACTAACAAGGCCTAATCGGGCACGTCTGCCTCTACTAACAAGGCCTAATCGGGCACGTCTGCCTCTACTAACAAGGCCTAATCGGGCACGTCTGCCTCTACTAACAAGGCCTAATCGGGCACGTCTGCCTCTACTAACAAGGCCTAATCAGGCAATTCAGCCTCTACTAACAAGGCCTAATCGGGCACATCTGCCTCTACTAACAAGGCCTAATCGGGCACATCTGCCTCAACTAACAAGGCCTAATCGGGCACATCTGCGTCTACTAACAAGGCCTAATCGGGCACGTCTGCCTCTACTAACAAGGCCTAATCGAACACATCTGCCTCTACCATCAAGGCCTAATCGGGCAAATCTGCCTCTACTAACAAGGCCTAATCGGGCACATCTGCCTCTACTAACAAGGCCTAATCGGGCACATCTGCCTCTACTAACAAGGACTAAACGGGCACATCTGCCTCTACTAACGAGGCCTAATCAGGCACATCTTCCTCTACTAACAAGGACTAAACGGGCACATCTGCCTCTACTAACAAGGACTAAACGGGCACATCTGCCTCTACTAACAAGGCCTAATCGGACACATCTGCCTCTACCATCAAGGCCTAATCGGGCAAATCTGCCTCTACTAACAAGGCCTAATCGGGCACATCTGCCTCTACTAACAAGGCCTAATCGGACACATCTGCCTCTACTAACAAGGACTAAACGGGCACATCTGCCTCTACTAACGAGGCCTAATCAGGCACATCTTCCTCTACTAACAAGGACTAAACGGGCACATCTGCCTCTACTAACAAGGACTAAACGGGCACATCTGCCTCTACTAACAAGGCCTAATCGGGCACATCTGCCTCTACTAACAAGGCCTAATCGGGCACATCTGCCTCTACTAACAAGGACTAAACGGGCACATCTGCCTCTACTAACAAGGCCTAATCGGGCACATCTGCCTCTACTAACAAGGACTAAACGGGCACATCTGCCTCTACTAACAAGGACTAAAAGGGCACATCTGCCTCTACTAACAAGGCCTAATCGGGCACATCTGCCTCTACTAACAAGGACTAAACGGGCACATCTGCCTCTACTAACAAGGCCTAATCGGGCACATCTGCCTCTACTAACAAGGACTAAACGGGCACATCTGCCTCTACTAACAAGGCCTAATCGGGCACATCTGCCTCTACTAACAAGGCCTAATCGGGCACATCTGCCTCTACTAACAAGGCCTAATCGGGCACATCTGCCTCTACTAACAAGGCCTAATCGGGCACATCTGCCTCTACTAACAAGGCCTAATCGGGCACATCTGCCTCTACTAACAAGGCCTAATCAGGCACATCTGCCTCTACTAACAAGGCCTAATCGGGCACATCTGCCTCTACTAACAAGGACTAATCAGACACATCTGATTCTACTAACAAGGCCTAATCGGGCACATCTGCCTCTACTAACAAGGCCTAATCGGGCACATCTGCCTCTACTAACAAGGCCTAATCGGGCACGTCTGCCTCTACTAACAAGGCCTAATCGGGCACGTCTGCCTCTACTAACAAGGCCTAATCGGGCACATCTGCCTCTACTAACAAGGCCTAATCGGGCACATCTGCCTCTACTAACAAGGCCTAATCGGGCACGTCTGCCTCTACTAACACGGCCTAATCAGGCACATCTGCCTCTACTAACAAGGCCTAATCGGGCACATCTGCCTCTACTATCAAGGCCTAATCAGACACATCTGCCTCTACTAACAAGGCCTAATCAGGCACATCTGCCTCAACTAACAAGGCCTAATCAGACACATCTGCCTCTACTAACAAGGCCTAATCGGACACATCTGCCCCAACTAACAAGGCCTAATCGGGCACATCTGCCTCTACTAACAAGGCCTAATCGGGCACATCTGCCTCTACTAACAAGGCCTAATCGGGCACATCTGCCTCTACTAACAAGGCCTAATCGGGCACGTCTGCCTCTACTAACAAGGCCTAATCGGGCACGTCTGCCTCTACTAACAAGGCCTAATCAGACACATCTGCCTCTACTAACAAGGCCTAATCGGGCACGTCTGCCTCTACTAACAACGCCTAATCGGGCACGTCTGCCTCTACTAACAAGGCCTAATCAGGCACATCTGCCTCTACTAACAAGGCCTAATCGGGCACATCTGCCTCTACTAACAAGGCCTAATCGGGCACATCTGCCTCTACTAACAAGGCCTAATCGGGCACATCTGCCTCTACTAACAAGGCCTAATCGGGCACATCTGCCTCTACTATCAAGGCCTAATCGGGCACATCTGCCTCTACTAACAAGGCCTAATCGGGCACATCTGCCTCTACTAACAAGGCCTAATCGGGCACATCTGCCTCTACTAACAAGGCCTTATCGGGCACGTCTGCCTCTACTAACAAGGCCTAATCGGGCACATCTGCCTCTACTAACAAGGCCTAATCGGGCACATCTGCCTCTACTAACAAGGCCTAATCAGGCACATCTGCCTCTACTAACAAGGCCTAATCGGGCACATCTGCCTCTACTAACAAGGACTAATCAGACACATCTGATTCTACTAACAAGGCCTAATCAGGCACATCTGCCTCTACTAACAAGGCCTAATCGGGCACATCTGCCTCTACTATCAAGGCCTAATCAGACACATCTGATTCTACTAACAAGGCCTAATCAGGCACATCTGCCTCTACTAACAAGGCCTAATCGGGCACATCTGCCTCTACTATCAAGGCCTAATCAGACACATCTGATTCTACTAACAAGGCCTAATCGGGCACATCTGCCTCAACTAACAAGGCCTAATCAGACACATCTGCCTCTACTAACAAGGCCTAATCGGACACATCTGCCCCAACTAACAAGGCCTAATCGGGCACATCTGCCTCTACTAACAAGGCCTAATCGGGCACATCTGCCTCTACTAACAAGGCCTAATCGGGCACATCTGCCTCTACTAACAAGGCCTAATCGGGCACGTCTGCCTCTACTAACAAGGCCTAATCGGGCACGTCTGCCTCTACTAACAAGGCCTAATCGGGCACGTCTGCCTCTACTAACAACGCCTAATCGGGCACGTCTGCCTCTACTAACAAGGCCTAATCAGGCACATCTGCCTCTACTAACAAGGCCTAATCGGGCACATCTGCCTCTACTAACAAGGCCTAATCGGGCACATCTGCCTCTACTAACAAGGCCTAATCGGGCACATCTGCCTCTACTAACAAGGCCTAATCGGGCACATCTGCCTCTACTATCAAGGCCTAATCGGGCACATCTGCCTCTACTAACAAGGCCTAATCGGGCACATCTGCCTCTACTAACAAGGCCTAATCGGGCACATCTGCCTCTACTATCAAGGCCTAATCGGGCACATCTGCCTCTACTAACAAGGCCTAATCGGGCACATCTGCCTCTACTATCAAGGCCTAATCGGGCACATCTGCCTCTACTAACAAGGACTAAACGAGCACATCTGCCTCTACTAACAAGGCCTAATCGGACACATCTGCCTCTACTAACAAGGCCTAATCGGACACATCTGCCTCTACTAACAAGGCCTAATCGGGCACATCTGCCTCTACTAACAAGGCCTAATCGGGCACATCTGCCTCTACTAACAAGGCCTAATCAGACACATCTGCCTCTACTAACAAGGCCTAATCAGACACATCTGCCTCTACTAACAAGGCCTAATCGGGCACATCTGCCTCTACTAACAAGGCCTAATCGGGCACATCTGCCTCTACTAACAAGGCCTTATCGGGCACGTCTGCCTCTACTAACAAGGCCTAATCGGGCACATCTGCCTCTACTAACAAGGCCTAATCGGGCACATCTGCCTCTACTAACAAGGCCTAATCAGGCACATCTGCCTCTACTAACAAGGCCTAATCGGGCACATCTGCCTCTACTAACAAGGACTAATCAGACACATCTGATTCTACTAACAAGGCCTAATCAGGCACATCTGCCTCAACTAACAAGGCCTAATCGGACACATCTGCCTCTACTAACAAGGCCTAATCGGGCACGTCTGCCTCTACTAACAAGGCCTAATCGGGCACATCTGCCTCTACTAACAAGGCCTAATCGGGCACATCTGCCTCTACTAACAAGGCCTAATCGGGCACGTCTGCCTCTACTAACAAGGCCTAATCAGGCACATCTGCCTCTACTAACAAGGCCTAATCGGGCACATCTGCCTCTACTATCAAGGCCTAATCAGACACATCTGATTCTACTAACAAGGCCTAATCAGGCACATCTGCCTCTACTAACAAGGCCTAATCGGGCACATCTGCCTCTACTATCAAGGCCTAATCAGACACATCTGATTCTACTAACAAGGCCTAATCGGGCACATCTGCCTCAACTAACAAGGCCTAATCGGGCACATCTGCCTCTACTAACAAGGCCTAATGGGGACATCTGCCTCTACTAACAAGGCCTAACCAGGCACATCTGCCTCTACTAACAAGGCCTAATCGGGCACGTCTGCCTCTACTAACAAGGCCTAATCGGACACATCTGCCTCTACTAACAAGGCCTAATCGGGCACATCTGCCTCTACTAACAAGGCCTAATCAGACACATCTGCCTCTACTAACAAGGCCTAATCGGACACATCTGCCCCAACTAACAAGGCCTAATCGGGCACATCTGCCTCTACTAACAAGGCCTAATCGGGCACATCTGCCTCTACTAACAAGGCCTAATCGGGCACATCTGCCTCTACTAACAAGGCCTAATCGGGCACGTCTGCCTCTACTAACAAGGCCTAATCGGACACATCTGCCTCTACTAACAAGGCCTAATCGGGCACATCTGCCTCTACTAACAAGGCCTAATCAGACACATCTGCCTCTACTAACAAGGCCTAATCGGACACATCTGCCCCAACTAACAAGGCCTAATCGGGCACATCTGCCTCTACTAACAAGGCCTAATCGGGCACATCTGCCTCTACTAACAAGGCCTAATCGGGCACATCTGCCTCTACTAACAAGGCCTAATCGGGCACGTCTGCCTCTACTAACAAGGCCTAATCGGGCACGTCTGCCTCTACTAACAACGCCTAATCGGGCACGTCTGCCTCTACTAACAAGGCCTAATCGGGCACATCTGCCTCTACTAACAACGCCTAATCGGGCACGTCTGCCTCTACTAACAAGGCCTAATCAGGCACATCTGCCTCTACTATCAAGGCCTAATCGGGCACATCTGCCTCTACTAACAAGGACTAAACGAGCACATCTGCCTCTACTAACAAGGCCTAATCGGACACATCTGCCTCTACTAACAAGGCCTAATCGGACACATCTGCCTCTACTAACAAGGCCTAATCGGACACATCTGCCTCTACTAACAAGGCCTAATCGGGCACATCTGCCTCTACTAACAAGGCCTAATCGGGCACATCTGCCTCTACTAACAAGGCCTAATCAGACACATCTGCCTCTACTAACAAGGCCTAATCAGACACATCTGCCTCTACTAACAAGGCCTAATCGGGCACATCTGCCTCTACTAACAAGGCCTAATCGGGCACATCTGCCTCTACTAACAAGGCCTTATCGGGCACGTCTGCCTCTACTAACAAGGCCTAATCGGGCACATCTGCCTCTACTAACAAGGCCTAATCGGGCACATCTGCCTCTACTAACAAGGCCTAATCAGGCACATCTGCCTCTACTAACAAGGCCTAATCGGGCACATCTGCCTCTACTAACAAGGACTAATCAGACACATCTGATTCTACTAACAAGGCCTAATCAGGCACATCTGCCTCAACTAACAAGGCCTAATCGGACACATCTGCCTCTACTAACAAGGCCTAATCGGGCACGTCTGCCTCTACTAACAAGGCCTAATCGGGCACATCTGCCTCTACTAACAAGGCCTAATCGGGCACATCTGCCTCTACTAACAAGGCCTAATCGGGCACGTCTGCCTCTACTAACAAGGCCTAATCAGGCACATCTGCCTCTACTAACAAGGCCTAATCGGGCACATCTGCCTCTACTATCAAGGCCTAATCAGACACATCTGATTCTACTAACAAGGCCTAATCAGGCACATCTGCCTCAACTAACAAGGCCTAATCAGACACATCTGCCTCTACTAACAAGGCCTAATCGGACACATCTGCCCCAACTAACAAGGCCTAATCGGGCACATCTGCCTCTACTAACAAGGCCTAATCGGGCACATCTGCCTCTACTAACAAGGCCTAATCGGGCACATCTGCCTCTACTAACAAGGCCTAATCGGGCACGTCTGCCTCTACTAACAAGGCCTAATCGGGCACGTCTGCCTCTACTAACAAGGCCTAATCGGGCACGTCTGCCTCTACTAACAACGCCTAATCGGGCACGTCTGCCTCTACTAACAAGGCCTAATCGGGCACGTCTGCCTCTACTAACAAGGCCTAATCGGGCACATCTGCCTCTACTAACAAGGCCTAATCGGGCACATCTGCCTCTACTAACAAGGCCTAATCGGGCACATCTGCCTCTACTAACAAGGCCTAATCGGGCACATCTGCCTCTACTAACAAGGCCTAATCGGGCACGTCTGCCTCTACTAACAAGGCCTAATCGGGCACGTCTGCCTCTAATAACAAGGCCTAATCGGACACATCTGCCTCAACTAACAAGCTTTAATCAGACACATCTGACTCTACTAACAAGGCCTAATCGGGCACATCTGCCTCTACTAACAAGGCCTAATCGGGCACATCTGCCTCTACTAACAATGCCTAATCGGGCACATCTGATTCTACTAACAAGGCCTAATCGGGCACGTCTGCCTCTAATAACAAGGCCTAATCGGACACATCTGCCTCAACTAACAAGCTTTAATCAGACACATCTGACTCTACTAACAAGGCCTAATCGGGCACATCTGCCTCTAATAACAAGGCCTAATCGGACACATCTGCCTCTACTAACAAGGCCTAATCGGGCACATCTGCTTCTACTAACAAGGCCTAATCGGGCACATCTGCCTCTACTAACAAGGCCTAATCGGGCACATCTGCCTCTATTAACAAGGCCTAATGGGGACATCTGCCTCTACTAACAAGGCCTAATCGGGCACATCTGCCTCAACTAACAAGGCCTAATCGGGCACATCTGCCTCTACTAACAAGGCCTAATCGGGCACATCTGCCTCAACTAACAAGGCCTAATCGGACACATCTGCCTCTACTAACAAGGCCTAATCGGGCACATCTGCCTCTACTAACAAGGCCTAATGGGGACGTCTGCCTCTACTAACAAGGCCTAATCGGGCACATCTGCCTCAACTAACAAGGCCTAATCGGGCACATCTGCCTCAACTAACAAGGCCTAATCGGGCACATCTGCCTCTACTAACAAGACCTAATCGGGCACATCTGCCTCTACTAACAAGGCCTAATGGGGACATCTGCCTCTACTAACAAGGCCTAACCAGGCACATCTGCCTCTACTAACAAGGCCTTATCGGGCACGTCTGCCTCTACTAACAAGGCCTAATCGGGCACGTCTGCCTCTACTAACAAGGCCTAATCGGGCACGTCTGCCTCTACTAACAAGGCCTAATCGGGCACGTCTGCCTCTACTAACAAGGCCTAATCGGACACATCTGCCTCTACTAACAAATCCTAATCAGCCACATCTGCCTCTACTAACAAGGCCTAATCGGGCACGTCTGCCTCTACTAACAAGGCCTAATCGGGCACGTCTGCCTCTACTAACAAGGCCTAATCGGGCACATCTGCCTCTACTAACAAGGCCTAATCGGGCACGTCTGCCTCTACTAACAAGGCCTAATCGGGCACGTCTGCCTCTACTAACAAGGCCTAATCGGGCACGTCTGCCTCTACTAACAACGCCTAATCGGGCACGTCTGCCTCTACTAACAAGGCCTAATCGGGCACGTCTGCCTCTACTAACAAGGCCTAATCGGGCACATCTGCCTCTAATAACAAGGCCTAATCGGGCACA
The DNA here is from genome assembly GCA_027917425.1 of Gastrophryne carolinensis. Classification (NCBI taxonomy): domain Eukaryota; kingdom Metazoa; phylum Chordata; class Amphibia; order Anura; family Microhylidae; genus Gastrophryne; species Gastrophryne carolinensis. The sequence goes on along the minus strand of CM051236.1, from coordinate 2,824,772 downwards.
TCTGATTCTACTAACAAGGCCTAATCGGGCACGTCTGCCTCTAATAACAAGGCCTAATCGGACACATCTGCCTCAACTAACAAGCTTTAATCAGACACATCTGACTCTACTAACAAGGCCTAATCGGGCACATCTGCCTCTACTAACAAGGCCTAATCGGGCACATCTGCCTCTACTAACAAGGCCTAATCGGGCACATCTGCCTCTACTAACAATGCCTAATCGGGCACATCTGATTCTACTAACAAGGCCTAATCGGGCACGTCTGCCTCTAATAACAAGGACTAATCGGGCACATCTGCCTCTAATAACAAGGACTAATCGGACACATCTGCCTCAACTAACAAGCTTTAATCAGACACATCTGACTCTACTAACAAGGCCTAATCGGGCACGTCTGCCTCTAATAACAAGGACTAATCGGACACATCTGCCTCAACTAACAAGCTTTAATCAGACACATCTGACTCTACTAACAAGGCCTAATCGGGCACATCTGCCTCTAATAACAAGGCCTAATCGGACACATCTGCCTCTACTAACAAGGCCTAATCGGGCACATCTGCTTCTACTAACAAGGCCTAATCGGGCACATCTGCCTCTACTAACAAGGCCTAATCGGGCACATCTGCCTCTATTAACAAGGCCTAATGGGGACATCTGCCTCTACTAACAAGGCCTAATCGGGCACATCTGCCTCAACTAACAAGGCCTAATCGGGCACATCTGCCTCTACTAACAAGGCCTAATCGGGCACATCTGCCTCAACTAACAAGGCCTAATCGGACACATCTGCCTCTACTAACAAGGCCTAATCGGGCACATCTGCCTCTACTAACAAGGCCTAATGGGGACGTCTGCCTCTACTAACAAGGCCTAATCGGGCACATCTGCCTCAACTAACAAGGCCTAATCGGGCACATCTGCCTCAACTAACAAGGCCTAATCGGGCACATCTGCCTCTACTAACAAGACCTAATCGGGCACATCTGCCTCTACTAACAAGGCCTAATGGGGACATCTGCCTCTACTAACAAGGCCTAATCGGGCACGTCTGCCTCTACTAACAAATCCTAATCAGCCACATCTGCCTCTACTAACAAGGCCTAATCGGGCACGTCTGCCTCTACTAACAAGGCCTAATCGGGCACGTCTGCCTCTACTAACAAGGCCTAATCGGGCACATCTGCCTCTACTAACAAGGACTAATCAGGCACATCTGCCTCAACTAACAAGGCCTAATCGGGCACATCTGCCTCTACTAACAAGGCCTAATCGGGCACGTCTGCCTTTACTAACAAGGCCTAATCGGACACATCTGCCTCTACTAACAAGGCCTAATCGGACACATCTGCCTCTACTAACAAGGCCTAATCGGACACATCTGCATCAACTAACAAGGCCTAATGGGGACATCTGCCTCTACTAACAAGGCCTAATCGGACACATCTGCATCAACTAACAAGGCCTAATCGGGCACATCTGTCTCTACTAACAAGGCCTAATCAGGCACATCTGCCTCTACTAACAAGGCCTAATCGGGCACATCTGTCTCTACTAACAAGGCCTAATCAGGCACATCTGCCTCTACTAACAAGGCCTAATCGGGCACATCTGTCTCTACTAACAAGGCCTAATCAGGCACATCTGCCTCTACTAACAAGGCCTAATCAGACACATCTGCCTCTACTAACAAGGCCTAATCAGGCACATCTGCCTCTACTAACAAGGCCTAATCGGACACATCTGCATCAACTAACAAGGCCTAATCGGACACATCTGCCTCTACTAACAAGGCCTAATCGGACACATCTGCATCAACTAACAAGGCCTAATCGGGCACATCTGCATCAACTAACAAGGCCTAATCGGACACATCTGCATCAACTAACAAGGCCTAATCGGACACATCTGCCTCTACTAACAAGGCCTAATCGGACACATCTGCCTCAACTAACAAGGACTAATCAGGCACATCTTCCTCTACTAACAAGGCCTAATCGGACACATCTGTCTCTACCAACAAGGCCTAATCGGGCACATCTGCCTCTACTAACAAGGCCTAATCGGGCACGTCTGCCTCTACTAACAAGGCCTAATCGGGCACGTCTGCCTCTACTAACAAGGCCTAATCGGGCACATCTGCCTCTACTAACAAGGCCTAATCGGGCACAACTGCCTCTACTAACAAGGCCTAATCGGGCACATCTGCCTCTACTAACAAGGCCTAATGGGGACGTCTGCCTCTACTAACAAGGCCTAATCGGGCACATCTGATTCTACTAACAAGGCCTAATCGGACACATCTGCCTCAACTAACAAGCTTTAATCAGACACATCTGACTCTACTAACAAGGCCTAATCGGGCACATCTGCCTCTACTAACAAGGCCTAATCGGGCACATCTGCCTCTTATAACAAGGCCTAATCAGGAACATCTGCCTCAACTAACAAGCTTTAATCAGACACATCTGACTCTACTAACAAGGCCTAATCGGGCACATCTGCCTCTACTAACAAGGCCTAATCGGGCACATCTGCCTCTACTAACAAGGCCTAATCAGGAACATCTGCCTCTACTAACAAGGCCTAATCGGACACATCTGCCTCTACTAACAAGGCCTAATCGGGCACGTCTGCCTCTACTAACAAGGCCTAATCAGGCACATCTGCCTCTACTAACAAGGCCTAATCGGACACATCTGCCTCTACTAACAAGGCCTAATCAGGAACATCTGCCTCTACTAACAAGGCCTAATCGGGCACATCTGCTTCTACTAACAAGTCCTAATCGGGCACATCTGCCTCTACTAACAAGGCCTAATCGGGCACATCTGCCTCTACTAACAAGGCCTAATGGGGACATCTGCCTCTACTAACAAGGCCTAATCGGGCACATCTGCCTCAACTAACAAGGCCTAATCGGGCACATCTGCCTCTACTAACAAGGCCTAATCGGGCACATCTGCCTCTCCTAACAAGGCCTAATCGGGCACATCTGCCTCTACTAACAAGGCCTAATGGGGACGTCTGCCTCTACTAACAAGGCCTAATCGGGCACATCTGCCTCAACTAACAAGGCCTAATCGGGCACATCTGCCTCTACTAACAAGGCCTAATCGGGCACATCTGCCTCAACTAACAAGGCCTAATCGGGCACATCTGCCTCTACTAACAAGGCCTAATCGGGCACATCTGCCTCTACTAACAAGGCCTAATGGGGACGTCTGCCTCTACTAACAAGGCCTAATCGGGCACATCTGCCTCTAATAACAAGGCCTAATCGGGCACATCTGCCTCTACTAACAAGGCCTAATGGGGACATCTGCCTCTACTAACAAGGCCTAATCGGGCACATCTGCCTCAACTAACAAGGCCTAATCGGGCACATCTGCCTCTACTAACAAGGCCTAATCGGGCACGTCTGCCTCTACTAACAAGGCCTAATCTGGCACGTCTGCCTCTACTAACAAGGCCTAATCGGGCACGTCTGCCTCTACTAACAAGGCCTAATCGGGCACGTCTGCCTCTACTAACAAGGCCTAATCGGGCACATCTGCCTCTACTAACAAGGCCTAGTCGGGCACATCTGCCTCAACTAACAAGGCCTAATCGGGCACATATGCCTCTACTAACAAGACCTAATCGGGCACATCTGCCTCTACTAACAAGGCCTAATCAGACACATCTGCCTCTACTAACAAGGCCTAATCGGGCACATCTGATTCTACTAACAAGGCCTAATCGGGCACGTCTGCCTCTACTAACAATGCCTAATCGGGCACATCTGATTCTAATAACAAGGCCTAATCAGACACATCTGCCTCAACTAACAAGCTTTAATCAGACACATCTGCCTCTACTAACAAGGCCTAATCGGACACATCTGCATCAACTAACAAGGCCTAATCGGGCACATCTGCCTCTACTAACAGGGCCTAATCGGGCACATCTGCCTCTACTAACAAGGCCTAATCAGGCACATCTGCCTCTACTAACAAGGCCTAATCGGGCACATCTGCTTCTACTAACAAGGCCTAATCGGGCACATCTGCCTCTACTAACAAGGCCTAATCAGACACATCTGCCTCTACTAACAAGGCCTAATCGGGCACATCTGCTTCTACTAACAAGGCCTAATCGGGCACATCTGCCTCTACTAACAAGGCCTAATCGGGCACATCTGCCTCTATTAACAAGGCCTAATGGGGACATCTGCCTCTACTAACAAGGCCTAATCGGGCACATCTGCCTCAACTAACAAGGCCTAATCGGGCACATCTGCCTCTACTAACAAGGCCTAATCGGACACATCTGCCTCTACTAACAAGGCCTAATCGGGCACATCTGCCTCAACTAACAAGGCCTAATCGGGCACATCTGCCTCAACTAACAAGGCCTAATCGGGCACATCTGCCTCTACTAACAAGGCCTAATCGGGCACATCTGCCTCTACTAACAAGGCCTAATGGGGACATCTGCCTCTACTAACAAGGCCTAACCAGGCACATCTGCCTCTACTAACAAGGCCTTATCGGGCACGTCTGCCTCTACTAACAAGGCCTAATCGGGCACGTCTGCCTCTACTAACAAGGCCTAATCGGGCACGTCTGCCTCTACTAACAAGGCCTAATCGGGCACGTCTGCCTCTACTAACAAATCCTAATCAGCCACATCTGCCTCTACTAACAAGGCCTAATCGGGCACGTCTGCCTCTACTAACAAGGCCTAATCGGGCACGTCTGCCTCTACTAACAAGGCCTAATCGGGCACATCTGCCTCTACTAACAAGGACTAATCAGGCACATCTGCCTCAACTAACAAGGCCTAATCGGGCACATCTGCCTCTACTAACAAGGCCTAATCGGGCACATCTGCCTCTACTAACAAGGCCTAATCGGACACATCTGCATCAACTAACAAGGCCTAATGGGGACATCTGCCTCTACTAACAAGGCCTAATCGGACACATCTGCCTCTACTAACAAGGCCTAATCAGACACATCTGATTCTACTAACAAGGCCTAATCAGGCACATCTGCCTCTACTAACAAGGCCTAATCGGACACATCTGCATCAACTAACAAGGCCTAATCGGACACATCTGCCTCTACTAACAAGGCCTAATCGGACACATCTGCATCAACTAACAAGGCCTAATCGGGCACATCTGCCTCAACTAACAAGGACTAATCAGGCACATCTTCCTCTACTAACAAGGCCTAATCGGACACATCTGTCTCTACTAACAAGGCCTAATCGGGCACATCTGCCTCTACTAACAAGGCCTAATCGGGCACATCTGCCTCTACTAACAAGGCCTAATCGGGCACATCTGCCTCTACTAACAAGGCCTAATCGGGCACGTCTGCCTCTACTAACAAGGCCTAATCGGACACATCTGCCTCTACTAACAAGGCCTAATCGGGCACATCTGCCTCTACTAACAAGGCCTAATCGGGCACGTCTGCCTCTACTAACAAGGCCTAATCGGGCACATCTGCCTCTACTAACAAGGCCTAATCGGGCACATCTGCCTCTACTAACAAGGCCTAGTCGGGCACATCTGCCTCAACTAACAAGGCCTAATCGGGCACATCTGCCTCTACTAACAAGGCCTAATCGGGCACATCTGCCTCTACTAACAAGGACTAATCGGGCACATCTGATTCTACTAACAAGGCCTAATCGGACACATCTGCCTCAACTAACAAGCTTTAATCAGACACATCTGACTCTACTAACAAGGCCTAATCGGGCACATCTGCCTCTACTAACAAGGCCTAATCGGGCACATCTGCCTCTTATAACAAGGCCTAATCAGGAACATCTGCCTCAACTAACAAGCTTTAATCAGACACATCTGACTCTACTAACAAGGCCTAATCGGGCACATCTGCCTCTACTAACAAGGCCTAATCGGGCACATCTGCCTCTACTAACAAGGCCTAATCAGGAACATCTGCCTCTACTAACAAGGCCTAATCGGACACATCTGCCTCTACTAACAAGGCCTAATCGGGCACGTCTGACTCTACTAACAAGGCCTAATCGGGCACATCTGCCTCTACTAACAAGGCCTAATCGGGCACATCTGCCTCTACTAACAAGGCCTAATCAGGAACATCTGCCTCTACTAACAAGGCCTAATCGGGCACATCTGCCTCTACTAACAAGGCCTAATCGGGCACATCTGCCTCTACTAACAAGGCCTAATCAGGCACATCTGCCTCTACTAACAAGGCCTAATCGGACACATCTGCCTCTACTAACAAGGCCTAATCAGGAACATCTGCCTCTACTAACAAGGCCTAATCGGGCACATCTGCTTCTACTAACAAGTCCTAATCGGGCACATCTGCCTCTACTAACAAGGCCTAATCGGGCACATCTGCCTCTACTAACAAGGCCTAATGGGGACATCTGCCTCTACTAACAAGGCCTAATCGGGCACATCTGCCTCAACTAACAAGGCCTAATCGGGCACATCTGCCTCTACTAACAAGGCCTAATCGGGCACATCTGCCTCTACTAACAAGGCCTAATCGGGCACATCTGCCTCTACTAACAAGGCCTAATCGGGCACATCTGCCTCTACTAACAAGGCCTAATGGGGACGTCTGCCTCTACTAACAAGGCCTAATCGGGCACATCTGCCTCAACTAACAAGGCCTAATGGGGACATCTGCCTCTACTAACAAGGCCTAATCGGGCACATCTGCCTCTACTAACAAGGCCTAATCGGGCACATCTGCCTCTACTAACAAGGCCTAATGGGGACGTCTGCCTCTACTAACAAATCCTAATCGGGCACATCTGCCTCAACTAACAAGGCCTAATCGGGCACATCTGCCTCTACTAACAAGGCCTAATCGGACACATCTGCCTCAACTAACAAGGCCTAATCGGGCACATCTGCCTCTACTAACAAGGCCTAATCGGACACATCTGCCTCTACTAACAAGGCCTAATCGGGCACATCTGCCTCTACTAACAAGGCCTAATCGGACACATCTGCCTCAACTAACAAGGCCTAATCGGGCACATCTGCCTCTACTAACAAGGCCTAATCGGGCACATCTGCCTCTACTAACAAGGCCTAATCGGGCATATCTGCCTCTACTAACAAGGCCTAATGGGGACATCTGCCTCTACTAACAAGGCCTAATCGGGCACATCTGCTTCTACTAACAAGGCCTAATCAGACACATCTGATTCTACTAACAAGGCCTAATCAGGCACATCTGCTTCTACTAACAAGGCCTAATCAGACACATCTAATTCTACTAACAAGGACTAATCAGGCACATCTGCCTCTACTAACAAGGCCTAATCGGACACATCTGATTCTACTAACAAGGTCTAATCGGGCACATCTGCCTCTACTAACAAGACCTAATCGGGTACATCTGATTCTACTAACAAGGCCTAATCGGACACATCTGATTCTACTAACAAGGTCTAATCGGGCACATCTGCCTCTACTAACAAGACCTAATCGGGCACATCTGCCTCTACTAACAAGGTCTAATCGGGCACATCTGCCTCTACTAACAAGACCTAATCGGGTACATCTGCCTCTACTAACAAGGCCTAATCGGACACATCTGATTCTACTAACAAGGCCTAATCAGGCACATCTGCCTCTACTAACAAGGCCTAATCGGACACATCTGATTCTACTAACAAGGCCTAATCAGACACATCTGCCTCTACTAACAAGGCCTAATCGGGCATATCTGCCTCTACTAACAAGGTCTAATCGGGCACGTCTGCCTCTACTAACAAGGCCTAATCGGGCACGTCTGCCTCTACTAACAAGGTCTAATCAGGCACATCTGCCTCTACTAACAAGGTCTAATCGGGCACATCTGCCTCTACTAACAAGGCCTAATCAGGCACATCTGCCTCTACTAACAAGGTCTAATCGGGCACATCTGCCTCTACTAACAAGGTCTATTCGGGCACATCTGCCTCTACTAACAAGGCCTAATCAGGCACATCTGCCTCTACTAACAAGGCCTAATCGGAGACATCTGCCTCTACTAACAAGGCCTAATCGGGCACATCTGCCTCTACTAACAAGGCCTAATCAGACACATCTGCCTCTACTAACAAGGCCTAATCGGGCACATCTGCCTCTACTAACAAGGCCTAATCGGACACATCTGCCTCTACTAACAAGGCCTAATCGGGCACATCTGCCTCTACTAACAAGGCCTAATCGGGCCCATCTGCCTCTACTAACAAGGTCTAATCGGGCACATCTGCCTCTACTAACAAGGTCTAATCGGGCACGTCTGCCTCTACTAACAAGGCCTAATCGGACACATCTGCCTCTACTAACAAGGCCTTATCGGGCACGTCTGCCTCTACTAACAAGGCCTAATCGGGCACGTCTGCCTCTACTAACAAGGCCTAATCGGGCACGTCTGCCTCTACTAACAAGGCCTAATCGGGCACGTCTGCCTCTACTAACAAGGCCTAATCGGGCACGTCTGCCTCTACTAACAAGGCCTAATCGGGCACGTCTGCCTCTACTAACAAGGCCTAATCGGGCACATCTGCCTCTACTAACAAGGCCTAATCGGACACATCTGCATCAACTAACAAGGCCTAATCGGACACATCTGCCTCTACTAACAAGGCCTAATCGGACACATCTGCCTCTACTAACAAGGCCTAATCAGACACATCTGCCTCTACTAACAAGGCCTAATCAGACACATCTGCCTCAACTAACAAGGCCTAATCGGGCACATCTGCCTCTACTAACAAGGCCTAATCGGGCACGTCTGCCTCTACTAACAAGGCCTAATCGGGCACATCTGCCTCTACTAACACGGCCTAATCAGGCACATCTGCATCTACTAACAAGGCCTAATCAGGCACATCTGCCTCTACTAACAAGGCCTAATCGGGCACATCTGCCTCTACTAACAAGGCCTTATCGGGCACGTCTGTCTCTACTAACAAGTCCTAATCAGACACATCTGCCTCTACTAACAAGGCCTAATCGGGCACGTCTGCCTCTACTAACAAGGCCTAATCGGGACATCTGCCTCTACTAACAAGGCCTAATCGGGCACGTCTGCCTCTACTAACAAGGCCTAATCGGGCACATCTGCCTCTACTAACAAGGCCTAATCGGGCACATCTGCTTCTACTAACAAGGACTAATCGGGCACATCTGCCTCAACTAACAAGGCCTAATCAGACACATCTGCCTCTACTAACAAGGCCTAATCGGGCACATCTGCCTCTACTAACAAGGCCTAATCGGGCACAACTGCCTCTACTAACAAGGCCTAATCGGACACATCTGCATCAACTAACAAGGCCGAATCGGACACATCTGCATCAACTAACAAGGACTAATCAGGCACATCTGCCTCTACTAACAAGGCCTAATCGGACACATCTGTCTCTACTAACAAGGCCTAATCGGACACATCTGCCTCTACTAACAAGGCCTAATCGGGCACATCTGCCTCTACTAACAAGGCCTAATCGGATACATCTGCATCAACTAACAAGGCCTAATCGGGCACATCTGCCTCAACTAACAAGGACTAATCAGGCACATCTTCCTCTACTAACAAGGACTAATCAGGCACATCTTCCTCTACTAACAAGGCCTAATCGGGCACGTCTGCCTCTACTAACAAGGCCTAATCGGGCACATCTGCCTCTACTAACAAGGCCTAATCGGGCACATCTGCTTCTACTAACAAGGCCTAATCAGGCACATCTGCCTCAACTAACAAGGCCTAATGGGACACATCTGCCTCTACTAACAAGGCCTAATCGGACACATCTGCATCAACTAACAAGGCCTAATCGGACACATCTGCCTCTACTAACAAGGCCTAATCGGACACATCTGCATCAACTAACAAGGCCTAATCGGGCACATCTGTCTCTACTAACAAGGCCTAATCGGGCACATCTGCCTCTACTAACAAGGACTAATCAGGCACATCTGTCTCTACTAACAAGGCCTAATCGGGCACATCTGCCTCTACTAACAAGGCCTAATCGGGCACATCTGCCTCTACTAACAAGGCCTAATCGGGCACATCTGCCTCTACTAACAAGGCCTAATCGGGCAAATCTGCCTCTACTAACAAGGCCTAATCGGGCACATCTGCCTCTACTAACAAGGACTAATCAGGCACATCTGCCTCTACTAACATGGCCTAATCGGGCACATCTGCCTCTACTAACAAGGCCTAATCGGACACATCTGCCTCAACTAACAAGGCCTAATCGGACACATCTGCCTCAACTAACAAGGCCTAATCGGGCACGTCTGCCTCTACTAACAAGGCCTAATCGGGCACGTCTGCCTCTACTAACAAGGCCTAATCGGGCACGTCTGCCTCTACTAACAAGGCCTAATCGGGCACGTCTGCCTCTACTAACAAGGCCTAATCAGGCAATTCAGCCTCTACTAACAAGGCCTAATCGGGCACATCTGCCTCTACTAACAAGGCCTAATCGGGCACATCTGCCTCAACTAACAAGGCCTAATCGGGCACATCTGCGTCTACTAACAAGGCCTAATCGGACACATCTGCATCAACTAACAAGGCCTAATCGGGCACGTCTGCCTCTACTAACAAGGCCTAATCGGGCACATCTGCCTCTACCATCAAGGCCTAATCGGGCACATCTGCATCTACTAACGAGGCCTAATCAGGCACATCTTCCTCTACTAACAAGGACTAAACGGGCACATCTGCCTCTACTAACAAGGACTAAACGGGCACGTCTGCCTCTACTAACAAGGCCTAATCGGACACATCTGCCTCTACCATCAAGGCCTAATCGGGCAAATCTGCCTCTACTAACAAGGCCTAATCGGGCACATCTGCCTCTACTAACAAGGCCTAATCGGACACATCTGCCTCTACTAACAAGGACTAAACGGGCACATCTGCCTCTACTAACGAGGCCTAATCAGGCACATCTTCCTCTACTAACAAGGACTAAACGGGCACATCTGCCTCTACTAACAAGGACTAAACGGGCACATCTGCCTCTACTAACAAGGCCTAATCGGGCACATCTGCCTCTACTAACAAGGCCTAATCGGGCACATCGCCTCTACTAACAAGGCCTAATCGGGCACATCTGCCTCTACTAACAAGGCCTAATCGGGCACATCTGCTTCTACTAACAAGGCCTAATTGGGCACATCTGCCTCTACTAACAAGGCCTAATCAGGCAATTCAGCCTCTACTAACAAGGCCTAATCGGGCACATCTGCCTCTACTAACAAGGCCTAATCGGGCACATCTGCGTCTACTAACAAGGCCTAATCGGGCACGTCTGCCTCTACTAACAAGGCCTAATCGGACACATCTGCCTCTACCATCAAGGCCTAATCGGGCAAATCTGCCTCTACTAACAAGGCCTAATCGGGCACATCTGCCTCTACTAACAAGGCCTAATCGGGCACATCTGCCTCTACTAACAAGGACTAATCGGGCACATCGCCTCTACTAACAAGGCCTAATCGGGCACATCTGCCTCTACTAACAAGGCCTAATCGGGCACATCTGCTTCTACTAACAAGGCCTAATTGGGCACATCTGCCTCTACTAACAAGGCCTAATCAGGCAATTCAGCCTCTACTAACAAGGCCTAATCGGGCACATCTGCCTCAACTAACAAGGCCTAATCGGGCACATCTGCGTCTACTAACAAGGCCTAATCGGGCACGTCTGCCTCTACTAACAAGGCCTAATCGGGCACGTCTGCCTCTACTAACAAGGCCTAATCGGGCACGTCTGCCTCTACTAACAAGGCCTAATCGGGCACGTCTGCCTCTACTAACAAGGCCTAATCGGGCACGTCTGCCTCTACTAACAAGGCCTAATCAGGCAATTCAGCCTCTACTAACAAGGCCTAATCGGGCACATCTGCCTCTACTAACAAGGCCTAATCGGGCACATCTGCCTCAACTAACAAGGCCTAATCGGGCACATCTGCGTCTACTAACAAGGCCTAATCGGACACATCTGCATCAACTAACAAGGCCTAATCGGGCACGTCTGCCTCTACTAACAAGGCCTAATCGGGCACATCTGCCTCTACCATCAAGGCCTAATCGGGCAAATCTGCCTCTACTAACAAGGCCTAATCGGGCACATCTGCCTCTACTAACAAGGCCTAATCGGGCACATCTGCCTCTACTAACAAGGACTAAACGGGCACATCTGCCTCTACTAACGAGGCCTAATCAGGCACATCTTCCTCTACTAACAAGGACTAAACGGGCACATCTGCCTCTACTAACAAGGACTAAACGGGCACGTCTGCCTCTACTAACAAGGCCTAATCGGACACATCTGCCTCTACCATCAAGGCCTAATCGGGCAAATCTGCCTCTACTAACAAGGCCTAATCGGGCACATCTGCCTCTACTAACAAGGCCTAATCGGACACATCTGCCTCTACTAACAAGGACTAAACGGGCACATCTGCCTCTACTAACGAGGCCTAATCAGGCACATCTTCCTCTACTAACAAGGACTAAACGGGCACATCTGCCTCTACTAACAAGGACTAAACGGGCACATCTGCCTCTACTAACAAGGCCTAATCGGGCACATCTGCCTCTACTAACAAGGCCTAATCGGGCACATCGCCTCTACTAACAAGGCCTAATCGGGCACATCTGCCTCTACTAACAAGGCCTAATCGGGCACATCTGCTTCTACTAACAAGGCCTAATTGGGCACATCTGCCTCTACTAACAAGGCCTAATCAGGCAATTCAGCCTCTACTAACAAGGCCTAATCGGGCACATCTGCCTCTACTAACAAGGCCTAATCGGGCACATCTGCGTCTACTAACAAGGCCTAATCGGGCACGTCTGCCTCTACTAACAAGGCCTAATCGGACACATCTGCCTCTACCATCAAGGCCTAATCGGGCAAATCTGCCTCTACTAACAAGGCCTAATCGGGCACATCTGCCTCTACTAACAAGGCCTAATCGGGCACATCTGCCTCTACTAACAAGGACTAATCGGGCACATCGCCTCTACTAACAAGGCCTAATCGGGCACATCTGCCTCTACTAACAAGGCCTAATCGGGCACATCTGCTTCTACTAACAAGGCCTAATTGGGCACATCTGCCTCTACTAACAAGGCCTAATCAGGCAATTCAGCCTCTACTAACAAGGCCTAATCGGGCACATCTGCCTCAACTAACAAGGCCTAATCGGGCACATCTGCGTCTACTAACAAGGCCTAATCGGGCACGTCTGCCTCTACTAACAAGGCCTAATCGGACACATCTGCCTCTACCATCAAGGCCTAATCGGGCAAATCTGCCTCTACTAACAAGGCCTAATCGGGCACATCTGCCTCTACTAACAAGGCCTAATCGGGCACATCTGCCTCTACTAACAAGGACTAAACGGGCACATCTGCCTCTACTAACGAGGCCTAATCAGGCACATCTTCCTCTACTAACAAGGACTAAACGGGCACATCTGCCTCTACTAACAAGGACTAAACGGGCACATCTGCCTCTACTAACAAGGCCTAATCGGACACATCTGCCTCTACCATCAAGGCCTAATCGGGCAAATCTGCCTCTACTAACAAGGCCTAATCGGGCACATCTGCCTCTACTAACAAGGCCTAATCGGACACATCTGCCTCTACTAACAAGGACTAAACGGGCACATCTGCCTCTACTAACAAGGCCTAATCGGGCACATCTGCCTCTACTAACAAGGCCTAATCGGGCACATCTGCCTCTACTAACAAGGACTAAACGGGCACATCTGCCTCTACTAACAAGGCCTAATCGGGCACATCTGCCTCTACTAACAAGGACTAAACGGGCACATCTGCCTCTACTAACAAGGACTAAAAGGGCACATCTGCCTCTACTAACAAGGCCTAATCGGGCACATCTGCCTCTACTAACAAGGACTAAACGGGCACATCTGCCTCTACTAACAAGGCCTAATCGGGCACATCTGCCTCTACTAACAAGGACTAAACGGGCACATCTGCCTCTACTAACAAGGCCTAATCGGGCACATCTGCCTCTACTAACAAGGCCTAATCGGACACATCTGCCTCTACTAACAAGGCCTAATCGGGCACATCTGCCTCTACTAACAAGGCCTAATCGGGCACATCTGCTTCTACTAACAAGGCCTAATTGGGCACATCTGCCTCTACTAACAAGGCCTAATCGGGCACATCTGCTTCTACTAACAAGGCCTAATTGGGCACATCTGCCTCTACTAACAAGGCCTAATCGGGCACATCTGCCTCTACTAACAAGGCCTAATCGGGCACATCTGCCTCTACTAACAAGGCCTAATCGGGCACATCTGCTTCTACTAACAAGGCCTAATTGGGCACATCTGCCTCTACTAACAAGGCCTAATCAGGCAATTCAGCCTCTACTAACAAGGCCTAATCGGGCACATCTGCCTCTACTAACAAGGCCTAATCGGGCACATCTGCCTCAACTAACAAGGCCTAATCGGGCACATCTGCGTCTACTAACAAGGCCTAATCGGGCACGTCTGCCTCTACTAACAAGGCCTAATCGGACACATCTGCCTCTACTAACAAGGCATAATCAGACACATCTGCCTCTACTAACAAGGCCTAATCGGGCACATCTGCCTCTACTAACAAGGCCTAATCGGGCACATCTGCCTCTACTAACAAGGCCTAATCGGGCACATCTGCCTCTACTAACAAGGCCTAATCGGGCACATCTGCCTCTACTAACAAGGCCTAATCGGGCACATCTGCCTCTACTAACAAGGCCTAATCGGGCAAATCTGCCTCTACTAACAAGGCCTAATCGGGCACATCTGCCTCTACTAACAAGGCCTAATCGGACACATCTGCCTCTACTAACAAGGACTAAACGGGCACATCTGCCTCTACTAACGAGGCCTAATCAGGCACATCTTCCTCTACTAACAAGGACTAAACGGGCACATCTGCCTCTACTAACAAGGCCTAATCGGGCACATCTGCCTCTACTAACAAGGCCTAATCGGGCACATCTGCCTCTACTAACAAGGCCTAATCGGGCAAATCTGCCTCTACTAACAAGGCCTAATCGGGCACATCTGCCTCTACTAACAAGGACTAATCAGGCACATCTGCCTCTACTAACATGGCCTAATCGGGCACATCTGCCTCTACTAACAAGGCCTAATCGGACACATCTGCCTCAACTAACAAGGCCTAATCGGACACATCTGCCTCAACTAACAAGGCCTAATCGGGCACGTCTGCCTCTACTAACAAGGCCTAATCGGGCACGTCTGCCTCTACTAACAAGGCCTAATCGGGCAAGTCTGCCTCTACTAACAAGGCCTAATCAGGCAATTCAGCCTCTACTAACAAGGCCTAATCGGGCACATCTGCCTCTACTAACAAGGCCTAATCGGGCACATCTGCCTCAACTAACAAGGCCTAATCGGGCACATCTGCGTCTACTAACAAGGCCTAATCGGGCACATCTGCCTCTACTAACAAGGCCTAATCGAACACATCTGCCTCCACCATCAAGGCCTAATCGGGCAAATCTGCCTCTACTAACAAGGCCTAATCGGGCACATCTGCCTCTACTAACAAGGCCTAATCGGGCACATCTGCCTCTACTAACAAGGACTAAACGGGCACATCTGCCTCTACTAACGAGGCCTAATCAGGCACATCTTCCTCTACTAACAAGGACTAAACGGGCACATCTGCCTCTACTAACAAGGACTAAACGGGCACCTCTGCCTCTACTAACAAGGCCTAATCGGACACATCTGCCTCTACCATCAAGGCCTAATCGGGCAAATCTGCCTCTACTAACAAGGCCTAATCGGGCACATCTGCCTCTACTAACAAGGCCTAATCGGACACATCTGCCTCTACTAACAAGGACTAAACGGGCACATCTGCCTCTACTAACGAGGCCTAATCAGGCACATCTTCCTCTACTAACAAGGACTAAACGGGCACATCTGCCTCTACTAACAAGGACTAAACGGGCACATCTGCCTCTACTAACAAGGCCTAATCGGGCACATCTGCCTCTACTAACAAGGCCTAATCGGGCACATCTGCCTCTACTAACAAGGACTAAACGGGCACATCTGCCTCTACTAACAAGGCCTAATCGGGCACATCTGCCTCTACTAACAAGGACTAAACGGGCACATCTGCCTCTACTAACAAGGACTAAAAGGGCACATCTGCCTCTACTAACAAGGCCTAATCGGGCACATCTGCCTCTACTAACAAGGACTAAACGGGCACATCTGCCTCTACTAACAAGGCCTAATCGGGCACATCTGCCTCTACTAACAAGGACTAAACGGGCACATCTGCCTCTACTAACAAGGCCTAATCGGGCACATCTGCCTCTACTAACAAGGCCTAATCGGGCACATCTGCCTCTACTAACAAGGCCTAATCGGGCACATCTGCCTCTACTAACAAGGCCTAATCGGACACATCTGCCTCTACTAACAAGGCCTAATCAGGCACATCTGCCTCTACTAACAAGGCCTAATCGGACACATCTGCCTCTACTAACAAGGCCTAATCGGGCACATCTGCCTCTACTAACAAGGCCTAATCGGGCACATCTGCCTCTACTATCAAGGCCTAATCGGGCACATCTGCCTCTACTATCAAGGCCTAATCGGGCACATCTGCCTCTACTAACAAGGACTAAACGAGCACATCTGCCTCTACTAACAAGGCCTAATCGGACACATCTGCCTCTACTAACAAGGCCTAATCGGACACATCTGCCTCTACTAACAAGGCCTAATCGGGCACATCTGCCTCTACTAACAAGGCCTTATCGGGCACGTCTGCCTCTACTAACAAGGCCTAATCGGGCACATCTGCCTCTACTAACAAGGCCTAATCGGGCACATCTGCCTCTACTAACAAGGCCTAATCAGGCACATCTGCCTCTACTAACAAGGCCTAATCGGGCACATCTGCCTCTACTAACAAGGACTAATCAGACACATCTGATTCTACTAACAAGGCCTAATCAGGCACATCTGCCTCAACTAACAAGGCCTAATCGGACACATCTGCCTCTACTAACAAGGCCTAATCGGGCACGTCTGCCTCTACTAACAAGGCCTAATCGGGCACATCTGCCTCTACTAACAAGGCCTAATCGGGCACATCTGCCTCTACTAACAAGGCCTAATCGGGCACGTCTGCCTCTACTAACAAGGCCTAATCAGGCACATCTGCCTCTACTAACAAGGCCTAATCGGGCACATCTGCCTCTACTATCAAGGCCTAATCAGACACATCTGATTCTACTAACAAGGCCTAATCAGGCACATCTGCCTCAACTAACAAGGCCTAATCAGACACATCTGCCTCTACTAACAAGGCCTAATCGGGCACATCTGCCTCTACTAACAAGGACTAAACGGGCACATCTGCCTCTACTAACAAGGCCTAATCGGGCACATCTGCCTCTACTAACAAGGCCTAATCGGGCCCATCTGCCTCTACTAACAAGGTCTAATCGGGCACATCTGCCTCTACTAACAAGGTCTAATCGGGCACGTCTGCCTCTACTAACAAGGCCTAATCGGACACATCTGCCTCTACTAACAAGGCATAATCAGACACATCTGCTTCTACTATGAAGGCCTAATCAGACACATCTGCCTCTACTAACAAGGCCTTATCGGGCACGTCTGCCTCTACTAACAAGGCCTAATCGGGCACGTCTGCCTCTACTAACAAGGCCTAATCGGGCACGTCTGCCTCTACTAACAAGGCCTAATCGGGCACGTCTGCCTCTACTAACAAGGCCTAATCGGGCACGTCTGCCTCTACTAACAAGGCCTAATCGGGCACGTCTGCCTCTACTAACAAGGCCTAATCGGGCACATCTGCCTCTACTAACAAGGCCTAATCGGACACATCTGCATCAACTAACAAGGCCTAATCGGACACATCTGCCTCTACTAACAAGGCCTAATCGGACACATCTGCCTCTACTAACAAGGCCTAATCAGACACATCTGCCTCTACTAACAAGGCCTAATCAGACACATCTGCCTCAACTAACAAGGCCTAATCGGGCACATCTGCCTCTACTAACAAGGCCTAATCGGGCACGTCTGCCTCTACTAACAAGGCCTAATCGGGCACATCTGCCTCTACTAACACGGCCTAATCAGGCACATCTGCATCTACTAACAAGGCCTAATCAGGCACATCTGCCTCTACTAACAAGGCCTAATCGGGCACATCTGCCTCTACTAACAAGGCCTTATCGGGCACGTCTGCCTCTACTAACAAGGCCTAATCGGGCACGTCTGTCTCTACTAACAAGGCCTTATCGGGCACGTCTGCCTCTACTAACAAGGCCTAATCGGGCACGTCTGTCTCTACTAACAAGTCCTAATCAGACACATCTGCCTCTACTAACAAGGCCTAATCGGGCACGTCTGCCTCTACTAACAAGGCCTAATCGGGACATCTGCCTCTACTAACAAGGCCTAATCGGGCACGTCTGCCTCTACTAACAAGGCCTAATCGGGCACATCTGCCTCTACTAACAAGGCCTAATCGGGCACATCTGCTTCTACTAACAAGGACTAATCGGGCACATCTGCCTCAACTAACAAGGCCTAATCAGACACATCTGCCTCTACTAACAAGGCCTAATCGGGCACATCTGCCTCTACTAACAAGGCCTAATCGGGCACAACTGCCTCTACTAACAAGGCCTAATCGGACACATCTGCATCAACTAACAAGGCCGAATCGGACACATCTGCATCAACTAACAAGGACTAATCAGGCACATCTGCCTCTACTAACAAGGCCTAATCGGACACATCTGTCTCTACTAACAAGGCCTAATCGGGCACATCTGCCTCTACTAACAAGGCCTAATCGGACACATCTGTCTCTACTAACAAGGCCTAATCGGACACATCTGCCTCTACTAACAAGGCCTAATCGGGCACATCTGCCTCTACTAACAAGGCCTAATCGGACACATCTGCATCAACTAACAAGGCCTAATCGGGCCCATCTGCCTCAACTAACAAGGACTAATCAGGCACATCTTCCTCTACTAACAAGGACTAATCAGGCACATCTTCCTCTACTAACAAGGCCTAATCGGGCACGTCTGCCTCTACTAACAAGGCCTAATCGGGCACATCTGCCTCTACTAACAAGGCCTAATCGGGCACATCTGCTTCTACTAACAAGGCCTAATCAGGCACATCTGCCTCAACTAACAAGGCCTAATGGGACACATCTGCCTCTACTAACAAGGCCTAATCGGGCACATCTGCTTCTACTAACAAGGCCTAATCGGACACATCTGCATCAACTAACAAGGCCTAATCGGACACATCTGCCTCTACTAACAAGGACTAATCAGACACATCTGCATCAACTAACAAGGCCTAATCGGGCACATCTGTCTCTACTAACAAGGCCTAATCGGGCACATCTGCCTCTACTAACAAGGCCTAATCGGGCACATCTGCCTCTACTAACAAGGCCTATTCGGGCAAATCTGCCTCTACTAACAAGGCCTAATCGGGCACATCTGCCTCTACTAACAAGGACTAATCAGGCACATCTGCCTCTACTAACATGGCCTAATCGGGCACATCTGCCTCTACTAACAAGGCCTAATCGGACACATCTGCCTCAACTAACAAGGCCTAATCGGACACATTTGCCTCAACTAACAAGGCCTAATCGGGCACGTCTGCCTCTACTAACAAGGCCTAATCGGGCACGTCTGCCTCTACTAACAAGGCCTAATCGGGCACGTCTGCCTCTACTAACAAGGCCTAATCGGGCACGTCTGCCTCTACTAACAAGGCCTAATCAGGCAATTCAGCCTCTACTAACAAGGCCTAATCGGGCACATCTGCCTCTACTAACAAGGCCTAATCGGGCACATCTGCCTCAACTAACAAGGCCTAATCGGGCACATCTGCGTCTACTAACAAGGCCTAATCGGGCACGTCTGCCTCTACTAACAAGGCCTAATCGGGCACATCTGCCTCTACCATCAAGGCCTAATCGGGCAAATCTGCCTCTACTAACAAGGCCTAATCGGGCACATCTGCCTCTACTAACAAGGCCTAATCGGGCACATCTGCCTCTACTAACAAGGACGAAACGGGCACATCTGCCTCTACTAACGAGGCCTAATCAGGCACATCTTCCTCTACTAACAAGGACTAAACGGGCACATCTGCCTCTACTAACAAGGACTAAACGGGCACGTCTGCCTCTACTAACAAGGCCTAATCGGACACATCTGCCTCTACTAACAAGGACTAAACGGGCACATCTGCCTCTACTAACGAGGCCTAATCAGGCACATCTTCCTCTACTAACAAGGACTAAACGGGCACATCTGCCTCTACTAACAAGGACTAAACGGGCACGTCTGCCTCTACTAACAAGGACTAAACGGGCACATCTGCCTCTACTAACGAGGCCTAATCAGGCACATCTTCCTCTACTAACAAGGACTAAACGGGCACATCTGCCTCTACTAACAAGGACTAAACGGGCACGTCTGCCTCTACTAACAAGGCCTAATCGGACACATCTGCCTCTACTAACAAGGACTAAACGGGCACATCTGCCTCTACTAACGAGGCCTAATCAGGCACATCTTCCTCTACTAACAAGGACTAAACGGGCACATCTGCCTCTACTAACAAGGACTAAACGGGCACATCTGCCTCTACTAACAAGGCCTAATCGGGCACATCTGCCTCTACTAACAAGGCCTAATCGGGCACATCTGCCTCTACTAACAAGGACTAATCGGGCACATCGCCTCTACTAACAAGGCCTAATCGGGCACATCTGCCTCTACTAACAAGGCCTAATCGGGCACATCTGCTTCTACTAACAAGGCCTAATTGGGCACATCTGCCTCTACTAACAAGGCCTAATCAGGCAATTCAGCCTCTACTAACAAGGCCTAATCGGGCACATCTGCCTCTACTAACAAGGCCTAATCGGGCACATCTGCGTCTACTAACAAGGCCTAATCGGGCACGTCTGCCTCTACTAACAAGGCCTAATCGGACACATCTGCCTCTACCATCAAGGCCTAATCGGGCAAATCTGCCTCTACTAACAAGGCCTAATCGGGCACATCTGCCTCTACTAACAAGGCCTAATCGGGCACATCTGCCTCTACTAACAAGGACTAATCGGGCACATCGCCTCTACTAACAAGGCCTAATCGGGCACATCTGCCTCTACTAACAAGGCCTAATCGGGCACATCTGCTTCTACTAACAAGGCCTAATTGGGCACATCTGCCTCTACTAACAAGGCCTAATCAGGCAATTCAGCCTCTACTAACAAGGCCTAATCGGGCACATCTGCCTCAACTAACAAGGCCTAATCGGGCACATCTGCGTCTACTAACAAGGCCTAATCGGGCACGTCTGCCTCTACTAACAAGGCCTAATCGGACACATCTGCCTCTACCATCAAGGCCTAATCGGGCAAATCTGCCTCTACTAACAAGGCCTAATCGGGCACATCTGCCTCTACTAACAAGGCCTAATCGGGCACATCTGCCTCTACTAACAAGGACTAAACGGGCACATCTGCCTCTACTAACGAGGCCTAATCAGGCACATCTTCCTCTACTAACAAGGACTAAACGGGCACATCTGCCTCTACTAACAAGGACTAAACGGGCACATCTGCCTCTACTAACAAGGCCTAATCGGACACATCTGCCTCTACCATCAAGGCCTAATCGGGCAAATCTGCCTCTACTAACAAGGCCTAATCGGGCACATCTGCCTCTACTAACAAGGCCTAATCGGACACATCTGCCTCTACTAACAAGGACTAAACGGGCACATCTGCCTCTACTAACAAGGCCTAATCGGGCACATCTGCCTCTACTAACAAGGCCTAATCGGGCACATCTGCCTCTACTAACAAGGACTAAACGGGCACATCTGCCTCTACTAACAAGGCCTAATCGGGCACATCTGCCTCTACTAACAAGGACTAAACGGGCACATCTGCCTCTACTAACAAGGACTAAAAGGGCACATCTTCCTCTACTAACAAGGCCTAATCGGGCACATCTGCCTCTACTAACAAGGACTAAACGGGCACATCTGCCTCTACTAACAAGGCCTAATCGGGCACATCTGCCTCTACTAACAAGGACTAAACGGGCACATCTGCCTCTACTAACAAGGCCTAATCGGGCACATCTGCCTCTACTAACAAGGCCTAATCGGACACATCTGCCTCTACTAACAAGGCCTAATCGGGCACATCTGCCTCTACTAACAAGGCCTAATCGGGCACATCTGCTTCTACTAACAAGGCCTAATTGGGCATATCTGCCTCTACTAACAAGGCCTAATCGGGCACATCTGCTTCTACTAACAAGGCCTAATTGGGCACATCTGCCTCTACTAACAAGGCCTAATCGGGCACATCTGCCTCTACTAACAAGGCCTAATCGGGCACATCTGCCTCTACTAACAAGGCCTAATCGGGAACATCTGCTTCTACTAACAAGGCCTAATTGGGCACATCTGCCTCTACTAACAAGGCCTAATCAGGCAATTCAGCCTCTACTAACAAGGCCTAATCGGGCACATCTGCCTCTACTAACAAGGCCTAATCGGGCACGTCTGCCTCTACTAACAAGGCCTAATCGGACACATCTGCCTCTACTAACAAGGCATAATCAGACACATCTGCCTATACTAACAAGGCCTAATCGGGCACATCTGCCTCTACTAACAAGGCCTAATCGGGCACATCTGCCTCTACTAACAAGGCCTAATCGGGCACATCTGCCTCTACTAACAAGGCCTAATCGGGCACATCTGCCTCTACTAACAAGGCCTAATCGGGCACATCTGCCTCTACTAACAAGGCCTAATCGGGCAAATCTGCCTCTACTAACAAGGCCTAATCGGGCACATCTGCCTCTACTAACAAGGCCTAATCGGACACATCTGCCTCTACTAACAAGGACTAAACGGGCACATCTGCCTCTACTAACGAGGCCTAATCAGGCACATCTTCCTCTACTAACAAGGACTAAACGGGCACATCTGCCTCTACTAACAAGGCCTAATCGGGCACATCTGCCTCTACTAACAAGGCCTAATCGGGCACATCTGCCTCTACTAACAAGGCCTAATCGGGCAAATCTGCCTCTACTAACAAGGCCTAATCGGGCACATCTGCCTCTACTAACAAGGACTAATCAGGCACATCTGCCTCTACTAACATGGCCTAATCGGGCACATCTGCCTCTACTAACAAGGCCTAATCGGACACATCTGCCTCAACTAACAAGGCCTAATCGGACACATCTGCCTCAACTAACAAGGCCTAATCGGGCACGTCTGCCTCTACTAACAAGGCCTAATCGGGCACGTCTGCCTCTACTAACAAGGCCTAATCGGGCACGTCTGCCTCTACTAACAAGGCCTAATCGGGCACATCTGCCTCTACTAACAAGGCCTAATCAGGCAATTCAGCCTCTACTAACAAGGCCTAATCGGGCACATCTGCCTCTACTAACAAGGCCTAATCGGGCACATCTGCCTCAACTAACAAGGCCTAATCGGGCACATCTGCGTCTACTAACAAGGCCTAATCGGGCACGTCTGCCTCTACTAACAAGGCCTAATCAGGCAATTCAGCCTCTACTAACAAGGCCTAATCGGGCACATCTGCCTCTACTAACAAGGCCTAATCGGGCACATCTGCCTCAACTAACAAGGCCTAATCGGGCACATCTGCGTCTACTAACAAGGCCTAATCGGGCACGTCTGCCTCTACTAACAAGGCCTAATCGAACACATCTGCCTCTACCATCAAGGCCTAATCGGGCAAATCTGCCTCTACTAACAAGGCCTAATCGGGCACATCTGCCTCTACTAACAAGGCCTAATCGGGCACATCTGCCTCTACTAACAAGGACTAAACGGGCACATCTGCCTCTACTAACGAGGCCTAATCAGGCACATCTTCCTCTACTAACAAGGACTAAACGGGCACATCTGCCTCTACTAACAAGGACTAAACGGGCACCTCTGCCTCTACTAACAAGGCCTAATCGGACACATCTGCCTCTACCATCAAGGCCTAATCGGGCAAATCTGCCTCTACTAACAAGGCCTAATCGGGCACATCTGCCTCTACTAACAAGGCCTAATCGGACACATCTGCCTCTACTAACAAGGACTAAACGGGCACATCTGCCTCTACTAACGAGGCCTAATCAGGCACATCTTCCTCTACTAACAAGGACTAAACGGGCACATCTGCCTCTACTAACAAGGACTAAACGGGCACATCTGCCTCTACTAACAAGGCCTAATCGGGCACATCTGCCTCTACTAACAAGGCCTAATCGGGCACATCTGCCTCTACTAACAAGGACTAAACGGGCACATCTGCCTCTACTAACAAGGCCTAATCGGGCACATCTGCCTCTACTAACAAGGACTAAACGGGCACATCTGCCTCTACTAACAAGGACTAAAAGGGCACATCTGCCTCTACTAACAAGGCCTAATCGGGCACATCTGCCTCTACTAACAAGGCCTAATCGGGCACATCTGCCTCTACTAACAAGGCCTAATCGGGCACATCTGCCTCTACTAACAAGGACTAAACGGGCACGTCTGCCTCTACTAACAAGGCCTAATCGGGCACATCTGCCTCTACTAACAAGGCCTAATCAGGCACATCTGCCTCTACTAACAAGGCCTAATCGGGCACATCTGCCTCTACTAACAAGGCCTAATCGGGCACATCTGCCTCTACTAACAAGGCCTAATCGGGCACATCTGCCTCTACTAACAAGGCCTAATCGGACACATCTGCCTCTACTAACAAGGCCTAATCGGGCACATCTGCCTCTACTAACAAGGCCTAATCGGACACATCTGCCTCTACTAACAAGGCCTAATCGGGCACATCTGCCTCTACTAACAAGGCCTAATCGGGCACATCTGCCTCTACTATCAAGGCCTAATCGGGCACATCTGCCTCTACTAACAAGGACTAAACGGGCACATCTGCCTCTACTAACAAGGCCTAATCGGGCACATCTGCCTCTACTAACAAGGCCTAATCGGGCACATCTGCCTCTACTAACAAGGCCTAATCGGGCACATCTGCCTCTACTAACAAGGCCTAATCGGACACATCTGCCTCTACTAACAAGGCCTAATCAGGCACATCTGCCTCTACTAACAAGGCCTAATCGGACACATCTGCCTCTACTAACAAGGCCTAATCGGGCACATCTGCCTCTACTAACAAGGCCTAATCGGGCACATCTGCCTCTACTATCAAGGCCTAATCGGGCACATCTGCCTCTACTATCAAGGCCTAATCGGGCACATCTGCCTCTACTAACAAGGACTAAACGAGCACATCTGCCTCTACTAACAAGGCCTAATCGGACACATCTGCCTCTACTAACAAGGCCTAATCGGACACATCTGCCTCTACTAACAAGGCCTAATCGGGCACATCTGCCTCTACTAACAAGGCCTTATCGGGCACGTCTGCCTCTACTAACAAGGCCTAATCGGGCACATCTGCCTCTACTAACAAGGCCTAATCGGGCACATCTGCCTCTACTAACAAGGCCTAATCAGGCACATCTGCCTCTACTAACAAGGCCTAATCGGGCACATCTGCCTCTACTAACAAGGACTAATCAGACACATCTGATTCTACTAACAAGGCCTAATCAGGCACATCTGCCTCAACTAACAAGGCCTAATCGGACACATCTGCCTCTACTAACAAGGCCTAATCGGGCACGTCTGCCTCTACTAACAAGGCCTAATCGGGCACATCTGCCTCTACTAACAAGGCCTAATCGGGCACATCTGCCTCTACTAACAAGGCCTAATCGGGCACGTCTGCCTCTACTAACAAGGCCTAATCAGGCACATCTGCCTCTACTAACAAGGCCTAATCGGGCACATCTGCCTCTACTATCAAGGCCTAATCAGACACATCTGATTCTACTAACAAGGCCTAATCAGGCACATCTGCCTCAACTAACAAGGCCTAATCAGACACATCTGCCTCTACTAACAAGGCCTAATCGGACACATCTGCCCCAACTAACAAGGCCTAATCGGGCACATCTGCCTCTACTAACAAGGCCTAATCGGGCACGTCTGCCTCTACTAACAAGGCCTAATCGGGCACATCTGCCTCTACTAACAAGGCCTAATCGGGCACGTCTGCCTCTACTAACAACGCCTAATCGGGCACGTCTGCCTCTACTAACAAGGCCTAATCGGGCACGTCTGCCTCTACTAACAAGGCCTAATCGGGCACGTCTGCCTCTACTAACAACGCCTAATCGGGCACGTCTGCCTCTACTAACAAGGCCTAATCAGGCACATCTGCCTCTACTAACAAGGCCTAATCGGGCACATCTGCCTCTACTAACAAGGCCTAATCGGGCACATCTGCCTCTACTAACAAGGCCTAATCGGGCACATCTGCCTCTACTATCAAGGCCTAATCGGGCACATCTGCCTCTACTATCAAGGCCTAATCGGGCACATCTGCCTCTACTAACAAGGACTAAACGAGCACATCTGCCTCTACTAACAAGGCCTAATCGGACACATCTGCCTCTACTAACAAGGCCTAATCGGACACATCTGCCTCTACTAACAAGGCCTAATCGGACACATCTGCCTCTACTAACAAGGCCTAATCGGGCACATCTGCCTCTACTAACAAGGCCTAATCGGGCACATCTGCCTCTACTAACAAGGCCTAATCAGACACATCTGCCTCTACTAACAAGGCCTAATCAGACACATCTGCCTCTACTAACAAGGCCTAATCGGGCACATCTGCCTCTACTAACAAGGCCTAATCGGGCACATCTGCCTCTACTAACAAGGCCTTATCGGGCACGTCTGCCTCTACTAACAAGGCCTAATCGGGCACATCTGCCTCTACTAACAAGGCCTAATCGGGCACATCTGCCTCTACTAACAAGGCCTAATCAGGCACATCTGCCTCTACTAACAAGGACTAATCAGACACATCTGATTCTACTAACAAGGCCTAATCAGGCACATCTGCCTCTACTAACAAGGCCTAATCGGACACATCTGCCTCTACTAACAAGGCCTAATCGGGCACGTCTGCCTCTACTAACAAGGCCTAATCGGGCACATCTGCCTCTACTAACAAGGCCTAATCGGGCACATCTGCCTCAACTAACAAGGCCTAATCGGGCACATCTGCCTCTACTATCAAGGCCTAATCAGACACATCTGATTCTACTAACAAGGCCTAATCAGGCACATCTGCCTCTACTATCAAGGCCTAATCAGACACATCTGATTCTACTAACAAGGCCTAATCGGACACATCTGCCTCTACTAACAAGGCCTAATCGGGCACGTCTGCCTCTACTAACAAGGCCTAATCGGGCACGTCTGCCTCTACTAACAAGGCCTAATCAGACACATCTGCCTCTACTAACAAGGCCTAATCGGGCACGTCTGCCTCTACTAACAAGGCCTAATCGGGCACATCTGCCTCTACTAACAAGGCCTAATCGGGCACATCTGCCTCTACTAACAAGGCCTAATCGGGCACATCTGCCTCTACTAACAAGGCCTAATCGGGCACATCTGCCTCTACTAACAAGGCCTAATCGGGCACGTCTGCCTCTACTAACAATGCCTAATCGGGCACATCTGATTCTACTAACAAGGCCTAATCGGGCACGTCTGCCTCTAATAACAAGGCCTAATCGGACACATCTGCCTCAACTAACAAGCTTTAATCAGACACATCTGACTCTACTAACAAGGCCTAATCGGGCACATCTGCCTCTACTAACAAGGCCTAATCGGGCACATCTGCCTCTACTAACAAGGCCTAATCGGGCACATCTGCCTCTACTAACAAGGACTAAACGGGCACATCTGCCTCTACTAACAAGGCCTAATCGGGCACATCTGCCTCTACTAACAAGGCCTAATCGGGCACATCTGCCTCTACTAACAAGGCCTAATCGGGCACGTCTGCCTCTACTAACAAGGCCTAATCGGGCACGTCTGCCTCTACTAACAAGGCCTAATCAGACACATCTGCCTCTACTAACAATGCCTAATCGGGCACATCTGATTCTACTAACAAGGCCTAATCGGGCACGTCTGCCTCTAATAACAAGGCCTAATCGGACACATCTGCCTCAACTAACAAGCTTTAATCAGACACATCTGACTCTACTAACAAGGCCTAATCGGGCACATCTGCCTCAACTAACAAGGCCTAATCGGACACATCTGCCTCAACTAACAAGGCCTAATCGGGCACATCTGCCTCTACTAACAAGGCCTAATCAGGAACATCTGCCTCTACTAACAAGGCCTAATCGGACACATCTGCCTCTACTAACAAGGCCTAATCGGGCACATCTGCCTCTACTAACAAGGCCTAATCGGACACATCTGCCTCTACTAACAAGGCCTAATCGGGCACATCTGCCTCTACTAACAAGGCCTAATCGGACACATCTGCCTCTACTAACAAGGCCTAATTGGGCACATCTGCCTCTACTAACAAGGCCTAATCGGGCACATCTGCTTCTACTAACAAGGCCTAATCGGGCACATCTGCCTCTACTAACAAGGCCTAATCGGGCACATCTGCCTCTACTAACAAGGCCTAATGGGGACATCTGCCTCTACTGACAAGGCCTAATTGGGCACATCTGCCTCAACTAACAAGGCCTAATCGGGCACATCTGCCTCTACTAACAAGGCCTAATCGGGCACATCTGCCTCAACTAACAAGGCCTAATCGGGCACATCTGCCTCTACTAACAAAGCCTAATGGGGACGTCTGCCTCTACTAACAAGGCCTAATCGGGCACATCTGCCTCTACTAACAAGGCCTAATCGGGCACATCTGCCTCTACTAACAAGGCCTAATGGGGACGTCTGCCTCTACTAACAAGGCCTAATCGGGCACATCTGCCTCAACTAACAAGGCCTAATTGGGCACATCTGCCTCAACTAACAAGGCCTAATCGGGCACATCTGCCTCTACTAACAAGGCCTAATGGGGACATCTGCCTCTACTAACAAGGCCTAATCGGGCACATCTGCTTCTACTAACAAGGCCTAATCGGGCACATCTGCTTCTACTAACAAGGCCTAATCGGGCACATCTGCCTCAACTAACAAGGCCTAATCGGGCACATCTGCCTCTACTAACAAGGCCTAATGGGGACATCTGCCTCTACTAACAAGGCCTAATCGGGCACATCTGCTTCTACTAACAAGGCCTAATCGGGCACATCTGCTTCTACTAACAAGGCCTAATCGGGCACATCTGCCTCTACTAACAAGGCCTAATCGGGCACATCTGCTTCTACTAACAAGGCCTAATCGGGCACGTCTGCCTCTACTAACAAGGCCTAATCGGGCAATTCTGCCTCTACTAACAAGGCCTAATCGGGCACATCTGCTTCTACTAACAAGGCCTAATCGGGCACATCTGCCTCTACTAACAAGGCCTAATCGGGCACATCTGCTTCTACTAACAAGGCCTAATCGGGCAATTCTGCCTCTACTAACAAGGCCTAATCGGGCACATCTGCCTCTACTAACAAGGCCTAATCGGGCACATCTGCCTCTACTAACAAGGCCTAATCAGGCACATCTGCCTCTACTAACAAGGCCTAATCGGGCAATTCTGCCTCTACTAACAAGGCCTAATCGGGCAATTCTGCCTCTACTAACAAGGCCTAATCGGGCACATCTGCCTCTACTAACAAGGCCTAATCGGGCAATTCTGCCTCTACTAACAAGGCCTAATCGGGCACATCTGCCTCTACTAACAAGGCCTAATCGGGCACATCTGCCTCTACTAACAAGGCCTAATCGGGCACAACTGCCTCTACTAACAAGGCCTAATCGGGCACATCTGCCTCAACTAACAAGGCCTAATCGGGCACATCTGCCTCTACTAACAAGGCCTAATCGGGCACATCTGCGTCTACTAACAAGGCCTAATCGGACACATCTGCCTCTACTAACAAGGCCTAATCGGGCACATCTGCCTCTACTAACAAGGACTAAACGGGCACATCTGCCTCTACTAACGAGGCCTAATCAGGCACATCTTCCTCTACTAACAAGGACTAAACGGGCACATCTGCCTCTACAAACAAGGACTAAACGGGCACATCTGCCTCTACTAACAAGGACTAAACGGGCACATCTGCCTCTACTAACAAGGCCTAATCGGGCACATCTGCCTCTACTAACAAGGACTAAACGGGCACATCTGCCTCTACTAACAAGGCCTAATCGGGCACATCTGCCTCTACTAACAAGGACTAAACGGGCACATCTGCCTCTACTTACAAGGACTAAACGGGCACATCTGCCTCTACTAACAAGGACTAAACGGGCACATCTGCCTCTACTAACAAGGCCTAATCGGGCACATCTGCCTCTACTAACAAGGACTAAACGGGCACATCTGCCTCTACTAACAAGGCCTAATCGGGCACATCTGCCTCTACTAACAAGGCCTAATCGGGCAAATCTGCCTCTACTAACAAGGCCTAATCGGGCACATCTGCCTCTACTAACAAGGACTAAACGGGCACATCTGCCTCTACTTACAAGGACTAAACGGGCACATCTGCCTCTACTAACAAGGACTAAACGGGCACATCTGCCTCTACTAACAAGGCCTAATCGGGCACATCTGCCTCTACTAACAAGGACTAAACGGGCACATCTGCCTCTACTAACAAGGCCTAATCGGGCACATCTGCCTCTACTAACAAGGCCTAATCGGGCAAATCTGCCTCTACTAACAAGGCCTAATCGGGCACATCTGCCTCTACTAACAAGGACTAAACGGGCACATCTGCCTCTACTAACAAGTCCTAATCGGGCACATCTGCCTCTACTAACAAGGACTAAACGGGCACATCTGCCTCTACTTACAAGGACTAAACGGGCACATCTGCCTCTACTAACAAGGACTAAACGGGCACATCTGCCTCTACTAACAAGGCCTAATCGGGCACATCTGCCTCTACTAACAAGGACTAAACGGGCACATCTGCCTCTACTAACAAGGCCTAATCGGGCACATCTGCCTCTACTAACAAGGCCTAATCGGGCACATCTGCCTCTACTAACAAGGCCTAATCGGGCAAATCTGCCTCTACTAACAAGGCCTAATCGGGCACATCTGCCTCTACTAACAAGGACTAAACGGGCACATCTGCCTCTACTGCTTGTATACTGAAGGAAAGGCTAGACGCCGTCTCACCCAGCTCGCCTGCAGTCGCTTACTCAAAAGCCGAACAAGTGTCCATTGTCCATACCCTCGGCCGCGGGTCTCGGCAGCACTCGTCGGAGGAAACAAGTCACGTGATCCCGAAGCTCCATCCGACGCTTTTCGTCGATACAGACTTAATCAATGGGCTGCACGGAGCTGTGGGGAGTTCACTTATATTACCTCCCCTGGGGCACGTTATTGTAGTTTACTTAACTCATTCAGCTCAGTCTCATCATTTTAAGCTTACTAGCGATTTTACCAGGCGTAATAAAGCACAATATTACAAACTACTTGCAGCGTATTCTGCACGGCGCATAGCCTATTAACAGAATGCATACATGATTATATTTTAAATACATTCACACAATCTATTTATACCCCGGAGTATAACCAAAACCCGAGGGCTTCCACTATAGTAAGAGGAAAGGTGCTTCCTCCACCGACATAGGAGGGGATTCTTCTCTGTAAGAGCAGTGACACTATAGAACTCGCTGCCAGAGGAGGTAGTAATAATGGATACAGTAAAAACATTCAAAAGTGGCCGGGATGCCCTCCTTGCATGTAATAACATTACCAGCTATGGCTACTAGACCACTGGAAGGAGATCTATAGTGGCCGGGATGCCCCCGTGCATGTAATAACATTACAAGCTATGGCTACTAGACCACTGGAAGGAGATCTATAGTGGCCGGGATGCCCCCCGTGCATGTAATAACATTACAAGCTATGGCTACTAGACCACTGGAAGGAGATCTATAGTGGCCGGGATGCCCTCCTTGCATGTAATAACATTACAAGCTATGGCTACTAGACCACTGGAAGGAGATCTATAGTGGCCGGGATGCCCCCCGTGCATGTAATAACATTACAAGCTATGGCTACTAGACCACTGGAAGGAGATCTATAGTGGCCGGGATGCCCTCCTTGCATGTAATAACATTACCAGCTATGGCTACTGGACCACTGGAAGGAGATCTATAGTGGCCAGGATGCCCTCCGTGCATGTAATAACATTACCAGCTATGGCTACTAGACCACTGGAAGGAGATCTATAGTGGCCGGGATGCCCTCTGTGCATGTAATACCATTACCAGCTATGGCTACTAGACCACTGGAAGGAGATCTATAGTGGCCGGGATGCCCCCCGTGCATGTAATAACATTACCAGCTATGGCTACTAGACCACTGGAAGGAGATCTATAGTGGCCGGGATGCCCCCATGCATGTAATAACATTACCAGCTATGGCTACTAGACCACTGGAAGGAGATCTATAGTGGCCGGGATGCCCTCCTTGCATGTAATAACATTACCAGCTATGGCTACTAGACCACTGGAAGGAGATCTATAGTGGCCGGGATGCCCTCCTTGCATGTAATAACATTACCAGCTATGGCTACTAGACCACTGGAAGGAGATCTATAGTGGCCGGGATGCCCTCCTTGCATGTAATAACATTACCAGCTATGGCTACTAGACCACTGGAAGGAGATCTATAGTGGCCGGGATGTCCTCCTTGCATGTAATAACATTACCAGCTATGGCTACTAGACCACTGGAAGATCTATAGTGGCCGGGATGCCCTCCTTGCATGTAATAACATTACCAGCTATGGCTACTGTGTTACAGTCTATTCTACATATCCTTAAAAATACATAAAGGCATAACAACAATCTTATCAATTATACATACATTCTTAATGCTTAAAACAAATAAAACAAACAGTCTTAAACACTCTAACCTTCCCCAATAAAATAATTTAAATGAAACTCTATGTTAAGTCCCTGTGGCTGGAGGGTTTGCATGGTATACAAACCCTCCGTAGTAATGGAATCATTATGTTGAAGGTTGATAATTAATTGAACACTGGTGGTGTAATGAAACATATGAAAAAGAATATAATCCGAAGAAGAAGAAGTCCTGCAGAGTTGTGTTTAAATATTCTTATACATTTATATATTTTATTGAGAAAGAACTGCTGTGATTAGTTTTTTAACTCCTTGCGCTTGGACATATTAAACACAAGTAGACAAATCATTCATGATTAGCGCGTTTTTTTGAAATATTTATATTTCAGATTTAGAATTAGAGAACATACAGTGCTGGTCATTTTTTCTAAAGCAAACTTGACCCGCTCCCCCAGGGAATTCTGTATTGGCTGGTACTTGGAATAGTTGGACAATGGAAAGTGGTCCTCCAGGATAAAATGGGAACCCTGCTCTAATAGAGGAAGATGGATTTTTTTTTTGTTTCAATATTTTTATTGAGTTTTCAACATTACAGGTATGGAAGGCATACAGTTAATACAGCCATCCCGCGCAGGGGAGGTAGATAATTGCAATCTGTGTTACATAGAATTGTGCTTTGACCATACTTATTTAGCATTCTACAAAGTACTTTAGATAAGGGTGGAGCAAGTGGAGTGCGACAATTATTATGCAGTCAATGTATTCAACAACATGCCCCGAACTTTGCTGAGGACCATGCAGGTCGCGGGGACCATTGGTGCCCGCCAACGTGCAACGCCGCTAACACACCCACTATCCTCTGGTCCTAATGTTAGGTGAGATGAGGTATGCTTTGAACTGTTGAACATATCCTAGTTTGCAGACAGAGAGAGTTTGTTGAAAACTTTTCAATCCGTAAAATTGCGTAGAGAAGAAGAGAAGAAAGAAGGGACCAGGTTTGGGGACTTGGGACGGGAGAGAAGGGATGTTGAAGGTAGGAGGGGAGGGGAAAGATGGATTATTTTTAAAAGCCTCCACCTGCACTTTATACTCTGCTTGTAATGTGATGGCCGTGACATTCCTATAAATGGCACTGCCATGAAATATCATCCCCGGGTGGGTCGCTCAGTCAAATCTATTTCCATATACTTCATTTGGGTGAGGATTGATTACAGCACAGTTTATGTAATTTACTTTTCAGTGTTAAAAAACTTGAATATATCACATGCCACCTGCATTGCGTTCACCAGTCTAGATCCTAAACGTTGCGGTAAGAGATGGCTCCTAACGCAGAGATAGAATATTATGTCCCGTACCTGAGATTTCTGGCTGCGGAAACGTTCCTTCTAGGAGGACTCATTATTCAGCTCTTCATTGTCGCTGTAAATATCACTGACCGGCTGAAAGGAAGACCGATGTCCGATACCGACCAGATCATCACATCACTCGGGGTGTCAAGGTTCACCTCGCATTCTTTGTCCTTTTGGGCGGTTCTTCAGGGAACGTTCCAGATTCCTGTACACGCAGTATGGAAAAGGGTTGTTCGTTGTATTGGCTTCATGTCTTTTTTCTCCGACATCTGGTTGTCTGCCCTGCTCTCCATCATCTTCTGCTTAAAGATCTCCAATGTTCGCAACGCAGTCTTCTTGCAACTGAAAACGATCATGACGCAGCGAGTTGGATACGTCATTGTGGCGTGTGTTTTTTCAGCTGCTTTTTTTACTTTTATTGGAGCGCACTTGTCTCTTTCAGTTTACAAAAATGGCACAGATGCCGAGATGTCTTCTCAGACTAAAGAATGCTTAAATAAAGCTATTCAGTTTTTCGAGAACATCTTACCGCTCCTATTCTATGTTCCCTCCTCGGTTCTTCTTGTTACATCTCTGTGTCGCCACATGTACGCTATGAGAAATGGAGGACACGCCACAGGCAGTATGGCCACCTACGTCAAGACCGTTGTGTTTATTAGTGTCTCGTGTATTTTGTTTGCCGCCCATGTGGTGAGCAATATAGCTACATGGCGTAAATTATTGAAAACAGGCTCCTTAGGCATATACTGTTATTTTAATGTTTTCCCAGTCGTACACACGATCTATGTCATCTATGTAACCACCAAACTGAGGGATCGGCTCCATTGTGGAACTAAATGCCTTTCCAAAAGTAACGCTTCTGAACCTGACCCCAGAGATCCAGTGGAAATGGACAATCAGTGATTTAAAAGCTCATGTTATTATCCTTATCATTAGTTGTCAAGTCCCATGACGTGTTTTATTTTACTCGGTGTAACTGCTTGATATAGTGTTTATTTACATAGGCTGAGCAGTGTACCTTAATGAATTGCCTGGCTCCCTTAGTTTTGCTGTGATGCTAGTAGCTCCTCCCTTCTTCCCCTCTCCCTCAGCCATTTCCAGTTTTGTATCCAAGCAGTGCACACCTGCTTCTCCCTCCTGCAGTCTACAGTCTTTTTACCTGCTGTTGTTATGGGTTACATCACAAGTTTCCTGCTGTGTTAAACGTAGATTGCAAGATACCTGCTGTAAGAAGTGTTTATTGCAAGATTCTGTACTGAAATAAAGCTTCTGAAACCTATCTATGTATCTTCATGACCAGCCTAATAAGGTATCTGCCAAGCCTTATGGAGTAAGAACACATGCGTCACAGACACACACAGAGAATGTGGAGCTGTCTACAGGATTCATATCACTGTCATGTGATGAGTCAGAATAGTAAAAAGACTGTTTATTCATCTGCTAAGATTGTTCAGGAAGCTCATGCGCAGCTTAGCTTTAGAGCTATACAGAGCATCAGTTTATGTGTTACTGCAGCCCAAGTCTAGGTCTTCCTCTACATCCAGCTAATGTGTGATATTGCAGCTTGAGAAGCCACCGCACACCTAACTGTCTCATAGGAGCTCATATCGAAATTATTTACATTTATCTGTGTGCCTCTGAGAGATTATTGAAGAGCATTTGTGGATAAGTAATTTCGACTTTGTTCAGCAGCAGCGTTTTCTATAACAAGTGAAACTGATTCATTTCTGCCTTCTACCTTCAGCTTCAGCAATGTATCAATTTTCATGAGTCATAGCTGAATGTGGCCCTAGTCTGAGCTTTACAGGCTTTACATCGCAGGTGCGTTTCCAGAAACCAAAATTTTCTGGGAATAGGCAAGCCCAGTTTATAAGGAACTCTGTGAGCGACCCCGCCGTACAAAATTAAATAGTCATACATTGATTATGCAAGTTTCATCATATATTTATTAATGCAATAGTAAAAAGGCAGGAGAATTGGGAGAGACTGTATCAAAAACACAGTACTCCCCTTCTCCTAGCCTCCAAGTTAAAAACAATAATCACATATAAACTCATTGAACATAAATATACGAAAGGCAATTAATCCATCTGTCTATCTACAGCAATATACAAACACAATTGGTTATAGAGCATAACATGGACACTAATTCATGTATATACAATATAATTCAAGAACATGGAGTAGCGGTGGACTAGTTTCGCCCCAGTTGGGGCTTCCTCAACACCAATTTGCTCTCCCATAGTACTCTTACAATTTATATTCAGTGAGAATAATGTCCGCTGGACAACCAAGGTGGTGCTGAGCAAACATACATAGGACAAACAAACAAAGAAAAAAGAAGAAAGAAAAAAAAAAGACAAAAGCAAAGATAAGAAACATACCCTTTTGTTTCAGGACAAGGTCCCAATATAATGGCTCCATGCTTTTTTTATAAGAAAAAAAGGAAAATATACCTGAAGGTAGCAATTCAGTTCATAAACCGATCTACTCTTTTAGACACCCAGTTATGCGATAGGGAGTACAGCTACCAGAATTAAATCCATCTACAATGATATATAAGGGTATCGTAAGGAAATTATAGTGCCATTAGGGAAAATAGGAAAAATTTCCAATGAAAATTTCCAGCTATGGCTACTAGACCACTGGAAGGAGTTAAACAGGCTGAACTGGATGGACTAAACTTTTTATTCAGCCTTACATACTATTTTACTATGTTACTATGAATAACTGTAATCACAGGGCTTGTTGTTTCAATGGCCTGTGATCAGAGCAGGGAGCGCGATCTTCCCGCTATCCACTCCTCCTGTATGGGGGCTGAGGGACGGCTGAATTGGCTCACAGAGAGCCCGTATGGTCTCCTTGCTGCACATATGGCCCAGGCGTGGCAGACAGTGAGGCACGCCTTTGTAGTAAGGCCGCCTCACCTAACCAGGAGGTAAAAATCGCTTCCGGGGGGGACTAGGGCGCGAGCCGGAAATCAACTCCGCCCACGGGGCGGCTCGGTCCACCAACCTGCAATGGGAGGGGGGGACACCCCCCGGCGCGACCACGGCACGCCCATCACCGCCCCCCCACCGCCCGCAGCCCAGAAGGCAGGCACGCCCGCACACGGCGGCCCGAACAACCGGCGCGAGTAACGGGGAAAGAGGTGAGCTGGGTCCCCCCCCACACCCACGCACTCCCGGCACACACCAGGGGTGTGTCGGTGCGCCCGCAGCAGTGTCCATTCCCCCACCACTCCCCTCCCGCCACACCTGTTCACAGCAAAAACAGCCCCCCCCCCCCAAAAAAAAAAACAACCAAGTTACCAGGTAGCCTTATGTGCAATAATTGCAGATATTTGTCTGCAAAATAGGTGTTGGTCTTGCTGATAATGCACATTACCTCAGTCACCCATATCCATCATAAACATATGTACACAATGCTGCCGGTGCTATGCATTAGCTCATTGGGGGGGGGCGTTAATGCCGGGAAACATGAAACATGGTTCTGGGTACTATTGCCCTAAGGCTAGTGAATTAAAAAATATTAGTAAAAATAAGCCAAAATTAATGTATCCATTGATGAAACTGAAGTGACCTTCATTTGCACTTGTACTGATTAGTAAACAGGATTATATAAAAGAGACAAAACTAATTGTCTCATTGAGACCTGGATGTATATATGCTTTGGTTTTACTTATCCATCGAGTTTCCCTTTGCAAGGTGGTCTTCTCTATATTGCCACCTCTCGGGTGTGGGTGAATACGGTCTAAACCCTGCACTAGTAGACCTTTAGTCTCCTGATTGTGAAATCGAGCAAAATGGCGACCTATAGGAGTTTTTGAATTGGCTGTACGGATGTCGTACTGATGTTCGTACACTCTTTTTTTGAGAGATCTTTTTGTCTTGCCAATATAAAAACACCCACATGGGCATGTCAGTATGTAGATGACATGGGGGGTTTCACAATTGACAAAGTGTTGGGCTGCTATCGATTCTTGACCTGGTATTTGTATGTTTCTGCCAGGTTTGATGAATTGACAACAGTTACACCTCTTTTGGCATTGATACGTGCCTGTGATTTTGCAGCAGTTAGTGCGTTCGCGAGAGGTGTAGTGACTATTGACGAATTTGTCTCACAGATTTTTAGCTCATCTAAAAGTAAATTGCGGACATTTGGGGATGATTTCTCTTAAGTTATGGTCACTAGTAAGAATGTGCCAATGCTGTCTAAAAATATCTCGGATTGTTTGTTGATGGGCTGTATGGTCAATGTGATAGCTAAAGATCTTCCTTTTCTACCTATTTTAGGTTTATAAAGGATATCTGGGCATGAGCGACTTTGGGCTTTTTTGTAGGCCTTGGTCAGTATGTGTCTCTGATATCCCCGAAGCGAAAGTCTATCCCTAATACCATCTGCCGCTAGTTTAAACTCGATGTCAGTGGTACAGTTCCTGCAGGCACGGAGATACTCCCCATAAGGAATGCTGGACATCAAATGATGGGGGTGAAAGCTCGATGCCCGAAGGATTGTATTCGCTGCTGATGGTTTTCGAAAAAAATTTGAGTGAAGTTGTCCTTGTGCGTACGTATACGTATGGTCAAATCTAAAAAGTTAATTTGTGTTGTACTTACTTCATGAGTAAATTTGAGATTGAGATCGTTTTGATTGAGGGTTCTTATAAAGTCCTCCAAAAGGGTCACAGGGCCAGTCCAGAGAATGAGAATGTCATTGATGTACCTGTGCCAGGTAAGTACGTGGCACAGGTACATCTCAAGTTCATCGTCACCCCACAACCTCCTCTCCCAACTGCCAAGGTACAGGTTAGCATATGATGGGGCACAAGTAGTCCCCATCGCAGTACCCTGTACCTGATGGTGTAGTTGGCCGTTGAAGAGAAAGAGGTTGTGGGTGAGGATGAACTTTAACAGTCTCATGATGAAAAGATTTAGGTTAGTTTGACTCCAGCTCATTTAGAAAATATTGGACAACTGATAATCCTTGTGTGTGGGAGATGCTGGAGTATAGGGCCTCCATGTCCAGGCCCACTAGCAAGGTCCCCGGGGGCACAGTCAACCCATCGAGGATGCGGAGAAGGTGCCCAGTATCTTTTAAAAATGATGGTAATTGGTGCACCAATGGTTGTAAATGGTGGTCGACGAAGGGACTGGCCCAATCCGTGAGGGACCCCACGCCCGACACTATGGGTCTGCCAGGTGGGGCAGACACCGACTTATGCACCTTAGGTAGGGCATAGAAGGTGGCTATGGTCAGGCATGGGGCCCCCAGGTACGCTCCAGTCGGTCCGTCGACCACCCGATGTTCTACCGCATCCTCGATGAGCGAGTGATACTCCCCCGAGGCCTCGCCGAGCCTGGACATGAGGGCCCGCACATACCAGTCTTTGTTCTTCAATATCTGAAGACACATCTGTACATAGCGGTCATTATCCATGATTACAATATTCCCCCCCTTATCCGCTGGTTTAATTGTCAGATTCCCATAGCTCTCCAATTCCTTCAATGCTATTTGATGTGGTTGTGACAAATTTGAACATTTTTTATAGGTCAATTTTTCCACATCGTTTGTGAAATTGTAACCAAGTTGACAAATGTTTCTAGGTGGGCGTCTGAAGGTTGAAGATTTTTTAAAGACCGTTTGTTTCGGGGTTATCATTGGTGAAATCCCCATAGCTTCCTCCCCAATGTATTAGTTTCTGCTCCAATTGAATTTCCGTTAGTTTGGGTCTATCTTTTTGTTCCTCTTTGTTTGAAAAGATTTGTTTACATAATACTTTTCTAGCAAACAGATGGAGGTCTTTGATTACCTCAAAATTATCTGTTTGTTGTACAGGGCAGAAATTTAAGCCCAAAGATAGGACCTGTTCCTGGTGGTGGGTTAAAACTATATTTGAAAGGTTAATAATATTTATCTGATCCTCATTGTTGCAAGTCTCTGAATTACTGGGCTTAGTTAAATTATTTTGCTGTAAATCAATACCCGGATGTTTTCCTTTTTTATTTATTTGTTTATTCTGTCGTCTCCTAAAGTTCCTCCGGCGGTTGCGGTGCTGTCTAAAAAATCCTGTTTATTTCCCACATTACTTACCTCAAATCCTACATATTCCTGATTGTCTCCCTGGAATCTCTTGACCTTAGATCTAGTCATTACTTCCCCTCGGTTAAGTAGATATTCTCTTTTAGGGGGACCTATATCCTGTTTAGATCCATTCGCCCAGGATTGTTTTTGGGGGTCTCTGTATCTTCAATTGGATCTTTCCCTAGAGGAAGAGGAATCAGAAGATGTGTATTGTCTAGGGAGAAAATCTCTTCTATTCATTTCCAGAAAGCCTGCCAACTCATGTTGTTACTTTTCTGCAAAACATCTCTGCAGCCCAGAGATATTATGCTGTCAGCACAGAATACAGACCTACAGCCCAGTTATTGGATAAAATGCTGTATGAAACCTACATTGAAATTGAAGGAGAATCTTGAGAACAGTCAAAAACTGTTTTCCAAAATCACCCGGCAAAGGGAGGCTATAATAACCCATCAAGTTACTCTTACTCAGACTGTTAATGTGTTAGTGTTAGTGTTATTACTAGAGGCTGCTGTGGATAACTGTTCACCCTTTAGGGGAATTGTATACAGTTAAGTCAGAAGTATATTGCCGCTTAGAGAGAATTAACTCAGACCATACATTAAGAGAGTTGGAAATTTTCAAGCAACTTATCTCTGAAAGAGACCGTTTAATAATGAACCTTAAAACTAATGTTTAAGCAAGAATTGCCCAACCAACTCCAGGAAACTGCTTTTCACATCTCTAAGCCCACAAGTCATTCTAAAAGTTCAAAACCATCATCCAAATCATGATCTTCTAAATATTCAACGATCAGTCAACAACTTATACTGGCTCATTCAGACGTGGCAGCTACAAAAATTCAAGCAATGTGTGCACAAAGAAAAACTGATATGGAGGTGGAAACAGCCTACAAGGAATCAGAGGCAGCTTGACAGTGGGCAGAGATGGAGGCAGAGGTGGCATTCAAGGAGGCAGAGGCGGCTCAAAAGCGGGCAGAGAAGAAGGCAGAGGTGACCTGACATCAGTTGGGGTGATGAATTTAGAGGCACCTCAACAGTGGACAGACATGGCGGCAGAGGTGGCTATCAAGGGGGCAGAGGTGGCCCATAAGGAAGCTGAGGTGACACAGAAAAGAGCAGAAATAGAGGCTCTGGAGAAACAATGTGAGCACACCACAGCTATGGCAAGACTGCAGGTCTTAGAACAAGCCATCAGTGGTAGTGAAAGAGACAGTGTCTCGTTTAAGTGGAGTATCAGTCTTTTGAGGGCACATGGGACTATGTGCTAAGCCAAAATAATGCACCCTTGAATGCTACAAATATGTTCCTGATACAAGAGACATTTCTCCATAGTGGCAGGAGACAGATCCTTTGGTAGCAACCTGCTTTCAAGGTCAGTACAATGAACCACCCACTTATCAACCTGATCTTTCCTCACATGATCCTGTGCTCCAGGCCCCTGTACCCCAGTGAGATCATTTCAAAGACATGTCCAAACCAATGCCCCAACACGATATCAACTGCCTCATCGCTACACAGCTTCAGTTGAACGCAGCACCAAGCCTATCGACTTTAAGACAGTTCCTGGTTTAAATGCTTATGCAGCCCCTTTACCTACCCACACCTGTCACTTCTCAGCCAGCAATTCCCTGCCTAAAGGTAGGAAAATCAGACATGTCACAGTTTGCCAGACACATGGTTTGCAGAGAACTCACAAAGACCAGCCTCACAAGGTTTGATGGCCAATCTGAGAACTACAGAGCCTGGAAATGTAGCAATACAGCAGCCGAGGAGCTTGATCTACTCATAAAGTGGCTGGGCCCACAATCTAGTGAATGCATAAAGAGACTGAGATCTGTTCATACTGACAACCCAGGAGCAGGATTTGGGAAATACTTGAACAAAGCTTTGGCAGTCCTGAAGCTATAGAGAACGCACTTCTTAATAGACTACAGATTTTTCCAAAGATATCTGGCAAGGACAATCAGAAATTCTTAGAGCTCAGTGGCCTGCTGTTAGAGCTCCAACTTGCCAAGGCAGACCCCCACGTACTTGGACTAAGTTGCTTGGACAATGCATATGGGGTAAACCCAATTGCCATACAATCTGCAAGAGAGGTAGGCTACTTAAAAGGGAATATAATTTCTCTTTTCCTCCATTCTCCTACTTCTGTGAGTTAATCAGGGACATTGCAGAGACTAAGAAGAATCCAGAGCTTTTACTCTGGTGAACTTAGTAGGCCTGGTCCCCCCCCCCCCCCCCCGCCATCCGGTATTTGACAGCTCCTACCCCAACTACAGAAGCCACAGGGGTCCAGTATCAGTGAAAACGACTGACGTTCTTCCTACACCATCATCATCTCCTGACAAGGGCAACTGTGGGGTCAAGATTGAAAACCCTAATCGTCAGTGCCCTATTCCTCTGAAGTGCACTGGCTTCAGAAAGAAACCACTCAAATAATGCAAGGAGCTTCTAAAGCAATTTGGGGTGTATTTCAGATGTTGTGCATCCACAGAACACATATCCAAGGACTGTAAAATCCCCATCAAGTGCATGGAGTGTGATAACGAAGATCATGTGCAGCCACTTCATCCATATGAGCAAAGCTTTGCACCACCTGCTGATTCAGCTCCTATGCCACAACATAGCGGGACACACAAGTCAACCTGCAAGACCCACCACACTAACTTCTTCATGTACAGAGGTTTGTGATGAAGACCTTTATGACAAATCCAAATAATGTCTTGTCAAGGTATACCTTAAAGACCATCCAGAAAGAACTCTAGAGGTGTATGTAATCCTGGTTGATCAGAGCCATCGATTGCTTGCAAGATCAGAACTTTTTTTTACTTTTTCAACCTAAAAGGTGAAACTTTCCCTTACAATCTGAGTACCTGTAGTGGCATTGCTAAAGTCTCTGGAAAAAAAGCCAGTGGACTTGATGGTAGCTCCTGTCTAAAACAATATTGAGCTGCCATTGCCCACACTTCTGGAGAGCAAGTGCACTCCAGAAACGGTGCAACTGGGGACTTTGAATTTAACTCTGTAAGCCCCTCTATTAATGAGACAACACTTCTGAACACTGGCAACACAACCAAGCCTATCACAAAGTGCCATTCACCAGGCCAGTGGCATTCCATCGTTATGGACTTTAAACCAGCTTACGACCAGAGCAGCGTTGTGTTTGCAGCAACTCATTGGGACAACACATGGTCACCATCCTCTCTAGTTTCACTTGGTGTTCCTTCCTCAACTCAACTGGTGAGTGTGACAACCGCGGAAGCCTGGCCCATAGACATTCTTGGACTGACACCTCTTACCAGAGAAGAGGTCACATGAGGTGGACTTATCTATCCTGCACTGCTCATGGTGGGGAACATGTGATCATGGACTGTGTAGTACAGTGTACCTTTTCCATGTATTGAACATTGACTTTGCTCTACTATTCCATTACCTGCTGTGGCACACAGGGTACTTTCTTGCATTGACTGTACCCTACCACTTCCGTGGAAGTTTTTGATTACAAATGTATTTCTCATTATTTTCCCATCTATTATCCAGAGTAACTGATTGATATGTTGTTTATTTAAATAGGCTGAGCAGTGTGCTTTTAATTGCTTTTGTCCCTTCCTGGCTCCCTTAGTCTTGCTGTGATGCAAGCAGCTCCTCCCTTCTTCCCCTCTCCTCCAGCCATTTTCAATTTGCATCCAAGCGGTGCACACCTGCTGCTCCCTCCTGCAGTCTACAGTCTTTTTACCTGCTGCTCTTACGGGTTTACATCACAAGTTTCCTGCTTTATTGAACATACATTTCCAGTTTGTGACTGGATTGAAAACTGGCTGAAGGATCGTGTGCAGAGAACTGTGGTTAATGATCCCTACTCTGAATGGTCCCCAGATGTAAGCGGTGTGCTCCAATTTTCAGTTTATAATTGATATAAATGTTGGCATTAAGAGCACTGTCTGTTTTTTTACGATTGACACAAAGATATGTAGCACAGTGATGTCTATTTAAGATGTTCACAAGCTTCAGGCTGACT
Organism: Gastrophryne carolinensis; assembly: GCA_027917425.1. Classification (NCBI taxonomy): domain Eukaryota; kingdom Metazoa; phylum Chordata; class Amphibia; order Anura; family Microhylidae; genus Gastrophryne; species Gastrophryne carolinensis. The sequence continues at coordinate 2,780,221 of CM051236.1, read as the reverse complement.
TGGACACATTGAGTGTCTGGGCTCCGCTTGGCAAATGAAGTTCAATGTGGAGAAATGTAAAGTGATGCACTTGGGGTCTAACAACCTGAAGGCCACATATATCCTCGGGGGAGTAATGCTGGAAGAGTTACTAACTGAGAAGTATCTGGAGGCACTGGTAGATCACAGGCTAAATAACAGCATGCAATGCCAAGCAGCTGCTTCCAAGTCCACCAAGATATTATCCTGCATTAATAGAGGCCTGGAATCATGGGATAGGTGAGTAATATCGCATCTTTACAAGACACTAGTGTGCCCTCACCTGGAATATGTTTTCCAGTTCTGGGCACCTGTTTATGAGAAGGACACTCTGACTATGAAAAGGATGCAGGAGGAGAGCCACCAAACTGATAAGAGGAATGAAGGATCTTAGTTAAGGGATTTAAATCTGTTTAATCTGAGAGGGGATATAATATATAATAATATATAATATATAAATGACCAATACAAAAGATTAGGGGAAACACTATTTCAGGTAAAATCCTCTCTAAAGACAATGGTGCGCTCCCTCCATCTGGAAAAAAAGATATTTAATCAACAATGATTTTTTACCATAAGAACTATAAATCTGTGGAATAGCCTCCCACAGAGGCTTGTTACAGCATCAACCGCTGACAGCTTCAAAAAAGGATTAGATTCTTATTTAGAAGAAAGTAAAATTAACAGTTACCATTAGCGGTTATCAGTTAAAAAACAAAAACATAAAAATAACTTTCCCCAACCCCGTCCCTTTGTTGAACTTGATGGACAGATGTCATTTTTCAACCATAACTATCGAATTATTAGCTAACTATGTAACTGTGATGTGATGGCTGCCATGTTCTAATAATTGGCACTGCCATGAAATAGCATCCACGGGCAGGTCACTTAGTCAAATCTATTTCCATATTCCTCATTTGCATGAGAGAAGCAGCGTGAGAAAGGCCAAGTTTTATTACTGTCAGTGCTGCTGCTTCTTTATCACAAACTCAACTTAAGTCCAGGTCAGTCCAGTGTTTCAGTTGAATGAAACATGACGCCCTCTGTTACAGGGGTTCTGAGCCAGTGGAGGCAGCAAGCTTCCCTCGGGTGGTAATCGAGGCCACACCAGAATATGAAACACAGAGGGGCACATAGAGCACTGTGTACAAGCTGCTGCTCCGGTGGGATGCGCCAAGTTGCCAAGTCAACAACGTGACCGAGCCGGCAAATGGGTGTGAAGCACCTTGGCAATCTTACGGGCAGAAAGTTTCCCTCCGAGGCATCATAGGAAAGCGGGAACAAGATCTCCAGATTTTACTGAACTATAATCAATATGCTAAAATCTTTCAGATACACACGGAACGCAGGGCACCTGCTCCTAAATTCTTCATTTATAAATGTGTGCTAATGACACAGCTGACAACAAAAACATCAAGCCATGTTGTTGGTGCAAACAAGCTCCAGCATCTGTAAGACACTGGTGAAGATGTCCTCTCATGGTAAAGTTCTGGAGGCAGAAAATCGCTTTGACTAAAGAAATACTGGTAATCAATTACCATACAACTCAAGGTCTTGTCTCTTAAACAATTTGGAACAGAGCAATAACCATAGCATAGACATTTTCGCTATTTTTGAAGCAAAAAAAAAATGCGTCCCTCGTAGATCAGGGCAAATCGAATCCTCTGATGTAATCTTATGGCCTAAAGAGTTTCAGAAAATTCTAAATAAAAGAAGCCTTACATTCATTAAAGTCAATAAAGGAAGAACAGGGTAATTCAGTGGCAGGAACAGTGAATAGGACTAGAATTTAGACAAGACTAGCAATATCTAGTAATGAGGAGGCTGGCACATAGATATAACATTAAACTCGAAATTGTCTTTCACTCCACTGAAGCCTTAGAATGATTGGGTCCAGTTCCCTGCTGAAGATCATGCTAATGTAGCACACGTGGCCTGAGGGGTTAACACTCAAGCGTGTGGGGAGTGAGATTGTAATGCTCAGCTCTGAGGGCTGCATGGGTGCCGTGTGGGATGGGGATGCTGGCAGGCTCCAGACACTTGCAGGTTGCACATGCAATCCACAGGAGACAAGTCTATTAAACAAGTAGTTAGTCACTTTATTAGTAGCCTCTGGTACACTTCTGTATTCATCACTTCCATCAACACCATACAAATTCAGTTCCCCTTTAGCAGGAATAAGGCTGCAGCAGGTTTTGCCCCTTCTAATGCTAGCTTGAGATCTCATCTCCCTCCTCGAGAACCAGGGTTGTAAGAAGGTTCTGGAGCAATAAAATGTTTATGATTAGGGATGAGCGAATCGATCCGGGCGAACCCGAATTTGTTCCGAATTTCAGGAAAAATTCGATTCTGAACGAATCCGAATTTCCCCACGATTCGATCGATCGAAGTTTTCCTTTAAACTCCATTAATTTCAAATACAGGCTTTCTAAAATGGTGGAAGCACATGTCCGGACATATCCCCTGGGGCAAGGTATCATGGGACAGTCACATGCAGCCTATCAGCAGCCAGGAAGCCCGGTAACGTCACCGTGCTATATAAACCGGCAGCCAATTTCCTTGTGTGCAGTTCAGCGTTGTATTGCGGCCAGAGCAGAGCTGGTTACAGACAGGGACAGAGAGTTAGAGATAGGCAGGGAGAGTCAGAGAGGCAGACAGAGAGGTAGACAGAGCCAGGGAAAGATAGAGAAAGATAGGGAAAAACCGGAACCATCATAGAACAGCATTGAAGTGACAGGGAATTTTTTTTTTTTTTTTCATTAGCCAAATCAGTTTTCAATTCAGTTTCAGTTCTTTGTGCTGTAAACCTGCCTTGCCACTGTGCATCCCACCTATGCAGTGGCATATTTAACCCTATCTGTTACACACAAGCATTTATCATAACTGGATTAGTTTTAATATTTTTTTGTCTGGTTTAAATACACCAGCCCACATGGGCATCCCAAACCAGCACATGTCACCCTATCTGTTATACTAAATAAGCGTTGTTCAGCCTCATTTTAATTAAGCTATTGCATTTTAAATTGGTTTTTGTCCTGCTGCCAAAACACTAGGCCGCAGGGTATCCCAAACCTGCACGTAGCACCCTATCTGTTATACTAAATAAGCGTTGTTCATCCTCAGCTTAATCAAGCTATTGCATTTTGAATTGGGTTTTGTCTGTTTTAAATGCACCAGCCCACATGGGCATCCCAAACCAGCACATGTCACCCTATCTGTTATACTAAATATGCGTTGTTTATCCTCAGCTTAATCAAGCTATTGCATTTTGAATTGGTTTTTGTCCTGCTGCCAAAACACCAGGCCGCAGGGTATCCCAAACCTGCACGTAGCACCCTATCTGTTATACTAAATAAGCGTTGTTCATCCTCAGCTTAATCAAGCTATTGCATTTTGAATTGGTTTTTGTCCTGCATTAAAAAAAAAACACCAGGCCGCGGGTATCCCAAACCTGCACGTAGCACCCTATCTGTTATACTAAATAAGTGTTGTTCAGCCTCATTTTAATTAAGCTGTTGCATTTTGAATTGGGTTTTGTCTGCTTTAAATACAACAGCCCACATGGGCATCCCAAACCAGCACATGTCACCCTATCTGTTATACTAAATAAGCGTTGTTCAGCCTCATTTTAATTAAGCTATTGCATTTTGAATTGGGTTTTGTCCTGCTGCCAAAACACCAGCCCGCAGGGTATCCCATATTGCCAATTTTCATAGTATCTAGTGCAGAGAAGCAGTTCCTCACTTTATTTAGCTTCTGCTTTTTATAGTAAACACATTTTTTAAAGTACCTATTGAGCATTTCAAATATATAAAAATGTCAGGCAGACAAGTGCAAGGATGTTCAAAGAGGAGTGGCAGAGGCCAAGATTCTGCAGGCAGAGGTAGCAGCAGACTAGGGGCGAGTGGCAGCAGGAGTCACGGTGAGAGACCTGATCTGCCAGCAGTCGTGTCTCCCCCAGTAACGCATCTGCCGTGGTAGATTGGTTAACGCGCTCATCAACATCATCACAAGTTACATCTGACACACCAGTCTAGGGTCGGTAGGTTCCTCTGACACAACCCTGAGTTGGCATGCCCCGAGAGCAGTCCCTGTCCTCCCATTGCCTCTGTTCTACGCCGTTCTCTCCCCCAGCGACGTATCCTATGCTTTGGGTTCAGCTCCACTCTTTAGTGAGGAGGACGATCAGATAGAGGACAGTCAGCAGCTACAGCCCAGACAAGAAATGGAGGTGGCTTCTTTAGCTAGGCAGATAAATAGTGATGTGGAGAGTGTCGTGGGTGTTGCGAGCGTTCCAGCTCCTGCGCCAGACACTGTTGAGGAAACCGAGAACATCAGTGACGTGCAGCCACAACTCGGTGATGATGATGATGATGATGATGATGAAGAAGCCAATCGTACTTGGGAGCTGGGTGCAGAAGGGGCTTCATCATCATCATCACGAGAAGAGGGGCGCAGGTTGCCCCGGAGTCAGCAGCTGAGGCAGCAAGGTGTTAGCAGCATGGTTGGCAGGCAGCATGGGGGCACAATTGTAAAGCCTGGAGCCAAATGGGGCCAGGGCCGGGGTAGAGCACCTGCTACACGGCAGGCTACCTTATCGGGAGGTAGTGGAGCAGGGGTTCCTGGAGTTGGCGACAGTAGCAGTGAATCAGTGCGGCCTCCTTTTTGGCCTCCTGCAGCTAACTCCAGTGTCTCTTTCAAGCTATGTTTGGGCTTCTGCTGCTGCTTGCAACTCCAGGGTGTGCTTCATCCAATTTTTGGCCTCCTGCAGCCAACTCCAGTGACTCTTTCAAGCTATGTTCGGTCTCCTGCTGCTGCTGCTGCTTGCAACTCCAGGGTGTGATTCATCCAATTTGTGGCCTCCTGTAGCCAACTCCAGTGTCTCTTTAAAGCAATGTTTGGGCTCCTGCTGCTGCTTGCAACTCCAGGGTGTGATTCATCCAATTTTTGGGCTCCCGCAGCCAACTCCAGTGTCTCTTTAAAGCAATGTTTGGGCTCCTGCTGCTGCTTGCAACTCCAGGGTATGATTCATCCAATTTTTGGGCTCCCGCAGCCAACTCCAGTGTCTCTTTAAAGTAATGTTCGGGCTCCTGCTGCTGCTTGCAACTCCAGGGTGTGATTCATCCAATTTTTGGCCTCCTGCAGCCAACTCCAGTGTCTCTTTCAAGCAATGTTTGGGCTTCTGCTGCTGCTGCTTGCAACTCCAGGGTGTGATTCATCCAATTTTTGGGCTCCTGCTGCCAACTCCAGTGTCCCTTTAAAGCAATGTTTGGGCTCCTGCAGCTGCTGCTGCTTGCAACTCCAGGGTGTGATTCAGCTAATTTTGGGCTCCTGCTGCTGCCAGCTCCAGGGTGTGTTTTTCAGGCACTATAGGGGCCCCTCATAGTGATGCCACTTCAACTCTCTGCAATTGTGCCGCTCTGCGATTCTATTAGCGATGCCTCTGATCTGCATGTCCTAATTATTTACAGTATTATTTCAGTAACCCAGCACGCATCCTATGCGTGTTACAGCAAGGCAGAATGGTTTACAACCCTATTGAGGCTCTAGGAGGCTCAGAAATAGCCGTTTTTAATAGCGATTCATTGTGAATAAATTTGGGTCAAACCGATTTTTGTCGGGAAATTCGGCGAATCAGTCAAATCAAATTTTTCATAAGTTCGCTCATCTCTATTTATGATCTCAAATATTAATGAATTATTATTAAATTATTAATATTATTGATAAATAGGTGACTTGGATGAATGTGGAAGCTGTGGACGTTTGCTGCCGTTTATTATGATTCTGGTCTGGAGCTGGCCGATTCAAAGGAGATAATACACATATAAATATAATGTAAGGTTTACTTCGGTGAATTGTATCAATATTCATTATATACATATGCAGACTCAAGTAATGTTTGGATTATGTCTGAGTTTTCTCCCAAGAATCACTTGATGTAAGGTCTTTCAACTATTTAACTGGAATCATCTGTTGTGTTTAGGCTGAGGGCTTGCATTACATGTAGGCCTAGTATTTCATTATGGCTTCTTTGTAATAGGAAGACTGAGGGGCAGTCTAGAGGAGAAATTTTGGCTGGACCATATTTAAGCAGGGAAAGTGGGGGAAGGGTTTCTTCTTATTTCCCTCTTACAGCATGCAGAAGACATGAAGGATTGCCACACAGGAAGTATAGGCTGAACCCCTGTGAGGGTGGGGGACTGGGCAGAGAGACAAAGGTCTATTTGAATTAGCTTTAGAGATTGCGTGTGCTCTGCTTACATTCTGGACATTGCAACTTTACATCATATTTACCCCGATCATATTAGTACATTTTCAGTAATGCAACCGGCTTTATTTTAACTAAATCCATAGATTTTTGGTTTAGGCCCAATACTTGTTTCGTGAACCATCACAGCTGAGATTACATCTGGATGGCCCAATAATCCTTGTAAAGTTAAAACAAGGAACCAACTTCTTACAAGAGTGTACCTCTCGCTTCTTGTTCCTCTATAGCAAGGCTCTGGCTGGATCCTTCTCTCAGTTTGGTCACTGTCTCCTCTCCTCCTGCACATGTCTTGTCACTCCTGTAACTACAATAATGAGAATGAGCAACGTTACCTCTAACAGATGTCCTAACCGTTTTATAGCATTCTTCCATTACTAAACTGAAGGTTAGAGTTCCTCCTAAAGCCAACTGGTGAGTCAGACCAATGTATCTATCCATCAGACGTCTGCACAGGTGCCAGGATGTTTACAGGATCTGAGCTCGTAATTTGATACATTAGCCCATGTTCTTCCTCTGCACTTTAACTTAACTAACTGTGGTTTAGCTTATGCCAGTTAACCCTTTCTAAGGTAAACTAGAATGTAAGCTCTACTACAGGAGTACTCAACCACTTCTTTTAAAGGTCATTATACAGGCATGTGGTGAGAGGTGAAGGTCCGGACGGGGGGCTGTCGCGGAGGGGTTAGTTAGAAATCAGCGTACTGGGGGGTGCTATAGATTCCACAGGCAAAAAAGGCTGGGATGGGTGGAGAAGAGCTGAGAAGACAGGAATGGATGGGGCAAAGCTGGGGGGACAGGAATAGATGGGGCAAGAATGGCGGGACAGGGATGTATGCGGCACAGCTGTGTGGACAGGAATGGATGGGGCAGGAATGGTGGGACAGGGATGTATGGGGCTGAGCTGGGTGGACAGAAATGGATGGGGCAGGAATGGCGGGACAGGGATGTATGGGGTTGAGCTGGGTGGACAGGAATGGATGGGGCAGGAATGGCGGGACAGGGATGTATGGGGCTGAGCTAGGTGGACAGGAATGTATGGGGCAGGAATGGGGGGGGACAGGGATGTATGGGGCTGAGCTGGGTGGACAGGAATGGATGGGGCAGGAATGGCGGGACAGGGATGTATGGGGCTAAGCTGGCGGAGCGGGACAGGATTGGATGGGGCAAAGAGAAACAAAGTCTGTGTGTACCTTGCAATGCCACTTCCCACCCATGCAGTACTTCACATTGCAATGCTAGGTGCCAGGGAGCAGAGTCATGGCAGGGAGACTAAGCACTACATTGACAATCAAGTGGACATCGCCGAGCACAGAAACATGGAAGCAACAGAGTGCAGGGCTGTCAGGGCAGGGGTCCTGAAATCTGGCGCAGAGGTCTGTATTTGGACCCCGGTCCGCCAGTTGAGTTCCACTGCTCTACTACATCTAGTGTGGAAAATATAACTTAAGGTAGTGTAATTTAGTGCATATCTAAGCTAATAGTAAACTGGTTCATTATCACCACACTAATGTTCTTAGACAAAAATGGAACCAGGTGGTTCGACGTTGACTATCAAACTCCAGTTTTGAACTAGCAAGTCCTAATCGGGTATGTTTGTTTGGAAAATACAAAAGAGCTTGCGCCACTGGGTCACGTAGAGTACATAAAGTGTTGGTCACTTTTTCTAAAGCAAACTTGCCCCCACTTTGAAAAGTTGGACAATGGCAAGTGGTCCTCCAGGATAAAATGGGAACCCTGCTCTAATAAAGAAAGATGAATTATTTTTAAAAGCCTCCACCTGCACATTATACTTGGCTTGTAATGTGACAGCCGTGACGTTCCAATAAATGGCACTGCCATGAAATATCATCCACGGGTGGGTCGCTCATTCAAATATATTTCCATATACCTCATTTGGGTGAGGATTGATTACAGCAAAGTTTATGTAATGTACTTTTCAGTGGTAAAAAACTTGAATATATCACATGCCACCTGCATTGCGTTCACCAGTCTAGATACTAAACGTTACGGGAGAGAGATGGCTCCTAACGCAGAAATAGAATATTATGTCCCCTACCTGAGATTTATTGCTGGCGAAGTGTTCCTTCTAGGAGGAATCATCATTCAGCTCTTCATTGTCGCTGTAAATGTCACTGACCGGCTGAAAGGAAGACGGATGTCCGATACCGACCAGATCATCACCTCCCTCGGCGTGTCGAGGTTTATCTTTCATTCTGTGGCCTTTTGGTTGGTTCTTCAGGAAGCGTTCCAGATTCCTGTACACGCAGTATGGGACAGGGTTGTTCCTTTCATTGGCTTCATGTTCTTTTTCTCCGACATCTGGTTGTCTGTCCTGCTCTCCACCATCTTCTGCTTGAAGATTTCCAACGTTCGCAACGCCATCTTCTTCTATCTGAAAACAATCATGATGCAGCGAGTTGGATGCGTCATCGTGGCGTGTGTTTTTTCAGCTGCATTTTTTAGTTTTCTTGGAATGCGCACTCGTTTAGTTTACGAAAATGGCACAGATGCTAAGATTGATGAATACTTACATAAAGCTCTTCCGTTTTTTGCGCACGTCTTACCGCTCCTCATCTATTTCCCCTCCTCGGCCCTTCTTGTTACATCTCTGTGTCGCCACATGTACACCATGAGACATGGAGGACGTGCCACAGGCAGTATGGCCACCTACCTCAAGACCGTTGTGTTTATTAGCGTCTCGTGCGTCTTGTTTGGCAGCCATGTGGTGAGCAATATATCTGTATGGAATGACTTATTGAAAGTAGACTCTTTAGGAATGCACTGCTTTTTTAACGTTTTCCCGGTCGTACACACACTATATGTCATCTATGTAACCACCAACCTGAGGGATCGGCTGTGTGAGATTTTCCATTGTGGAACGAAATGCTTGTCCAAAAGTAACGCTTCTGAACCTGACCCCAGAGATCCCAGAAAAATGGACAATCAGTGATTTAACAGCTCACGTTACTATTCTAATTATTAGTAGAAATAAGCAAAGCACAACCCACCTGGCCACCCTCCCCAATTGGACTCTGTGTAAAAGAATTAGAAGTGTTTTTTGCTCTAATCCACATACAAAAAATAAAACAAAAACGAATAAAATGAACACATTTTATATAAATAATTGATGGGGTTGTCAGCATTGGGGCTTTAGCTGACAGTTACTTGCACACAGTTTTTTTGTTATAGAGTAACCTATGAACTTATTTGCTTATATATTAGCATGAGGCCAGATTAAGGGTTTATGATTTATTATCGTATATATGAGAGCAACTTTGATTTTCACCTCCACTAAGCTGTTATATGTTTTTTAATTGTCTGGTCAATTGTTTTTGTTTTTTATGTGGATTGGAGCAATAAACACTGCTATATCTTTTACACAGAGTGCAGCTGTTGGGGTATTTATCTGGGCCCAGGTGGGTTGTGCTTTGCTTAAATTCTTACCCCACGTGCTAGCATCGTGTTTACTTACCCCTATTATCTAACTTTTGGCTGTGTGTGCAGCATCTTTATTTTGTATTGATTAGTAGAAATAAATGGTACGGACCCCTATACAACTCGGAAGCTCTTATGTTGAACATGTGATGCCAATCAGGTTTTTATAAGCCTGAAGCCAAAAATCATTGAATCTATAGGGGAAAAATCAGCCAGACAATTTGGTTCATTTTTCCCTTTACTCCTAAAGTGGACCAAAACATTTCACTATCTTGGGTTTTGGTCCTTATTCTGATCGAGCGTGCTCAACTGTGTGAAACCCACCAGATCGGCGAGCACCACTCACCTCTACCCGGTCCTATGACGCATGCGCGGTCGCTCTACCAATCAGCGCACTGGGTGCCGCTGAAGCCACCCCATTTAAGCCAGAGTCTAAGGCCAGCGGCTCTGAGCGTGCTGGTGGCCACATCCTCCACTTCCGTTTAACAGGGAGCGTGCCCGCGCTGGCCAACAACGAATGCCTTGTGCGGGCACGAGTCCTCCTAGAGGGATAGCAGGGATGCGCCCATGGCTCGCGCATGTGCCTGGAAGCAAGGTAAGTGTATGGGGTGACCTGGGGGGTTTCATACAGAGGGCCAGGAGGGAGGAAATCGATCGATATAGATTTCCTGGGGCATTCGCGCTGAGTTTTGGTCCACTTTAAAAGAAAAAGCTCCTCCCACCTTCCCATAAGTCAACCAACCGGCCGAACCAAGGATAGGAGCCTCAGGCCCTACAGTTGTACATGTCCTTATGCTCTTTGGGACAGGTGGAATAGTACCGGGCCCCATACCAGTGGGCACCAGCTTTCCCTTACTCCTAAAGCCCATGATACTCTGGGGGTGAGTGTGCCGGGTGCCTATTGGCATAAGCACAGGTTTTAGCACTTTGGGCATCTCTAAGAGATTAATGGTCTATGCTGAATTGCATAGGGGCCCATTACCATTTGGTAACCCAAGTACCGGGTACCATTAGGCCTCTAAGCTCTGGGGATTCCAGCGTCTAGGCCCTGCTGGGTGAACAATTGAGGGGCAACTGCTAATCCCAGGAAATTGGAGGAAGGGCAAGTTGTGTTTGGTCTGTCTGTAGGGTAATTGGAAGAGTGGCAAGTTGGGCTTGGTCTGTTTGAATCACCAGCTAACACAATCATATGTCCAAAGACCCAATACAACCAATCACAGGGTAAGTAATGCTCTGCTCTGCCACAACAACCCTTATCCGTCAAATCTTTTATTTTACATACAAATACAAAACACAGCGGACCAATCAACGTAGACCAGGGCCAGCTGACTAGGTGCCCCTGGAGCATGCTAATTCATCATGCCCCACTGTGTGAACCCCCCAGATCACCCTTAAAACGGACCAACACCCGTTATTACTTTAACAGGTGTTGGTCCTGCTCTCTCGCCATGTTATGTGGGTATCTGAAATAACACCGCCGGCTTTCTCGTGAAGTTCATGGAGCAGTGATCGGCAACTAGGGCAGCTCCTCCATCCAGCGTGGTGAGGTACTACCATGTCACAGGCACAGCAAACTGGATACATTTCTTCCTCACCCTCATCCTGACACAGCGCTTGGCTCTGGATTACTTGCTCTCTAAGTTCAGTGTCCAGGAACTGTACTTGGTCACTTTCATGTCCTTGCCGGGCCAGTGATGGAGAACTCCCCAGAGCAGATGAGCCCCGGTGTCCTCGACTCCCAGCTCTGCAGGCGATACTTCTCGGAAAGACATACCCCTCGATTCAAAGAGCAAAAGTTAATTGATTTCGGATCGAGAATCGTAAGTTTGGGTGGGTGTTTGTCATTTTTTCCTGTTTTTTTGGCCATTTCCGACTCGCACGAGCCTACGTACGAATGCGTATATGCTCTTACGATCATCGCAAGTTCGTTTCTAAATTTTAGGATCAAATCCTAAAACTTAGGATCAAAACGTAAAACTTAGGATAATTGGATGTGTTTAGGTGTGATTCAGAGAACAGTTTTCCAACCTCTAAATAGGTTTTAAAAGAAAGCCACAGCCGACACCTTTTAGCAGCCGGATTGCTGTTCTTGAACAGGTTTTTTGGCTATGTGGAGGAGTCTGCGCGTCTTGAGCTCCAATGAACTGCATGTATCAGCATGGCCGAGGCCATAAATTGTATGGCAATGCATACCTGATTCATGTATGCCTTATAAAAGCATTTTAATGTGGACCTTAATTAGTCCTTTGCATGTAAACCTTTATTTTGCAATATATTTGCGTTAATTAAAGAAACTTATGTCCTTTGGTATTTATTTTTAAATTGATGTACTAGAATAATATTTTTAGATTGCATTTATTGGTGTAGTTGTTTACCTTTGCTTTGTTTAATTATTTTAGCTCATCTTTGGTCAGATGCATCACACTTACTGAGGAGAGGAGAGAGGGATAAAGTGCAGGATGTGGGTTACTGCTGTATTTTGCACAGACACAGCAGAGCTGGGGGCACGGAAAGGTCAGAAATCAAAGAATGCAGAGCAACACAGTCACAAGGCCCTTTCTGTTTGCAGGCTGCCCGATAATACCTGAGCCGCCATCTTGGCTGTTTCTAGGCTCATAACATGCAGAAGTTGCTGGGTGTTTTTTTATATTTGAGAGCAATCTGTATGTAGAGGGTGTGGGTAACCACACACAAAATTTTAAGTTGTACCATTTGAAGCCAAAATATTAAAATTAAATCCACAAGTAAAAAATGCAAGTTAACTAAAAATTAAACAAAGTAAGATTTACTTATGCAAATGCATTCATTAATGGTTGGTTACTACAAAATGAATGAAATAAAGAAAAATAAAAGACCAAATATTTAGAATGCACTTTAATGAGGTAAGTTTGTAGTGCGCAGCCGCAAGATCAGAAGGATTTACGTCCAGACAAAAAAGGAAAAAGGGCAAAACCAATGTTGCAACCTGAGAAATGAAACGGAAAATTCAGGATGGAAACTGACATAGGTCTGATTCCCGAACTGCCATACGAACGGACGGACATTTTAGGATAGAAACGTATTTGCTTATAGAATCACTCGCAAGTTCATACGAACGCACGAGCGTACGGGAAAAATAGGATGATCGGCACCAAAATCCAAGCTGTTACATGTTTCTTTGAATCGACCCTATAGTGTAGCTGCTGGTCAATGTGGTGCTCCAGGTAGATATTTCTATCTCGGACAGTGTCTCTGCGCCATCTTCAGTCAGTGTCTTGAGGGATTGCTGCATTCTGGCCATAGCACAAAGGTCTGGTTTTATCGGCCACAGGGGCCCCTCACCCTGCTGCACAGTTAACTCCTTAGGTCCATGTGGTTATATTATCCAAAATAACATTTGGCGATTGCTACATCGTGCTTTGGGTTAAAATCTCCTAACATTCTGGGCAGCTTGTGTGTGTTATTTAGCTCCATTCCACTCTGCATGAGTAGTTTGATATCCAAAACAGTCAAAAACTGGTTCCAACAAGTTCAAGCAACCTCCATACTACTGTTAACATAGTCCATATGTGTCAGCAATGTCCCACATGTCATTTTTTTCAAAAACAACCAAACTTCACTAGATAAGTCACTTCTTTCAGAGAGTTCTGGTTACCCCTACCCATGGGTTTTAGTGCCTCAAGCACCAATTGTAGCACATGTGGCCTGAGAGGTCAACAATTAAGCATGTGGGGAGTGAGTTTGGGATGCTGAGCTCTGAGGGCCTCGTGGGGGGTATGCAGAATTGGGATGCTGGTAGGCTCCAGAGATGTGCAGGGAGCACATACAATCCACGGGAGACAAGTATCTTAAAAAGTATTTACTCACTTTATTAGTAGCTCCTGGTACACTTCATTAATCTCAGATACAATCCAAGGTTGTAATTACTTCCATCAACAGCATACAAAGTCAGTTCCCCTTTAGTAGGAATAAGGCTGCAGCAGGTTCTGTCCCTTCTAATGGTAACTTGGGGTCTTTTCTCCCTCCACAAGAACCAGGGTGTACCTCTTGCTTCTTGTTCCACTTTAGCAAGGTAAAATCAGACTCTGGCTGAAGCCTTCTCTCAGTCTGGCCACTGTCTCCTCTACTCCTGCGCACATCCTGTCACTCCTGTTACTACAATACTCTCTAACAGGGGTCCCAACCCTTTTCTAGTGTTCTTGCATTGTTAATTGAAGGTTAGAGTTTCTCCTAAACCCAACAAGTGAGTCAGACCAATGTATCCATCATCCATCCATCACCTGGCAGCAGAAGTGCCAGAATGTTTAAAGGATCTGAGCTCCTAAATCGATACATTAAAGTGGACCAACACCCAGGATTTTCACTATCCTGGGTTTTGGTCCACTTCCGCAGGGCACCCCGCTGCGTGAAATCCCCCAGATCGCCCTAAAAAACTCACCTCACCCCTCTCCTATGTGAGCGCTCATCCAATCAGAGCGCTCAGAGCCGCTGTGGTATGTACGAACAAGTGATGGACAACCACAGCGGCTCTGAGCGCGCAGCAGGCCGCGTCTCGCGTTTCCCCCTAACAGGGAGCACACCCGAGCCGCCATTCACAAACGGCAGATGCGGCCGCGGCTCGCGCAAGCGCCGTTGGAACGGGGATAAAGTAAGGTTTCTGGGCGTCCTGCGGGGTTTCACACAGCGGGGGATCCCTATTTCGGATGCCCCGCAGGGTAGGGATCTGATCGGCCCGGGAATCTTATAGCTTCCCGGGCTGACCCCCCCTGGGTGTTGGTCCACTCTAAACCCATGTTCTTCCTTTGCATTTCCACTGAACTAACTATGGTTCAGCTTATGTTACTTAACCCTTTCTAAGTTAAACTAGAATGTAAGCTCTACTACATCTAGCATAGCTTAGGGTAGTGTAAATTAAAGCATATCTAAACTAATGGCAAACTGGTCTATTCTCACCACACTAATGTTCTTAGACAAAAATTGGACCAGACTCAAGTTTTGGACTAGCAAGACCTAATCTTAGTTTGGGTGAGGATTGATTACAGCACAGTTTATGTAATGTACTTTTCAGTGGTAAAAAACTAAAATATATCACATGCCACCTGCATTGCGTTCACCAGTCTAGATCCTAAACGTGGTGGGAGAGATGGTTCCACATGCAGAAATATAATATTATGTCCCATACCTGAGATTTGTGGCTGCGGGAGCGTTCCTTCTAGGAGGACTCATCATTCAGCTCTTCATTGTCTCTGTAAATGTCCTTGACCGGCTGAAAGGAAGACTGATGTCCGATACCGACCAGATCATCACATCGCTCGGGGGGTGTCGAGGTTCACCTCACATTCTGTGTCCTTTAGGCAGTTTTCCAAGGAGCGTTCCAGATACCTTTACACGCAGTATGGAACAGGGTTGTTCCTTATATTGGCTTCATGCCCTTTTTCTCCGACATTTGGTTGTCTGTCCTGCTCTCCATCACATTCTGCTTGAAGATCTCCAACGTTCGCAACGCCGTCTTCTTGCAACTGAAAACGATCATGACGCAACGAGTTGTATACGTCATTGTGGCATGTGTTTTTTCAGCTGCTTTTTTTACTTTTCTTGGAACCCGCTTGTCTCGTTCAGTTTACAAAAATGGCACAGATGCCGAGATGTCTTCTCAGACTAATGAATGCTTAAATAAAGCTCTTCGGTTTTTTGGGCACATCCTACCGCTCCTCATCTATGTTCCCTCCTCAGTTCTTCTTGTTATATCTCTGTGTCGCCACATGTACGCTATGAGAAATGGAGGACACGCCACAGGCAGTATGGCTACCTATGTCAAGACCGTTGTGTTTATTAGTGTCTCGTGTCTTTTGGTTGCCGCCCATGTGCTGAGCAATATAACTGCATGGCATGAATTATTGAAAACAGACTCTTTAGGGATATACTGCGCAGCTTAGCTTTAGAGCTATACAGAGCATCAGTTTATGTGTTACTGCAGCGCAAGTCTAGGTCTTCCCCTACATCCAGCTAATGTGTGGTCTTGCAGCTTGAGAAGCCACCGCACACCTAACTGTCTCATAGGAGCTCATATCGAAATTATCTACATTTATCTGTGTGGCTCTGAGAGATTATTGAAGAGCATTTGTGGATCAGTAATTTAGACTTTGTTGAGCAGCAGCGCTTTCTATAACAAGTGAAACTGATTAATTTCTGCCTTCTACCTTCAGCTTCAGCAATGTATCAATTTTCATGCGTCATAGTTGAATGTCGCCCTAGTCTGAGCTTTACAGGCTTTACATTGCAGGTGCGTTTCTGGGCAGCCTGCCAACTCACACGTTGTTACTTTTCTGCAAAACATCTCTGTAGCCCAGAGACTTTATGCTGTCAGCACAGAATACAGACTTACAGCCCAGTTATCGGATAAGACGCTGTGTGGAACCTACTTTGAAAATATAGAGTAATCTTGAGAACATTTAAGTTAAGAACTGTTTTCCAAAATCACCCAGCAATGGGAGACTGTTATCTGCATGTTGGCATAGAAGTCTCCTCAACTCTTGATCGGACTTCATTAAGCCGACCAAGCTGCTTAAATCACAACAACAAATCACTGGATTTGTTTTTGATAGTGACGACATTGGTCCCACATTCTACATGGATTTTAAACCAGCAACTTGGTAAGCTCTTACAATTTAAGCAAATCCCAAATGTGTCTCTCTGAAAAAATAGTCAGCTTAGACTTTTTGACCATCGTCTTTCATTCAGCTGTACAAGGAACATGAGGAAAGAACCCGCAGGAATCCGCCATAGCGATGCTCAGGGCTACAGAACTACGGTGTTTTTCTAAAAGGTGATCATTTGTTTTTTGCTGTGCACGTACAGTATGTCACTGGTGGTGGAGACACGGCATCCGGAGCACCACTCGGTGGCCTGAGACGCAAAGAGCATTTGGATTGGAAGAAGAACACTTGGCACTTTGGGGACTTATATTTTATTATAATTTTTTGCTTATGAAATATACGCTTATGAACGCTGCACATTGTAATGAATGGTAGGGTAGCTAGATTGGAAGTCCATCTGACTCCCAAAAAGTAGGTCCAGGGGTCTGCAGACCCTATTCTCTTTACTGTATGTTGGTCTCTTTGCTACTGTAAATGTAAATAGGGGAACACCCTATGTGGGGGTCCAGAGGTGGGGACGCCCTGCCCCTGACCTTATGCTTCTCATTGTATGCTGGTCCATTTGTTAATGTAAATGAAACTAGAGGAGTACCCGAAGGGAAAGGTCCAAAAGTCTGCACCTCTTTCCCCTTAAGCCTTTCCTCCTTACTGTTTGCTGGTCCCTTTCCTACTGTAATTATAACTAGGAGAGAGCCCAATATGGCGGTCCAGAGGTCTGGACCCATTTTCTACCCAGACCCTATGCTCCTTACTGTATGCTGGTCTTTTTGCTACTGTAAATATAACTAGAGGAGCACCCAATGGAGGTCCAGAGGTCTCGACCCATTTTCTCCCCAGACCCTATGCTCATGAATGTATGTTGGTCTCTTTGCTACTGTAAATATAACAAGAGGAGCACCCGAGAGGAAATGTCCAAATCTTTGGACCCCGTCCCCCCAAAACCCTATTCTCCTTGCTGGTTCCTTTGTTACTTTAATTATAACTGTATGCTGGTATGCTGGTGTCCATGTTAATTTAAATGTAAGTAAAGGAACACCCGAAGGGAAAGGTCCAAAAGGCTGGGCCCCTTCCCACCAAAACTCTATCCTTCTTCTGTATGCTGGTCTCTTTGCTACTGTAAATATAACTAGGGGAGCACCCAAACGCACTCGGTCCAGAGGTGTGGACCCATTTTCTCCCCAGACCCTTTGCTCCTTACTGTATGTTGGTCTCTTTGCTATTGTAAATAAACTAGGTAAGTACTCAAGGAGAAGCTCCAGAGATAGGGACACCAAACCCCCGAGACCCTATGCCCCTCATTGTATGCTGGTCCCTTTGTTAATGTAAATGTAAATAGAGGAGCACCCGAACTAGAGGACCCCTTCCCCGATACTCTATCCTCCTTGCTGTATTTTGATCCTTTTGCTACTGCAATTATAACTAGAAGAGCACCCAATGGGGAGATCCAGAGATTTGGACACCTGCTCCCCCCTTGGCTCCTCACTCTTTGCTGGTCCCTTTCCTATCATAAATATAACCACGGGATCACCCATGGGTGAGGTCCAGAAGTCTGGACACTGCCTTTGTCTGAGACTCTGTTGGGCACAGCACAGCTCTGGCTGACTTTTGGGGCACTCTTGAGCACAGCTTGGATACTTTTTCCTTTGGAGATAGATATCGGCAGTGAGCAGCCAGACCATGACTATGAGAGCAGCACTCAAAGGAAAGCAGGATCAGAGGCAGGATAGCGGGGACCAGCTTGTGTGTACAAGCTTGGGTAATGGGCAGAGCAGTAGTAAGCCACTCATGTGATTCATGTGATATGAGAACAGCCAATCACAGCCTGGGCACGCTGGTAGGAAGGGACTGAGACAGGAGGAGAGGAGCATTGCAATCAATGAGGTAGTGGAAAGTGACGGTCTGTCTGGGTTGAGAGATGTGGCTCTCAGGTTTGGACCATTTATTGTCTGGGATGCGTCTGAAGTACAGGGGCGGCAGCTGCTGCTGTGCAATGTGACAAGCATATCAGAGTCCCTGCTGTTACATTGTAAAAAACAGGCCATCTCCCTGTTGTATTACATTGTAACAGCCAGGCGTGTGGCTGATGTTACAATTGTTAAAAGATCCACACCCTGCAAAGTTACATTCCATAGCAGATACAAGCCTGATATTACACTGTTACAGCTTAGTGCGATCTGTAAGTAATCTCTGCATCACAGTACTGCCATGGGCAGATGACTCACACATCGCAGAAAGCTGATTACTCTAAAAAATGCTGAATCTGTCGGCAGTGTTGGTGTTACTTCTGCATGAAACTGGAACAACACCCATTTTTCACAAAATGGGTTTTGTTCTGGACACAGGTTTGCGGGCCCTATTGAGGAGTGTCGACAACCATGTTACAGCCGTGGCCAATCACAGTGCTGGATTTCCCTGGGGAACGAGGAGAAAGGTAAGATTTCTCCCATTCACTTCCCATTAATGCGCGCGGGCATCCACCATTGGGATGTCTCTATATGCCTGGAACATCACCCATTTTGTGCCCCTTTGTGGCTCGGTTTTGGACCAAAGTATATGGTCTGTTTGGCAAGTTATTCAACATACCATTAAGATTAATTAATGAAGAACGGACCCCTGGACAGCGCTGTTACAGGCAAACTTAAAAAAGATTTCCAAAATACAATACAAATGGTGGACTTTCATGGTGCTGGCTGTGCAGCAGGGAACCATGGGGAAAAAAGTTATTCCATTTCCGGAGGCTGCTGCTAGACTGAATGGGTTCATAGAAGCATAGCAGGGTCATGGCAGAAGGAGGCCATATGGTCCATCTAGTCTGCCCCTATGTGTACTCTTTATCTTAGGATAGATGGCTGTAAGGCAGTTTATAGCCAAAAGGGCGCCCAGGAAAAAAACTCTGCCCCCTCCTCACCAGTCCGAAGGTGCTGCTGCTGTCCCATACCCATATAATTAGCTGTGCCTCCTCCTTAGAAGCAGGCAGTGCCTCCTCCCCATCACAGAGCCCAATATGGGACCATAAAGGGCTTTATCTTATGGCCTGCACCGCTAACAGTGGCTCTGACTGCAAAAACAGTATTACTGGAATAAAGGTGACCCCAATGGCCTTGGCGCCCTGCTTGCCCTTCCCCAGAAACAGCCCCAGATTGATGCCTGTCCCAGGCATGTTTAGATTCACTTACTGTTGATTTTTCCATTATCTCTGCTGGAAGTTTGCTCCCGGCATCTACTACTCTTTCTGTAAAATAATATTTTCTAACGTTGCTCCTGATCTTCCTTCCGACCAGATTCAGGTTGCGCCTCTGGTTCTATAGTCAAGTTTCTTCTTAAAAACCTTA
This sequence comes from Gastrophryne carolinensis, assembly GCA_027917425.1. NCBI lineage: Eukaryota > Metazoa > Chordata > Amphibia > Anura > Microhylidae > Gastrophryne > Gastrophryne carolinensis. Next base: position 2,760,533 of record CM051236.1, on the reverse strand, counting down.
TTCAATCCTTATTAATGAAAGTAAATTAGTATTCTCAATGATACCCAGCACCAATTCTTAGCAATGAGGGAACCCTGGATCCAATATGCTGCCCCAGATTTAGACAGATAGGCTCTGAATTAAGCTTGGTGAGGGTTAGGTGGGCGAGGAGGGTGGTTATTCTTTCCTCTTTTCTTTCGTAATTGTTCTTCTTTCTTTTCCCTTTCTTTCCTTTTCTTCGCCTCCTGCCCTTTTTCTTGATAGTTTTATTTGATTCATGGTTACATGCTCATCCAGCCTGCATCCAGGAGAGACATAGGCATTGTTGTTCAGGTGTGGATTTTGCCCGAGGAACGCTATGTGTCACCTACTTCTCGAGGTATTTGATTGCGACCAGCCGGCAATATTACATACGATTAAATATACTAGGAAAAGTATGTGATGCAATTTATTGGTAACTTGTGAAATAATAAAAAAAATGATTGAAACAGAGAGACACATGGAGACCTTTATTGGAAGCAGATGGAGTATTTTTAAATGTATATTCTGTGTACACAAATGAGGCACTAGGTAATAATGTAGGTGTTGCCACTGCAAAAATACTCCAAGCATAATTCTTAGCTGGCTAAACATAGACATCATCCAAAAAAGACTAAATCATTTAAATGTAAATAAGACTCCAGGACCGGATGGACTTCAAAATGTAAATAAGACTCCAGGACCGGATGGAGTTTCTTAAAGAACTCAGCTCAGTTATCTCCTCATCTTGATCTTTAAAGTGGAGCAAAACTCACCGTGATCGTCCCGGGAACCTATAAGATTCCCGGGCTGATCAATTCCCTTCCCCACGTGGCATCCAAAATCGGGATGCCCAACTGTGTTAAACCCCCCAGGTCGCCCCAAACACTTACCTAGATTCTCGGTCCGACGAAGCATGCGCAAGCTGTGGCCGCTATCCCTCTAGCAGTGCCATGCACACACCAGACTCTTGTGAATGACTCTGTTAGAGGTAAGCGGGGGATGCGGCTGTCAGTGCACTCAGAGTCGCTGGCCTTAGACAAGGCTTAGATGATGTAACGTCAGCATCATTGGACAAGTGGCTGCACATGTGCCGTAGTACCGGGAATAGGTGAGTTGGCCAAGGCGATCTGGGGGGTTTCACACAGCAGCATTCCCGATCAGGGAAGAAGGCCACACTCTCCAACTCCGGTTCAACGTACAGGTCAGTGGTACCTCAACTTCCTCCGGTGACTGGTCCTCGGGGGTAGCAGGCTGCTTCCAAGGCGTAACATATGGTAACATACGGTACATGTCCCATAGGTGTAGTCACAGTTCATACTGGCAGTCCAGCCCACACCTGTTCTCCAGGCAGTGCGCGCCATGTTATATGGGTATGGCGAATTAATGCCGGCGGCTTTCTCATGCAGTTCGTGGAGCAGTGATTGGCAACTATGGCAGCTCCTCCAGCCAGCGTGGTGAGGTACTACCATGTCACAGGCACAGCAAACAGACTACAGTTCTTCCTCACCCTCATCCTGACACAGCGCTTGGCTCTGGATAATAATAAATAGTAAACTGGTTCATACTCTCCACACCAATGTTCTCAGACAAAATTTGGACCAGGGAGTTCAACGTTGACTGTCAGACTCCTCTTCTGAACTAGCAAGGCCTAATCAGGTACGTCTGTTTGTAAAATACAAAAAAGCATAATCTGAAGAGGTGGTAAAAAGGCGCTGGCGTCATTGGGTCAGGTAGAGAACATACAGCGTTGGTCGCTTTTTCTAAAGCAAACTTCGCCCCCTCCCCCAGGGAATTCTGTATTGGCTGGTACTTGGAATAGTTGGACAATGGTAAGTGGTCCTCCAGGATAAAATGGGAACCCTGCTCTAATAGAGGAAGATGACTTATTTCTAAAAACCTCCACCTGCACTTTATACTCTGCTTGTAATGTGATGGTCGTGATGTTCTAATAAATGGCACTGCCATGAAATATCATCCTCGGGTGAGTCGCTCAGTCAAATCTATTTCCATATAATTCATTTGGGTGAGATTTGATTACAGCAAAGTTTATGTAATGTACTTTTCAGTGGTTAACATTTTGAATATATCACATGCCACCTGCATTGCGTTCACCAGTCTAGATCCTAAACGTGACGTGAGAGATGGCTCCTCACGCAGAGATAAAATATTTTGTCCCGTACCTGAGATATGTTGCTGCGGGAGCATTCCTTCTAGGAGGACTCATCATTCAGCTCTTCATTGTCTCTGTAAATGTCACTGACCGGCTGAAAGGAAGACCGATGTCCGATACCGACCAGATTATCACCTCGCTCGGAGTGTTGAGGTTTATCTTGCATTCTCTGTCCTTTTGGGCGGTTCTCCAGGGAGCGTTTCAGATTCCTTTACACGCAGTATGGAACAGGATTGTTCGTTGTATTGGCTTCATGTCCTTTTTCTCCGACATCTGGTTGTCTGTCCTGCTCTCCATCATCTTCTGCTTGAAGATCTCCAACGTTCGAAATGCCATCTTCTTATATTTGAAAACGATCATGACGCAGCGAGTTGGATACGTCATTGTGGCGTGTGTTTTTTCAGCTGCTTTTCTTAGTTTTCTTGAGTTGCGCGTGTCTCCTTCAGTTTATAAAAATGGCACAGATACCGAGATATCTTTTCAGATTGATAAATGCTTAAATACAGTTCTTCAGTTTTTTGGGCACATCTTACCGCTTCTCATTTATGTTCCCTCCTCGGCCCTTCTTGTTACATCTCTGTGTCACCACATGTACACCATGAGACATGGAGGACGCGCCACGGGCAGTATGGCCACCTACGTCAAGACCGTTGTGTTTATTAGCGCCTCGTGCCTCTTGTTTGCCGCCCATGTGGTGAGCAATATAGCTGCATGGAATGACTTATTGAAAGTAGACTCTTTTGGAATGCACTGCTTTGTTAACGTTTTCCCGGTCGTACACACACTATATGTCATCTATGTAACCACCAAACTGAGGGATCGGCTGTGCGAGATTTTCCATTGTGGAACTAAATGCTTGTCCAAAAGTAACGCTTCCGAACCTGACCCCAGAGGTCCAGTGGAAATGGACAATCGGTGATTCAAAAGCTAACGTTGCTAGCACAACTAGTGCACAACCCATCTGCCCCCCCCCCCCAATTGGACTCTGTGTAAAAGATTAAGGTTATAGAGTAGCCTATGAACTGGTTATTTATGCATTGTTATTGTTAATTATTTATTTATTAGCATGAGGCCAGAGACATTGTTTAGTAGCAACAATTAACTCATCTGATTCATTATCGTATATATGAGAGCAACTTTAATTTTCGCCACCACTCAGTTGTTATATGTTTTTTAATTGTCTAGTCATTTGTTTTTGTTTTTTATGTGGATTGAAGCAATAAACACTACTATATCTTTTACACCGTCAGGTTTTTTTTTAAGCCCGAAGCCAAAAAACATTAAAGTCTATATTCTAAAAAATCAGTCACATCATTTGTTTTTTTTTTCCACCTCATTCTGAAAAGAAAAAGCTCCCCCACCTTCCCATAAGGCAACCAACCGGCCGACCCAGATTCGAGAAAATTACCGTATTTTCCGGCGTATAAGACGACTTTCTGCCCCTGAAAAACATGCTTCCAAGTGGGGGGGTCGTCTTATACGCCGGGTGCACGGGTGACATACCTTCAGACAGGGGCGGATTGGTCATCGAGCGCACCGGGAGAATGCCCGTTAGGCCAGTGCCTCCCCCCACACTGGCCTGGCCCAAGCTCAGGTCGGTGAGCGGCAGAAACAGGGTGGTTGCGGGTGAGTGGCCGATGTGCAGGAGGGCGGCAGAGGTTGCGGCCAACATGCGGGAGGGAGGGAAGCAGAGATAGCGTCCGACGTGCTGAAAGACGGGAGCGGGGAGGGAGGCCGATGTGAGTGCCGCAGGGTTGTGGCTGCCGTCATGCGGGAGGGCGGTTAATGAGCATCCGATGTGCAGGAGGGCGGGTGGTGGCACTGGCCAATTGGAGTTCCTTCTGTTCTGATAGCACGTTTGGAAAGGGCTGATCTCTCACCTCTGCTCTCTGCCCTGCCCCACCCCTAGTGTAAGGTCGGGAGCAGAGGCCAGTGGCCCGGCTAGCATCGCATCTCCAGTGTAAGATGCCTGGTGCAAGGCGCTGGCCAGTGATGGGGGGGCAGCGTAAGGCTGGCCAGAGATGGGGGTGCAGCATGGAGCTGGCCAGAGATGGGGGGGCAGCGTAAGGCTGGCCAGAGATGGGGGTGCAGCATGGAGCTGGCCAGAGATGGGGTGCAGCATGGAGCAGGGCAGAGATGGGGTGCAGCATGGAGCTGGCCAGAGATGGGGGTGCAGCATGGAGCTGGCCAGAGATGGGGTGCAGCATGGAGCAGGGCAGAGATGGGGTGCAGCATGGAGCAGGGCAGAGATGGGGGGGCAGCATGAAACTGGCCAGAGATGGGGGTGCAGCATGGAGCTGGGGAGAGATGGGGGTGCAGCATGGAGCAGGGGAGAGATGGGGGTACAGCATGGAGCAGGGCAGAGATGGGGGTGCTGCATGAAACTGGCCAGAGATGGGGGTGCAGCATGGAGCAGGGCAGAGATGGGGGTGCAGCATGAAACTGGTCAGAGATGGGGGTGCAGCATGAAACTGGTCAGAGATGGGGGTGCAGCATGGAGCAGGACAGAGATGGGGTGCAGCATGGAGCAGGGCAGAGATGGGGGTGCAGCATGGAGCAGGGCAGAGATGGGGGTGCAGTATGGAGCAGGGCAGAGATGGGGGTGCAGCATGGAGCAGGGCAGAGATGGGGGTGCAGCATGGAGCAGGGCAGAGATGGGGGTGCAGCATGGAGCAGGGTAGAGATGGGGTGCAGCATGAAACTGGTCAGAGATGGGGTGCAGCATGGAGCAGGACAGAGATGGGGTGCAGCATGGAGCAGGGCAGAGATGGGGGTGCAGCATGGAGCAGGGCAGAGATGGGGGTGCAGCATGGAGCAGGGCAGAGATGGGGGTGCAGCATGGAGCAGGGCAGAGATGGGGGTGCAGCATGGAGCAGGGCAGAGATGGGGGTGCAGCATGGAGCAGAGCAGAGATGGGGGTGCAGCAAGGAGCAGGGCACAGATGGGGGTGCAGCATGGAGCTGGCCAGAGATGGGGGCAGCATGGAGCAGGGCAGAGATGGGGGTGCAGCATGGAGCAGGGCAGAGATGGGGTGCTGCATGGAGCAGGGCAGAGATGGGGTGCAGCATGGAGCAGGGCAGAGATGGGGTGCAGCAAGGAGCAGGGCACAGATGGGGGTGCAGCATGGAGCTGGCCAGAGATGGGGGCAGCATGGAGCAGGGCAGAGATGGGGGTGCAGCATGGAGCAGGGCAGAGATGGGGGTGCAGCATGGAGCTGGCCAGAGATGGGGATGCAGCATGGAGCAGGGCAGAGATGGGGGTGCAGCATGGAGCAGGGCAGAGATGGGGGCAGCATGGAGCAGGGCAGAGATGGGGGCAGCATGGAGCAGGGCAGAGATGGGGTGCAGCATGGAGCAGGGCAGAGATGGGGGCAGCATGGAGCTGGGCAGAGATGGGGGCAGCGTGGAGCTGGGCAGAGATGGGGGCAGCATGGAGCTGGGCAGAGATGGGGGCAGCGTGGAGCTGGGCAGAGATGGGGGCAGCGTGGAGCTGGGCAGAGATGGGGGCAGCATGGAGCTGGGCAGAGATGGGGGCAGCATGGAGCAGGGCAGAGATGGGGGCAGCATGGAGCTGGGCAGAGATGGGGGCAGCGTGGAGCTGGGCAGAGATGGGGGCAGCATTGGGCTGGGCAGAGATGGGGGCAGCGTTCAGCTTGGCAGAGATGGGGTGCAGTGTGGAGCTGGTCAGAGATGGGTTGTAGTGTGGGGCTCGGCAGTGATGGGGTGCAGTATGGAGCAGGTTAGAGATGGGGTGCAGCAGGGAGCTGGGCAGAGATGGGGGCAGCATGGAGCAGGGCAGAGATGGGGGTGCAGCGTGGTGCTAGGCAGAGATGGGGGCAGCATGGAGCAGGGCAGAGATGGGGGCAGCATGGTGCTGGGCAGAGATGGGGGCAGCATGGAGCAGGGCAGAGATGGGGGCAGCATGGTGCTGGGCAGAGATGGGGGCAGCATGGAGCAGGGCAGAGATGAGGGCAGCATGGAGCAGGGCAGAGATGGGGGCAGCATGGAGCTGGGCAGAGATGGGGGTGCAGCATGAAGCAGGGCAGAGATGGGGGCAGCATGGAGCAGGGCAGAGATGGGGGCAGCATGGAGCTGGGCAGAGATGGGGGCAGCATGGAGCTGGGCAGAGATGGGGGCAGCATGGAGCTGTATAGAGATGGGGGCAGCGTGGTGCTGGATAGAGATGGGGGCAGCGTGGTGCTGGATAGAGATGGGGGCAGCATGGAGCAGGGCAGAGATGGGGGCAGCATGGAGCAGGGCAGAGATGGGGGCTGCATGGAGCTGGGCAGAGATGGGGGCAGCATGGAGCAGGGCAGAGATGGGGGCAGCATGGAGCAGGGCAGAGATGGGGGTGCAGCATGGAGCAGGGCAGAGATGGGGTGCAGCATGGAGTGGGGCAGAGATGTGGGTGCAGCATGGAGCAGGGCAGAGATGGGGTGCAGCATGGAGCAGGGGAGAGATGGGGTGCAGCATGGAGCAGGGCAGAGATGGGGGTGCAGCATGGAGCAGGGCAGAGATGGGGTGCAGCATGGAGCAGGGCAGAGATGGGGGTGCAGCATGGAGCAGGGCAGAGATGGGGTGCAGCATGGAGCAGGGCAGAGATGGGGGTGCAGCATGGAGCAGGGCAGAGATGGGGGTGCAGCATGGAGCAGGGCAGAGATGGGGTGCAGCATGGAGCAGGGCAGAGATGGGGTGCAGCATGGAGCAGGGCAGAGATGGGGGTGCAGCATGGAGCAGGGCAGAGATGGGGGTGCAGCATGGAGCAGGGCAGAGATGGGGGCAGCATGGAGCAGGGCAGAGATGGGGTGCAGCATGGAGCTGGGCAGTGATGGGGGCAGCGTGGTGCTGGGTAGAGATGGGGGCAGCGTGGTGCTGGGCAGAGATGGGGGCAGCATGGAGCAGGGCAGAGATGGGGGCAGCATGGAGCAGGGCAGAGATGGGGGCAGCATGGAGCTGGGCAGAGATGGGGGCAGCGTGGTGCTGGGTAGAGATGGGGGCAGCGTGGTGCTGGGCAGAGATGGGGGCAGCATGGAGCTGGGCAGAGATGGGGGCAGCGTGGAGCTGGGCAGAGATGAGTGCAGCGTGGAGCTGGGCAGAGATGGGGGCAGCATGGAGCAGGGCAGAGATGGGGGTGCAGCATGGAGCAGGGCAGAGATGGGGGTGCAGCATGGAGCAGGGCAGAGATGGGGGCAGCATGGAGCTGGGCAGAGATGGGGGCAGCGTGGTGCTGGGTAGAGATGGGGGCAGCGTGGTGCTGGGTAGAGATGGGGGCAGCGTGGTGCTGGGCAGAGATGGGGGCAGCATGGAGCAGGGCAGAGATGGGGGCAGCATGGAGCTGGGCAGAGATGGGGGCAGCATGGAGCTGGGCAGAGATGGGGGCAGCATGGAGCTGGGCAGAGATGGGGGCAGCGTGGTGCTGGATAGAGATGGGGGCAGCGTGGTGCTGGATAGAGATGGGGGCAGCGTGGTGCTGGATAGAGATGGGGGCAGCATGGAGCTGGGCAGAGATGGGGGCAGCGTGGTGCTGGGCAGAGATGGGGGCAGCATGGAGATGGGCAGAGATGGGGGCAGCGTGGTGCTGGGTAGAGATGGGGGCAGCGTGGAGATGGGCAGAGATGGGGGCAGCGTGGTGCTGGGTAGAGATGGGGGCAGCATGGAGCTGGGCAGAGATGGGGGCAGCATGGAGCTGGGCAGAGATGGGGGCAGCATGGAGCTGGGCAGAGATGGGGGCAGCATGGAGCTGGGCAGAGATGGGGGCAGCATGGAGCTGGGCAGAGATGGGGGCAGCATGGAGCTGGGCAGAGATGGGGGCAGCATGGAGCTGGGCAGAGATGGGGGCAGCATGGTGCTGGGCAGAGATGGGGCAGCATGGAGCTGGGCAGAGATGGGGGCAGCGTGGTGCTGGGCAGAGATGGGGGCAGCATGGAGCTGGGCAGAGATGGGGGCAGCATGGAGCTGGGCAGAGATGGGGGCAGCATGGAGCTGGGCAGAGATGGGGGCAGCATGGAGCTGGGTAGAGATGGGGGCAGCATGGAGATGGGCAGAGATGGGGGCAGCATGGAGCTGGGCAGAGATGGGGGCAGCGTGGTGCTGGATAGAGATGGGGGCAGCATGGAGCTGGGCAGAGATGGGGGCAGTGTGGAGCAGGTTAGAGATGGGGGCAGCGTGGGGCTGGGCAGAGATGGGGGCAGCATGGAGCTGGGCAGAGATGGGGGCAGTGTGGAGCAGGTCAGAGATGGGGGCAGCGTGGGGCTGGGCAGAGATGGGGGCAGCATGGAGCTGGGCAGAGATGGGGGCAGTGTGGAGCAGGTCAGAGATGGGGGCAGCGTGGGGCTGGGCAGAGATGGGGGCAGCATGGAGCAGGGCAGAGATGGGGGTGCAGCATGGAGCAGGGCAGAGATGGGGGCAGCGTGGTGCTGGGCAGAGATGGGGGCAGCATGGTGCTGGGCAGAGATGAGGGCAGCGTGGTGCTGGGCAGAGATGGGGGCAGCATGGAGCTGGGCAGAGATGGGGGCAGTGTGGAGCAGGGCAGAGATGGGGGCAGCATGGAGCAGGGCAGAGATGGGGTGCAGCATGGAGCAGGGCAGAGATGGGGGCAGCATGGAGCAGGGCAGAGATGGGGTGCTGCATGGAGCAGGGCAGAGATGGGGTGCAGCATGGAGCAGGGCAGAGATGGGGTGCAGCAAGGAGCAGGGCACAGATGGGGGTGCAGCATGGAGCTGGCCAGAGATGGGGGCAGCATGGAGCAGGGCAGAGATGGGGGTGCAGCATGGAGCAGGGCAGAGATGGGGGTGCAGCATGGAGCTGGCCAGAGATGGGGATGCAGCATGGAGCAGGGCAGAGATGGGGGTGCAGCATGGAGCAGGGCAGAGATGGGGGCAGCATGGAGCAGGGCAGAGATGGGGGCAGCATGGAGCAGGGCAGAGATGGGGTGCAGCATGGAGCAGGGCAGAGATGGGGGCAGCATGGAGCTGGGCAGAGATGGGGGCAGCGTGGAGCTGGGCAGAGATGGGGGCAGCATGGAGCTGGGCAGAGATGGGGGCAGCGTGGAGCTGGGCAGAGATGGGGGCAGCGTGGAGCTGGGCAGAGATGGGGGCAGCATGGAGCTGGGCAGAGATGGGGGCAGCATGGAGCAGGGCAGAGATGGGGGCAGCATGGAGCTGGGCAGAGATGGGGGCAGCGTGGAGCTGGGCAGAGATGGGGGCAGCATTGGGCTGGGCAGAGATGGGGGCAGCGTTCAGCTTGGCAGAGATGGGGTGCAGTGTGGAGCTGGTCAGAGATGGGTTGTAGTGTGGGGCTCGGCAGTGATGGGGTGCAGTATGGAGCAGGTTAGAGATGGGGTGCAGCAGGGAGCTGGGCAGAGATGGGGGCAGCATGGAGCAGGGCAGAGATGGGGGTGCAGCGTGGTGCTAGGCAGAGATGGGGGCAGCATGGAGCAGGGCAGAGATGGGGGCAGCATGGTGCTGGGCAGAGATGGGGGCAGCATGGAGCAGGGCAGAGATGGGGGCAGCATGGTGCTGGGCAGAGATGGGGGCAGCATGGAGCAGGGCAGAGATGAGGGCAGCATGGAGCAGGGCAGAGATGGGGGCAGCATGGAGCTGGGCAGAGATGGGGGTGCAGCATGAAGCAGGGCAGAGATGGGGGCAGCATGGAGCAGGGCAGAGATGGGGGCAGCATGGAGCTGGGCAGAGATGGGGGCAGCATGGAGCTGGGCAGAGATGGGGGCAGCATGGAGCTGTATAGAGATGGGGGCAGCGTGGTGCTGGATAGAGATGGGGGCAGCGTGGTGCTGGATAGAGATGGGGGCAGCATGGAGCAGGGCAGAGATGGGGGCAGCATGGAGCAGGGCAGAGATGGGGGCTGCATGGAGCTGGGCAGAGATGGGGGCAGCATGGAGCAGGGCAGAGATGGGGGCAGCATGGAGCAGGGCAGAGATGGGGGTGCAGCATGGAGCAGGGCAGAGATGGGGTGCAGCATGGAGTGGGGCAGAGATGTGGGTGCAGCATGGAGCAGGGCAGAGATGGGGTGCAGCATGGAGCAGGGGAGAGATGGGGTACAGCATGGAGCAGGGCAGAGATGGGGTGCAGCATGGAGCAGGGCAGAGATGGGGGTGCAGCATGGAGCAGGGCAGAGATGGGGTGCAGCATGGAGCAGGGCAGAGATGGGGGTGCAGCATGGAGCAGGGCAGAGATGGGGGTGCAGCATGGAGCAGGGCAGAGATGGGGTGCAGCATGGAGCAGGGCAGAGATGGGGTGCAGCATGGAGCAGGGCAGAGATGGGGGTGCAGCATGGAGCAGGGCAGAGATGGGGGTGCAGCATGGAGCAGGGCAGAGATGGGGGTGCAGCATGGAGCAGGGCAGAGATGGGGGCAGCATGGAGCAGGGCAGAGATGGGGTGCAGCATGGAGCTGGGCAGTGATGGGGGCAGCGTGGTGCTGGGTAGAGATGGGGGCAGCGTGGTGCTGGGCAGAGATGGGGGCAGCATGGAGCAGGGCAGAGATGGGGGCAGCATGGAGCAGGGCAGAGATGGGGGCAGCATGGAGCTGGGCAGAGATGGGGGCAGCGTGGTGCTGGGTAGAGATGGGGGCAGCGTGGTGCTGGGCAGAGATGGGGGCAGCATGGAGCTGGGCAGAGATGGGGGCAGCGTGGAGCTGGGCAGAGATGAGTGCAGCGTGGAGCTGGGCAGAGATGGGGGCAGCATGGAGCAGGGCAGAGATGGGGGTGCAGCATGGAGCAGGGCAGAGATGGGGGTGCAGCATGGAGCAGGGCAGAGATGGGGGCAGCATGGAGCTGGGCAGAGATGGGGGCAGCGTGGTGCTGGGTAGAGATGGGGGCAGCGTGGTGCTGGGTAGAGATGGGGGCAGCGTGGTGCTGGGCAGAGATGGGGGCAGCATGGAGCAGGGCAGAGATGGGGGCAGCATGGAGCTGGGCAGAGATGGGGGCAGCATGGAGCTGGGCAGAGATGGGGGCAGCATGGAGCTGGGCAGAGATGGGGGCAGCGTGGTGCTGGATAGAGATGGGGGCAGCGTGGTGCTGGATAGAGATGGGGGCAGCGTGGTGCTGGATAGAGATGGGGGCAGCATGGAGCTGGGCAGAGATGGGGGCAGCGTGGTGCTGGGCAGAGATGGGGGCAGCATGGAGATGGGCAGAGATGGGGGCAGCGTGGTGCTGGGTAGAGATGGGGGCAGCGTGGAGATGGGCAGAGATGGGGGCAGCGTGGTGCTGGGTAGAGATGGGGGCAGCATGGAGCTGGGCAGAGATGGGGGCAGCATGGAGCTGGGCAGAGATGGGGGCAGCATGGAGCTGGGCAGAGATGGGGGCAGCATGGAGCTGGGCAGAGATGGGGGCAGCATGGAGCTGGGCAGAGATGGGGGCAGCATGGAGCTGGGCAGAGATGGGGGCAGCATGGAGCTGGGCAGAGATGGGGGCAGCATGGTGCTGGGCAGAGATGGGGCAGCATGGAGCTGGGCAGAGATGGGGGCAGCGTGGTGCTGGGCAGAGATGGGGGCAGCATGGAGCTGGGCAGAGATGGGGGCAGCATGGAGCTGGGCAGAGATGGGGGCAGCATGGAGCTGGGCAGAGATGGGGGCAGCATGGAGCTGGGTAGAGATGGGGGCAGCATGGAGATGGGCAGAGATGGGGGCAGCATGGAGCTGGGCAGAGATGGGGGCAGCGTGGTGCTGGATAGAGATGGGGGCAGCATGGAGCTGGGCAGAGATGGGGGCAGTGTGGAGCAGGTTAGAGATGGGGGCAGCGTGGGGCTGGGCAGAGATGGGGGCAGCATGGAGCTGGGCAGAGATGGGGGCAGTGTGGAGCAGGTCAGAGATGGGGGCAGCGTGGGGCTGGGCAGAGATGGGGGCAGCATGGAGCTGGGCAGAGATGGGGGCAGTGTGGAGCAGGTCAGAGATGGGGGCAGCGTGGGGCTGGGCAGAGATGGGGGCAGCATGGAGCAGGGCAGAGATGGGGGTGCAGCATGGAGCAGGGCAGAGATGGGGGCAGCGTGGTGCTGGGCAGAGATGGGGGCAGCATGGTGCTGGGCAGAGATGAGGGCAGCGTGGTGCTGGGCAGAGATGGGGGCAGCATGGAGCTGGGCAGAGATGGGGGCAGTGTGGAGCAGGTTAGAGATGGGGGCAGCGTGGGGCTGGGCAGAGATGGGGGCAGCATGGAGCAGGGCAGAGATGGGGGCAGCGTGGGGCTGGGCAGAGATGGGGGCAGCATGGTGCTGGGCAGAGATGGAGGCAGCATGGAGCTGGGCAGAGATGAGGGCAGCGTGGTGCTGGGCAGAGATGGGGGCAGCATGGTGCTGGGCAGAGATGAGGGCAGCGTGGTGCTGGGCAGAGATGGGGGCAGCATGGAGCTGGGCAGAGATGGGGGCAGCATGGTGCTGGGCAGAGATGGGGGCAGCATGGAGCTGGGCAGAGATGGGGGCAGCATGGTGCTGGGCAGAGATGGGGGCAGCGTGGGGCTGGGCAGAGATGGGGGCAGCATGGAGCAGGGCAGAGATGGGGGCAGCGTGGGGCTGGGCAGAGATGGGGGCAGCATGGTGCTGGGCAGAGATGGGGGCAGCGTGGTGCTGGGCAGAGATGGGGGCAGCGTGGAGCTGGGCAGAGATGGGGGCAGCGTGGTGCTGGGCAGAGATGGGGGCAGCATGGAGCTGGGCAGAGATGGGGGCAGCGTGGAGCTGGGCAGAGATGGGGGCAGCGTGGTGCTGGGCAGAGATGGGGGCAGCGTGGAGCTGGGCAGAGATGGGGGCAGCGTGGTGCTGGGCAGAGATGGGGGCAGCGTGGAGCTGGGCAGAGATGGGGGCAGCGTGGTGCTGGGCAGAGATGGGGGCAGCATGGAGCTGGGCAGAGATGGGGGCAGCGTGGTGCTGGGCAGAGATGGGGGCAGCGTGGAGCTGGGCAGAGATGGGGGCAGCGTGGAGCTGGGCAGAGATGGGGGCAGCGTGGAGCTGGGCCGAGATGGGGGCAGCGTGGAGCTGGGCAGAGATGGGGGCAGCGTGGAGCTGGGCAGAGATGGGGGCAGCATGGAGCTGGGCAGAGATGGGGGCAGCATGGAGCTGGGCAGAGATGGGGGCAGCGTGGAGCTGGGCAGAGATGGGGGCAGCGTGTGCGGAAGAGGGAGTCTTATACGGCAAGTATATAACAAACTCTATATTTTGAGTGGAAATGTTGGGGGTCGTCTTATACGCCGGCAAATCCGGTAGTTTGAATGCCGGGGGGGGCAATATTCAAAAATTGTTATTGAAAGTGGAAGCAAAATGGATAATCAAGCTATGTACACGCTCTCCTCAGGGGCTCAATGACAAATTAGACATATCGTTATTTACGGACTGTTAGTTTCCGGACATTATAAGATACAGAGACTTTGGAATATCCAACACTTTTGCACATTTTGGTTTTATGAAGTATTAATGTTTTTAACATTTTTAAGTTATTGGACCTTCATTTACCCATTGTAGACATCAATTTCCCCCTAGTGGCTGTTACGGCATATTTTAGATCTTAATAATTGGGATAGTTGCAATAAGCATTGACACTTTAGGTATGTAACATGCAGCGACACTTTGATTAATGTATATGGCACCAGCACTTGGATCATATAACCAGCACTGACACCTTAATTATGAGTTAAGCATGTGCACTTTAATTTATATAGGGGCACCAGCACTTGGATCATATAACCAGCACCGACACCTTAATTATGAATTATGCATGTGCACTTTAATTTATATAGGGGCACCAGCACTTGGATCATATAACCAGCACCGACACCTTAATTATGAGTTAAGCATGTGCACTTTCATTTATATAGGGGCACCAGCACTTTGATCATATAACCAGCACTGACACCTTAATTATGAGTGTAGCATGTGCACTTTAATTTATATAGGGGCACCAGCACTTTGATCATATAACCAGCACTGACACCTTAATTATGAGTTAAGCATGTGCACTTTAATTTATATAGGGTCACCAGCACTTGGATCATATAACCAGCACTGACACCTTAATTATGAGTTATGCATGTGCACTTTTATTTATATAGGGGAACCAGCACTTTGATCATATAACCAGCACTGACACCTTAATTATGAGTTAAGCATGTGCACTTTAATTTATATAGGGGCACCAGCACTTTGAGTACAAAACAATTCCTCATATATACAAGGTCACTTTAAAATATTAGCTTTGGGATGACTCTATAATCGAGGTGGGAGCCAGACAGGGTTTTTTTTTACCTATTTTTATGTATAATACTATAGGAGGACCCGAGGTAAGTTTTAAGTCACCACTTGCTCGTGCCTTAGATAAATCCTCAAATATTAGTCTTTATTGTTGTCAATGCTTGGTTCTCTAAAACAGTTCAAGTGTACGCTGCAGCATAATTAGCGTACGCTGATATTTTTAACAGCGTTTGCTTAGTCGGCATATAGAAGTAGCGTACGCCGGAGCATTGAATAGCGCACGTTACTACAATAGCATACATAGACCGTGCGCTATTGGTTGGGGCCTAACCAATAGACCGGCATCCTTCGGGAGGCTCGTCGGAGGGGGTAGGCGAGGATAGGCTGAGGACTCCACCAATGGGTGAGAGCGATGGGGTGATGTCATGAGGCCGCTCTGTCCTGCCGCCTCTCACAGAGTGAGGTCCAAGGCGAATCAGGTGAGTTCCTTTAGCTTTTCCTCTCCCTATATATTTTGTGTTTGGTTGTGGGTAATTTGTATGACTAAGGGCTATTTGTAGCCGAAACGCGTAACGAGGTCCTGGTGGAGGGAAGGGGCTGCTATGCTGTAAGATGTATGCTGACACACGGATACAATTCACTTATGGATTTATGCTATTTTAAATTGACTTCAGTAAAAGCTACGTTTTAATCTCCTGTGACATTATATTTCAATTACTATGAGATTCTAGACTCGGGCTCTGCTGTTGTACCTGTACCTGTGCTCTTTGGCACAGGTGGAGGAGTACCAAGCCCCATACCCAGGGCCGGATTAGGAGCATCCCGGGCCTGGTGCTGTAGCTTTTGACGGCCTATTTATCGAAGTATATAAAATGAAAACGCAACACAAAGCAATTTTGTTTAAGACAAAGTGCATTTGTCACATGTCTAATGTACATTAAATTACCAGGATAGCTGAATACATGTTAGTGTATGAAAAATGTGCATATCTTCATAGAGATTTATGGGCTATTTAAAACAAGGACAGAGCATAGTCAGCCACACCCTGATGAAGTGGCATTAGGATGCTGCCACGCAACGCGTCGGTGGTGCTGGCGGGCGAAGTATTAAAGTGGACTTAGACTCCCCTATCCAGTAATGTTCATTGTTATGTGGCTATAATGTTTAGCTAGAACTATCATTCTTTGCCATTTTTCCTTGATATATGACTTGGTGCCTCGTTACCTTTCTTTGTTCTATATTGCACAACCTGCGCATAGCACTTTCACTGCTGCACCTATGTGTATAGAGGGACAATTTAGTCCCCTTATTAAATTTTCTTTGCGGTCTTTGCACAAATCACGTATTGCTTGTATCTTTTTATGATATGACCTTCTTTATTTCTTTTATTGCACAAGCACTTCCTGGGAGAGACCCCAAAGCATTACTGGCATTTGTGGCATTATTATTATTATTATTATTATTATTATTATTATTATTATTATTATATATTTATGTAGTTTAAATCAAGGATCATTAGTCTAATATGTCCCTAATCTTTGTAAATTGTTTTTAAATGTATGTTTTGTCTGGCTACCAATATTACTATACAGTATATAATACAATGGTGAATTTTAAAGCTATTCACTGTAGTGCGGCTGACTTATATATAGGGGTGAGCAATTGTGGTCTGTACTGGCGGCGCATTTCCTCTATACGCGCATTTTGAGCGGTGGCTCCCCGTCAGCCAGCATCCAGTCCTTTGAGATAATCTGCTGTGCGGGAAGGTTCACTCTTTGAGTTTGTTCTTTAGCTTTTGGGGGGGGGGGGGGCGGCCCAGAGTGTCAAAGAGGGTGTTGTAAGAGGGTTCGCTAGTCCCCCAAACTGTAACACCTATCCCATGTGACGTCACACCCGCAGCTTTTTTGGTTAAGACACACTAGAAGTGTAGCACAGCACACTCGAGCACACCTAGGCCCTTATTTAACAAGGGATAGCGACAGGTAGCGACTGGTGAGCGGCCGGTAATGACGGGCCCCGCCACGAGAACGCCGGCTCCCCACCACAATCACACATTTATCAAGCCAATCCTGCTTAGCGACTGAGATAGCGCCATATAGCGACTCATTCATCATTATTCCAGCCTCAGCCCACAGCGCCAGCGTCCGACCTTGAACAGCGACAGGTATGACCTCTCGCTACCTGGCGCTCTCCAATGCATTTCAATGGAACAATCTTTAAATATTCATAATTAATTATTATTTTTTTTTTTTTTTAAATGTGAAAAATTCTGTGACCACTTCTGCCATTTAAAATAATTTTTTAAGGTAAAAAAATAAAAAATAAATTGTACAGAATTGATATTACAGGTCTGATATTAATGTATTCATATTACTAAATTATTTTAAAAACTTGGTTTTTTTTTCTTTCCAAAAATATGGTTGTTTGGAAGTTAAAAACTACTTTTAACCCATCGCCGCCAGCGCTCTGGGGTTTAAACATGCATTTCACAGCGCCAGAATTTTTTGAGCGTGATTTGTTAATGAATATGGTGGGAGCCGGTCGCTCTGATCAGCCGCTATCATGCGCTCCCATACAGCGCGGAACCTGTCAAATAGCGACTCCTCACCCAATATTCAACATTACGGCAAACCGACTGAGTCGCTATCAACTACCGAACAATGGCCAAGCACAGCGACTACTAGCGGGCGCTCTGAAAATGCCGCTACAGTCGCTCAACTATCGCTACCTGGCGCTGTTAATGAATCGGCCTCCCCAAGTTTGTTTTGTTTTCCCCGAGTTTTAGCTAAAAAAAAAGAATCAATTCGCTTTTGGGGGGGCCCAGAGTGTCAAAGAGGGGTTGTAGAGGGTTCGCTATGCCCCCAAACTGTAACACCTATCCCATGTGACCTCACACCAGCGGCTTTTTTGGTTAACACACACGAGAAGTGTAGCACAGCACACTCAAGCACAACTATCTGACACGCAATGCACCCCTAAAAAATGTATTTTTGTTTAACAAAATTAAGAATCAAACAAAATCTATGAAGATATACAAAGTATCCATAATACCAACATCTTTTTTGGCTGTGCCAGCAATTTAATATACATAAAATGTACGACACATGCAAGTTCAACAACTTTAATAACCAATGAAGTGCGATAACAGAAATCTATTAATAAAGATTTCTCTTTTTGTAAACAATAGAAAACTGGTTAATTAAATAAAACCATAATAATTGCAACACTCACGACAATCATGTTTTTATAGATATAACATAAATCTGCTGATCATAGCTCAGCCATTATAGACAGACTCGACTAAAAGCTATAGGTAAATGTGTCTAGAATAGCTGAGCTATAAGCAGGAGGCCAGAAAAGCTCGGTAACAATTTCTCACCGAGCTTTTCCAAGCTCCTGAATGGCATGCCTGGTTATAATAGTGAAATTGATAATTATTGACCTCAGGCATTGGATAGAATTTATTGATGGATTGTTAGATTGGATTATTAATGAAAGAAGCGCTGCCATGTCCCTCCCTCCCTCTTTTTCTAATTTGTTATACCGTATATACTCGAGTATAGGTCGACCCGAATATAAGCCGAGGCACCTAATTTTACCACAAAAATTGGAAAAGTTATTGACTCGAGTATAAGCCGAGGGTGGGAAATGCAGCAGCTACCGGTCAATTTCAAAAATAAAAATAGATACCAATAATGTTTTTGAATACCGTAAAGAGCAAGAAGGAGGGAATGTGGAAAATGTTGGATGGAGAAAAGAGAAGACTGATGCAATCTGAAAAGGAGAAAAAAAGGTAAAGGCGTAAAATAAGAAAGAAAGAATGTGAAAAAGGGAAGAAAGAGTAAAAGAGAGAGATGTGTAAAAGTTAATTACTAATAGTTGTAAATGCTTTACCCCTGCAGTGCACGTGTCCCAGCTTTATCAGTGGAAAAGGCAATATATCCCAGTAGCCGTCCCACAGCCGGAGGCTCTCTATGAAGGGACAGGGGCGGCAGGGGCAGTGTGACAGTGTGACTGAGCTGCAGGTGGGGAAGCTGTGGCCTGGCTCTGGGGAAGGGGACACGGCGGCGCTGTGCTCCAGTTCCGGCTTTTGCCGCCGCCCCGCACTGGCTCCGCCGCACACAGGTAAGTCACCCGTCACCTCTGTGTGGCACACACACACACCTACCTGATGAGGGGGACACAAGAGGACCACATGCCCCGCACTGCTCCAGCATCTTGAACATCCTCACTGCCGACGGCGACCATGCGCGGACGGCAGGCGGGGCTGCGTGGGGGGGCAGGCGTGGGTGCGCGGCCGTGCGCGCGCGCGCACCTTAGCGGGAACAGTGATGGCCCTGCCCCTTTTTCTCCTCCATTTCGGCCAAAATTTTCACTGACTCGAGTATAAGCCGAGGCGGCTTTTTTCAGCCCAAAAAGTGGGCTGAAAAACTCGGCTTATACTCGAGTATATACGGTATGTCTTTTAACGTGGTTTTAAATTGTCTCAACCGTATCTAATTGTTAATATTTGTATTATTAAAGCTTTATACAATTTTGGACCATTGTAGTGGTGCCACTATTCTGGGGGTTGTGGGATTTGCGCTCTTTATTGGCGGGCATCGTCTGCGTTATCCCCCGCAGTGTAGCACACTAGTTCATTTAGTTATTTAGTCGGTGCGGTCTTTTGGTTTTTTAATGTTTAGAATCGCTCTTATAAGCAAACATACCATTCAGGAGCTTAGCAAAGCTGGGTGAGAAATTGTCACTTAGCTTTCCTGTACAACTGAAAGGCAGTTTCGATTGGTGGACGGTGGTACCTTTGTGGGGTGCCTGGGTGGGACTCAAGCTCCAGGAAACACGTCAGAAAGATTTAAGATTTTTTTTAAGAAAAAAAAAATTGGGATCAGGAAAGGGATTTAAGGATCGTCCATTGAAATGTATGGGAGACGCCAGGTAGCGACAGGTAAGATGTGGCGCTCTGCAAGGAGGAATGCCGGCGCTGTACGCTGAGCCTGGGATAATGATGAATTGGACGCTACATGGCGTTGGTCTAGTCCCTCACCAGATTCGGCTTCATAAATGTGTAATTGCTGCCGTGTCCGGCTTTCACCTGACGCTACCTGACGCTACCTGACACTACCTGACATTACCTGCCGCTACCTGGCGCTGTACAGACACTACCTGGCGCTACCTGGCGCTGTACAGGCTCTACCTGGCGCTACCTGCTGCTGTACAGGCACTACCTGGTGCTACCTGGCGCTGTACAGGCACTACCTGGCGCTACCTGGCGCTGTACAGGCACTACCTGGCGCTACCTGGCGCTGTACAGGCACTACCTGGCACTACCTGACGCTACCTGATACTATCTGGCGCTGTACAGGCACTACCTGGCGCTACCTGGCGCTGTACAGGCACTACCTGGCGCTACCTGGCGCTGTACAGGCACTACCTGGTGCTACCTGGCGCTGTACAGGCACTACCTGGCGCTACCTGGTGCTGTACAGGCACTACCTGGCGCTACCTGGCGCTGTACAGGCACTACCTGGCGCTACCTGGTGCTGTACAGGCACTACCTGGCGCTACCTGGCGCTGTACAGGCACTACCTGGCGCTACCTGGTGCTGTACAGGCACTACCTGGTGCTACCTGGCGCTGTACAGGCACTACCTGGCGCTACCTGGCGCTGTACAGGCACTACCTGGCGCTACTTGGCGCTACCTGGCGCTACCTGGCGCTGTACAGGAACTACCTGGCGCTACCTGGCACTGTACAGGCACTACCTGGCGCTACCTGGCGCTACCTGGCGCTGTACAGGCACTACCTGGCGCTACCTGGCGCTGTACAGGCACTACCTGGCGCTACCTGGTGCTGTACAGGCACTAACTGGCGCTACCTGGCGCTACCTGGCGCTGTACAGGAACTACCTGGCGCTACCTGGCACTGTACAGGCACTACCTGGCGCTACCTGGCGCTACCTGGCGCTGTACAGGCACTACCTGGCGCTACCTGGCGCTGTACAGGCACTACCTGGCGCTACCTGGCCCTGTACAGGCACTACCTGGCGCTACCTGACACTACCTGGCGCTACCTGGCGCTACCTGACACTACCTGGCGCTGTACAGGCACTACCTGGCGCTACCTGGCGCTGTACAGGCACTACCTGACGCTACCTGGCGCTACCTGACACTACCTGGCGATTCCTGGCGCTGTTCAGGCACTACCTGGCGCTACCTGGCGCTACCTGGCGCTACCTGGCGCTGTACAGGCACTACCTGGCGCTACCTGGTGCTACCTGGTGCTGTACAGGAACTACCTGGCGCTACATGGCGCTGTACAGGCACTACCTGGCGCTGTACAGGCACTACCTGGCGCTACCTGGCGCTGTACAGGCACTACCTGGCGCTACCTGGTGCTGTACAGGCTCTACCTGGCGCTACCTGGCGCTGTACAGGCACTACCTGGCGCTACCTGACACTATCTGGCGCTGTACAGACACTACCTGGCGCTACCTGGTGCTGTACAGGCACTACCTGGCGCTACCTGGTGCTGTACAGGCTCTACCTGGCGCTACCTGACACTATCTGGCGCTGTACAGACACTACCTGGCGCTACCTGGTGCTGTACAGGCACTACCTGGCGCTACCTGGTGCTGTACAGGCTCTACCTGGCGCTACCTGGTGCTGTACAGACACTACCTGGCGCTACCTGGTGCTGTACAGACACTACCTGGCGCTACCTGGCGCTGTACAGGCACTACCTGGCGCTACCTGGTGCTGTACAGACACTACCTGGCGCTACCTGGCGCTGTACAGGCACTACCTGGCGCTACCTGGTGCTGTACAGGCACTACCTGGCGCTACCTGGCGCTGTACAGGCACTACCTGGCGCTACCTGGTGCTGTACAGGCACTAACTGGCGCTACCTGGCGCTACCTGGCGCTGTACAGGAACTACCTGGCGCTACTTGGCGCTACCTGGCACTACCTGGCGCTGTACAGGAACTACCTGGCACTACCTGGCGCTACCTGGCCCTGTACAGGCACTACCTGGCGCTACCTGGCGCTGTACAGGCACTACCTGGCGCTACCTGGCCCTGTACAGGCACTACC
This sequence comes from Gastrophryne carolinensis, assembly GCA_027917425.1. NCBI lineage: Eukaryota > Metazoa > Chordata > Amphibia > Anura > Microhylidae > Gastrophryne > Gastrophryne carolinensis. Next base: position 2,739,089 of record CM051236.1, on the reverse strand, counting down.
TGGCGCTACCTGACACTACCTGGCGCTACCTGGCGCTACCTGACACTACCTGGCGCTGTACAGGCACTACCTGGCGCTACCTGGCGCTGTACAGGCACTACCTGACGCTACCTGGCGCTACCTGACACTACCTGGCGATTCCTGGCGCTGTTCAGGCACTACCTGGCGCTACCTGGCGCTACCTGGCGCTACCTGGCGCTGTACAGGCACTACCTGGCGCTACCTGGTGCTGTACAGGCTCTACCTGGCGCTACCTGGCGCTGTACAGGCACTACCTGGCGCTACCTGACACTATCTGGCGCTGTACAGACACTACCTGGCGCTACCTGGTGCTGTACAGGCACTACCTGGCGCTACCTGGTGCTGTACAGGCTCTACCTGGCGCTACCTGACACTATCTGGCGCTGTACAGACACTACCTGGCGCTACCTGGTGCTGTACAGGCACTACCTGGCGCTACCTGGTGCTGTACAGGCTCTACCTGGCGCTACCTGGTGCTGTACAGACACTACCTGGCGCTACCTGGTGCTGTACAGACACTACCTGGCGCTACCTGGCGCTGTACAGGCACTACCTGGCGCTACCTGGTGCTGTACAGACACTACCTGGCGCTACCTGGCGCTGTACAGGCACTACCTGGCGCTACCTGGTGCTGTACAGGCACTACCTGGCGCTACCTGGCGCTGTACAGGCACTACCTGGCGCTACCTGGTGCTGTACAGGCACTAACTGGCGCTACCTGGCGCTACCTGGCGCTGTACAGGAACTACCTGGCGCTACTTGGCGCTACCTGGCACTACCTGGCGCTGTACAGGAACTACCTGGCACTACCTGGCGCTACCTGGCCCTGTACAGGCACTACCTGGCGCTACCTGGCGCTGTACAGGCACTACCTGGCGCTACCTGGCCCTGTACAGGCACTACCTGGCGCTACCTGACACTACCTGGCGCTACCTGGCGCTACCTGACACTACCTGGCGCTGTACAGGCACTACCTGGCGCTACCTGGCGCTGTACAGGCACTACCTGACGCTACCTGGCGCTACCTGACACTACCTGGCGATTCCTGGCGCTGTTCAGGCACTACCTGGCGCTACCTGGCGCTACCTGGCGCTACCTGGCGCTGTACAGGCACTACCTGGCGCTACCTGGTGCTACCTGGTGCTGTACAGGAACTACCTGGCGCTACATGGCGCTGTACAGGCACTACCTGGCGCTGTACAGGCACTACCTGGCGCTACCTGGCGCTGTACAGGCACTACCTGGCGCTACCTGGTGCTGTACAGGCTCTACCTGGCGCTACCTGGCGCTGTACAGGCACTACCTGGCGCTACCTGACACTATCTGGCGCTGTACAGACACTACCTGGCGCTACCTGGTGCTGTACAGGCACTACCTGGCGCTACCTGGTGCTGTACAGGCTCTACCTGGCGCTACCTGGTGCTGTACAGGCTCTACCTGGCGCTACCTGGCGCTGTACAGGCACTACCTGGCGCTACCTGACACTATCTGGCGCTGTACAGACACTACCTGGCGCTACCTGGTGCTGTACAGGCACTACCTGGCGCTACCTGGTGCTGTACAGGCTCTACCTGGCGCTACCTGGTGCTGTACAGACACTACCTGGCGCTACCTGGTGCTGTACAGGCACTACCTGGCGCTACCTGGTGCTGTACAGACACTACCTGGCGCTACCTGGCGCTGTACAGGCACTACCTGGCGCTACCTGGTGCTGTACAGGCACTACCTGGCGCTACCTGGCGCTGTACAGGCACTACCTGGCGCTACCTGACACTACCTGGGGCTACCTGGCACTACCTGGCGCTGTACAGGCACTACCTGGCGCTACCTGGTGCTGTACAGGCTCTACCTGGCGCTACCTGGTGCTGTACAGGCTCTACCTTGCGCTACCTGGCGCTGTACAGGCACTACCTGGGGCTATCCCTTCATGAATAAGGTCCCTAGTCTTTTTCTTTCTTTCATTGGTACGTTCTGCCATTCCCTTTCTTTCTTTTCTTCTATTATATTTTCTGTCATTCCATTTATTCCTTCTTTGTTTCTGTCATTTATTCTATGCTTTTGTTTCTTTCCTTGTATTTGTTGTATTTGTTATATTTGTTTCTTTCCATCTATTGTATTTTACATTACTTCTCTTTCCTTCCTGCTTTCTTTTTGTCATTCCATGTAGATTTTAGTTCTCTCGTTCTTTGTCATTTCTTCTATTATTGTTGTCTTTCTATTTTTTCTGTTTATTGGCGATATTCATCATAGCTGTACATGCAACTTTATCACCATGTATAACATTATTATTGTTTATTTATATAGCGCCATCATCTTCCGTAGCGATTTATGTCATATCACAACGCAAAGTGGCGACTGAGACTCTATCGCCCAAGAGCCTGAAAAACCTGGAGAGGACCCGGCTGATAGGAAAGGCTCATCTCACCGACTGAATTCCATAGGGTATGATGGGAGTTGTAGTGCATCAGGCAGCCCCTAACTCATAGTGTTATGTCCTAAGAAGCAAGTTCATATAAACCAGACTCTTATTTATTTAGTTTTTGAATATAATTACATTTGCATTTGTATCACCACCGAGGCAAATATTCTGCCAATTCTAACTCCCCATATTATTCATCTGTCCATCATTTCATCCATTCATCCATCTGTCCATTGTTTTATCCATTCATCATCCTGCCACTCCTCCATCCATCCATCTAACCATCCCTTCATCTTTTCATCTATCTATCCATGATTTGTCCACTCCTCCATCCATCCATCCATCCATCCATCCATCTGTCCATCCCTTCATCTTTTCATCCATCCATCCATGATTTGTCCACTCCTCCATCCATCCATCCATCCATCTGTCCATCCCTTCATCTTTTCATCCATCCATCCATGATTTGTCCACTCCTCCATCCATCCATCCATCCATCCATCCATCTGTCCATCCCTTCATCTTTTCATCCATCCATCCATGATTTGTCCACTCCTCCATCCATCCATCCATCCATCCATCTATCCATCCCTTCATCTTTTCATCCATCCATCCATGATTTGTCCACTCCTCCATCCATCCATCCATCCATCCATCTGTCCATCCCTTCATCTTTTCATCCATCCATCCATGATTTGTCCACTCCTCCATCCATCCATCTATCCATCCCTTCATCTTTTCATCTATCTATCCATGATTTGTCCACTCCTCCATCCATCCATCCATCCATCCATCTGTCCATCCCTTCATCTTTTCATCCATCCATCCATGATTTGTCCACTCCTCCATCCATCCATCTATCCATCCCTTCATCTTTTCATCTATCTATCCATGATTTGTCCACTCCTCCATCCATCCATCCATCCATCCATCCATCTGTCCATCCCTTCATCTTTTCATCCATCCATCCATGATTTGTCCACTCCTCCATCCATCCATCCATCCATCTGTCCATCCCTTCATCTTTTCATCCATCCATCCATGATTTGTCCACTCCTCCATCCATCCATCTATCCATCCCTTCATCTTTTCATCTATCTATCCATGATTTGTCCACTCCTCCATCCATCCATCCATCCATCCATCCATCTGTCCATCCCTTCATCTTTTCATCCATCCATCCATGATTTGTCCACTCCTCCATCCATCCATCCATCCATCTGTCCATCCCTTCATCTTTTCATCAATCCATCCATGATTTGTCCACTCCTCCATCCATCCATCCATCCATCTATCCATCCCTTCATCTTTTAATCCATCCATCAATTAATTGTTCACTCCTCCATCCATCCATACATTCATCCATCTATCCATCCCTTCATCTTTTCATCCATTATTTGTCCACTCATCCATCCATCCATCTATCCATCCCTTCATCTTTTCATCCATCCATCCATCCATCCATGATTTGTCCACTCATCCATCCATCCATCCATCTATCTATCCCTTCATCTTTTCATCCATGATTTGTCCACTCCTCCATCCATCCATCCATCCATCCATCTATCCATCCCTTCATCTTTTCATCCATTCATCCATGATTTGTCCACTCCTCCATCCATCCATCCATCCATCTATCCATCCATCCATCCATCTATCCATCCCTTCATCTTTTCATCCATCCATCCATCCATCCATTATTTGTCCACTCATCCATCCATCCATCCATCCATTCATCCATCTATCCATCCCTTCATCTTTTCATCCATTATTTGTCCACTCATCCATCCATCCACTCATCCATCCATCCATCCATCTATCCATCCCTTCATCTTTTCATCCATCCATCCATCCATGATTTGTCCACTCATCCATCCATCCATCCATCCATCTATCCATCCCTTCATCTTTTCATCCATGATTTGTCCACTCATCCATCCATCCATCCATCCATCTATCCATCCCTTCATCTTTTAATCCATCCATCAATGAATTGTTCACTCCTCCATCCATCCATCCATTCATCCATCTATCCATCCCTTCATCTTTTCATCCATTATTTGTCCACTCATCCATCCATCCATCTATCCATCCCTTCATCTTTTCATCCATTATTTGTCCACTCATCCATCCATCCATCTATCCATCCCTTCATCTTTTCATCCATTATTTGTCCACTCATCCATTCATCCATCTATCCATCCCTTCATCTTTTCATCCATTATTTGTCCACTCATCCATCCATCCATCTATCCATCCCTTCATCTTTTCATCCATTATTTGTCCACTCATCCATCCATCCATCTATCCATCCCTTCATCTTTTCATCCATCCATCCATGATTTGTCCACTCATCCATCCATCCATCCATCCATCCATCCATCTATCCATCCCTTCATCTTTTCATCCATTATTTGTCCACTCATCCATCCATCCATCTATCCATCCCTTCATCTTTTCATCCATCCATCCATCCATCCATCCATGATTTGTCCACTCCTCCATCTGCCTATCTGTCCATCCTTTCATCCAACCAGCCCTCCATCTATCCTTTCATATGTCCATCCGTACATTCCTCCATCTTTCCATCTCACCATATGTCTATCTAGTCATCCGTCCGTCCCCTCCTCCATCCATACATCTGTCCATCTCTCTATTCATCTGTCTATTTATTTGTCCCCCTTCGTCCACCTACCTCCCTATCTAATGATTTATCCTTTATTACAAATAAACTGTCCCTTTATCTTTCCATCCATCCTTTCATCTATCGCTCTTTAGCTAAAGGGATTAAGGCCCTTATGTAAGAAGGGATAGCGCCAGATGAGCGCCTGTAGAGAGAGAGAGAGAGAGAGAGGAGTCGCTGTGCTCGGCCATGGATCATTCTTTCAGAGTGTCTCAGGCCCTTATGTAAGAAAGGAATAGCGTCAGGTAGCGCCTTGTTAATGAGAGATAGCGACAGGTAGCGACAGGTGAACGCCGGACACGGCAGCAATTACACATTTATCAAGCAGAATCTGTTTAGCGACTGGGATAGCGCCATGTAGCGTCTGATTCATCATTTTCACAGCCTCAGCGAACAGCGCCGGTGTTCAGCCTTGCACAGCGCCAGGTATGACCTCTCGCTACCTGTCGCTCTCCCATACATTTCAATGGATGATCCTTTCTTTCTCTTTAAAAGGGGATTTTTTTTTTTTTTTCAAAAAAAAAAACACAAATAATCCTGTGACCTCTCCTGACATTGAATAAGCATTTTTTCGCATTTTTTTTTCATGTTTTATATATTTCCTCAGAAATGACATCACAGCTCTGCCATTATAGTGTCATGTTACAATGTTGTTACAATGTAATTCCATATGTTTTCGCTTTGTTACTGGTGGATAGATGCTGAAAAACAGACTTTAATCACACAGCCTCCTGCGCTCTGGGCTTCAGAGAAGCATTTTTCAGCGCCAGAGATTTGTGAGGCTGTTTTTTTTGCTGAATATGGTGTGAGTCGGTCACTATGAGCAGTCGCTAACATGCGCTCCAATACAGCGCTGTACTGGTCAAATAGCGACTTCTCACAATGTATTCAACATTACTGAACAGCGACTGAGTGGTTATGAACTAACGACCCACGGCCGAGCACTGCGACTACTAGCGGGCGCTGTGAAAATGCTGCTACAGACGCTCATCTGTCGCTACCTGGCGTTAGTGATGAATCAGCCTCTCAGAATGACCATCTCCCCATCCACCTTTCCCCATCCACCTTTCCATGTATTCTTCCATCCTTCTATCTCCTAGTCCGCCCATCCTTCTATTTATCCCGCTATTAAGCCAGTCCACCCCTTCCCCCATCTATTCATTGGTCTGTCCATCCTTCCATCTATCCATCCATCATCTGTTGCTTTCTCCATCCACACTGACCTGGCCGATCTAAGGGGATCACTCATCAATCATCTGTCCATCCATATTTCCAACTGTATCTTCCAGTACATTCCTCCATTTGTCTGTCCATACATCTGTCTATAAATCCATCCATCCAATCATTTGTTCATCTATTTATTCAGCAATTTGTCCATCCGTCTGCACATGTCTCACAGCGCCTTTATCTCTCCATCTCTTCATCTGTGTCTTTTTGCACCACTCAGGACTATCTCTCTCTCCATCCATCTATTATTAAATGACTATCTTTCTACTCATAAATACTGTCCGTATATCTATCCAACCATATGGTGATCTAACCATCCATCTAACCCTTTATTTTCCCGTACATCCATCCATCTATTCATCCATAAATGTGTCCATCCGTCTGCCCATCTGTTCCATTATAGGGTCACTCAATGTGTCTCAAAGACCCTTTATCTCCCCATCTTTCCCTCTTGGCCTATTTCTTTCTCCATCCATCCATCTGTCCGTATAGCTGTCCAACCACATGTCCGTGCATCTTTCCATCCGACCGTTCATGTATCTATTCATGTATGTTTCAGTCAGTCAGTCCATCCATCCATTCATTTGTCTCTCCTCCATCCTTCTATCTAAGGCTATAGGTGTCTGGAAGACAATGAGAGGTCACTATGTGTTGCCTCCTCAGCTGCTCTTTAGGGGAAGGGTCCGAATTGTAATCCGACTGTCCATTTATCCATCCTTTATCTTCCAGTCCATCCATCCATCTATAGGTTTATCCATTTGTCTGTCCATCCAGCTACACCTTTATTTGCCTGTACATCCATCCATCTATAAATGTGTCCATCCATCTGCCTATTTGTTCCATTATAGGGTGACTCAACATTTCTTCATCCATCCGTCCCTATAGCTATCCAACCATATGTCCGTGCATCTTTCCATCCGACTGTTCATGTATCTATTCATGTATGTTTCAGTCCATTCATCCATTTATTCATTCATCTATTCATCCATCCATCAATTCATGTGTCTTTCCATTCATTAATTCATCTATTCATCCATTTGTCTTTCCATCCATTAATTTGCCTTTCCATCTATTTATTGATCCATCCATTTATTTGTCTTTCCATCATCCGTCCATCCATCAATTCATTTGTTTTCCATCCTTTTATTGATCATCTGTCTTTCAATCCATCATCTGTCTTTCCATCCATTCATTTGCCTTTCCATCCATCCATTCATCAATTCATTTGTCTTTTCATACATTCATTCATCTATTCATTCATTTGCCTTTCCATCCATCCATTGATCCATCCATTTATTTGTCTATCCATCATCCATTCAACCATCCATCCATCCATCCATCCATTCGTCTTTCCATTCATTCATCTATTTATCCATTTGCCTTTCCATCCATTCATTTGCCTTTCCATCTATCCATCCATCAATTAATTTGCCTTTCTATCCATTCATTCATCAGTTCATCCATTTACATTTCAATCCATTCATTCATCTATCCATTTTCCTTTCCATCTCTCTATCTAAGGCTATAGGTGTCTGGAAGTCACTGGTAGGTCACTGTGTGTTTCCCCTTAGCTGCTCTTTAGGGGAAGAGTCCTCATCGTGGTTGTGAAGCTTAATAATAACCCATATAACAGCCTCCCTATTGTCTGCCGGTGACCAGAATATTATTGTTCTGAACGATCTTGGTGACGGCCTGTCTAATCTCTTTCACTCCTAAGCCATAGATGAAGGGATTGAGGGTGGCGGGGACCATGAGGTAAATGGCATTGAACAGGTTCTTGATGTCGTAGGAGATGTGTAGTCGCATCCTGTACACGACGGACGCTAGAAGGGAACATATGTAAATGATGGTGGCTGCCGTGACGTGGGCGATGCAGGTGTGCAAGGCCTTGTACCTGGCTTTCCCCGCTAAAATCTTCATGGCGACATAGAGGATGCTGGAGTAGGACAAGAACAGAAGACCAACATCAACCACCGTGATGAAGATCTTAACCAGGAGACCCACAATTTGCACCCTGGAGATGTCTTCGCACGACAAACTGAGGAGCCCCATGTTCTCACAAACAAAATTCAGAATTATTTTGGATCGGCAAAAGCGGACCCTAGAAGTCAGAAGGACGATGGGAGTGATCAGAAGTAAGGACCGAGCCAGGACTACGAGAACCAACTGCACCAGCAAACGTTTGGTCATGATGGTAGTGTATCTTAGAGGCCTGCAAATGGCGACGAACCTGTCCATGGCCATGAGGAGGAGGATGCCGGACTCGAAGGTACCCATGACGTAAACCCAAAACATCTGAACGAGGCAACCCGCCAAAGTGATCCGGTTCATGTCGAACGTCAACCCCAGAAAAAATTTGGGCAAGATGGCGGTTGAGCAGGCGATGTTGGAAACGAACAAGAGGCACATGAGGATGTACATCGGTGAATGCAGCCTCGGTTCAACCACCACTTGATAAGTAACAAGTCCATTTCCTGTCAGGACTGTTATGTATATGAATGTGAAAGGGATGGCCAGCAATCCTCTGCAGCTTATGATCCCCGGGAACCCGAGAAGGACAAAGTCTGTGTAGGAAATGAAGCTCTTGTTTTGGCTTGAACTGTTCATTCTGCAAGTCAGCAACCGGCTACTGGGCACCCATTTTAGGTATGTGGCACTAAAAAAAAAAAAAAAGTGGGTTGGAAAGTTGTTCTTGAAAAGGGGAATAATACACTAACTAAGCAATACACATCTATGCAAGAGATTGTAGACATCACTGAATAGCGACATCCACACCAACATCCTTGAATGGAAGGTCCTGGATGGTCAGACAAGTCCCCCTTTTGCATACCTCCCAACTTTTCAGGGTGGGAAAGAGGGACAATATGTAAATTAAGCCACTCCCCTCATTGAGGGATGGGCAGGAGATACATTGTAACAGTTATAACTAAATAAATGATTTGAATAGGCAAATTAATCATTTATTGCTGCACATTTGCATGTTACACCTCAAAGAGGAACAAATAAGAACGACAAGGGACAGGGGGACATGGACTCAAAAAAAGAGGAACAGTCCCTCCAAATCAGGGACAGTTGGGAGGAATGCTTTTGTAAAAGTCCCGGTCAGCAGATCCGCCCCTGCATGGAAACCTTGTGTCATCACTAGCGTTGGGTGAAACCCTATACATTTGGGTTCGGCCAAGCTTTGAACAAAAGTTTGGTTCGGGTAACGAATTTGACCCAGACCCTATTGAAATCAGTAGAGACCCGAACTTTGGGACCTAATAATGGCTCCATGCAAAGTGTGCAGCAGCAGGAAGCAGCTGTACAACTTACCTGAGCCCAGCGATCGGTTGGTTGGTGGTCAAAGTTCTTTCATCTGTCAAAATCTCCATGGCTGGGGCTTCAGAAAGATGGCCACTCCCATGACATCAAGAGAGATCCTAACTTTGGGTTCCAAAAATGGCTCCATGCAGAGCGTGCAGCAGCAGGAAATGGCTGTACGACTTAATTGAGTCATGCGACCCCAATCCCCATAATTTGACCCGGATCTTGAAGGTATGTATGGCGTGACCTGGAGCCAAACGACAAGATCCTGATCCATTCTAGCTTCAGCCCAGATCCGAAGCTAAGTCACTGGTTTGGACAAACCCCTATACATTTGGATAAGGCAAGGTCGGCCAAACAAAGGTTTGTTTGGGTACCAAACTTGACCCAGACCCTGTTTCAATAAATAGGGATCTGAACTTTGAAAGCCAAAATGGCTCCATGCAGAGCGTGCAGCAGCAGGAAGCAGCTGTACAACTTACCTGAGTCCAGCGATCGGTTGTTCGGTGGTCAAAGTTCCTTCCTCTGTCAAAATGATCATGGCCGGGGCATCAGAATGATGGCTGCTCCCATGAGATCAATAGGGACCCGAACTTTGGGTCCAAAAAATGGCCTCATGCAGTGCATGCAGCAGCAGGAAGCGACTGTAAAACGTACCTGAGCCCAGCACTTGGTTGGTCGGTGGTCAAAGTTCTTTCCTCTGTCAAAATGTCCATGGCCGGGGTTTCAGAAAGTTGACCACTCCCATGATATCAAAAGGGACCCGATCTTTGGGTCCCAAAAATGGCTCCATGCAGAGCGTGCAGCAGCAGGAAATGGCTGTACGACTTAACTGAGCCATGCGACCCCAATCCCCATAATTTGACCTGGATCTTGAAGGTATCCAGTATGGGGTGACCTGGAGCCAAATGGCAAGATCCTGATCCATTCTAGCTTCAGCCCAGATCCGAAGCTAAGTCACTGGTTTGGACAAACCCCTATACATTTGGATAAGACAAGGTCGGCCAAACAAAAGTTTGGTTTGGGTACCGAACTTGACCCAGACCCTGATTCAATAAATAGGGACCTGAACTTCGAAACCCAAAATGGCTCCATGCCGAGCGTGCAGCAGCAGGAAACAGCTGTACAACTTACCTGAGCCCAGCGATCGTTTGGTCGGTGGTCGAAGTTCTTTCCTCTATCAAAATGTCCATGGCTGGCGCTTCAGAAAGATGGCCGCTCCCATGATATCAGTAGGGACCCGAACTTTGGGTCTCAAAAATGGCTCCATGCAGAGCGTGCAGCAGCAGGAAGCGGCTGGACAATTTACCTGAGCCCAGCGCTTGGTTGGTCGGCAGTCGAAGTTCTTTCCTCTGTCAAAATGTCCACTGCCGGAGCTTTTGAAAGATGGCCGCTCCCATGATATCAAAAGGGATCCGAACTTTTGGATCCAAAAATGGCTCCATGCAGAGCGTGCAGCAGCAGGAAGTGGCTGTACGACTCACCTGAGCCCAGCGACCTCAATCCCCATAATTTGAACCGGATCTTGAAGGTATCCAGATCCATTCTAGCCTCGGCCCAGATCCGAAGTCACTAGTTATAACTGGTGATGACTAGCGTTGGGTTAACCCGAACACACAAAGTTCAGGTTCATATCGATCTTTACGAGATCGAGTTCCTCAAACAAGGACGCCAGCCAGAAGTCCATGTTGAGTTCGGTGTTTTGCTCAAACCTGGAAAAGATGAGCAGCAGGTCAACAACGGCTTAACTTAATGCAGAGTGTGCAGCAGCGGGATGTGGCTGTACAACTTACCTGAGCCCCGTGATCTCGTTGTCGGCGTTCTCTCCTCTGTCTTTCCTTATGTCATCACTAGTGTTGGGCGAACCCCTATACATTTGGGTAAGGCAAGTTCGGACAAACTTTGAACAAAAGTTGGGTTCGGGTACCGAATTTGACCCAGACCCTATCCCGGTACCCAATGAACTTAATAGAGAACCAAACTCTGGGTCCCAAAAATGGCTCAGTGAAGAGTTTGCAGCAGCAGGATGCGTCTGTACAACCTACTTGAGCCCAGCGATCAGTTGGTTGATGTTTGAAGTTCTTTCCTCTCTCAAAATGTCCATGGCTGGGGCTTCAGAAAGAGGGGCGCTCTCATGACATCAATAGGGACCCGAACTTTTGGAACCTAAATAGGGCTCCATTCATCGCAGGCAGCAGCATGAAGCGGCTGTATAACTTACCTGAGCACAGCAATCGGTTGGTCGGCGATCGAAGTTCTTTCCTCTGTCAAAATGTCCATTGCCGGAGCGTCAGAAAGATGGCTGCTCCCATGGCCTCAAAAGGGATCCAAACTTTGGGATCCAAAAATGGCTCCATGCAGAGCATGCAGCAGCAGGAAACGGCTGTACAACGTACCTGAGCCCAGCAATCGGTTAGTTGGTGGTCGAAGTTCTTTCCTCTGTCAAAATGTCCATGGCCGGGGCTTCAGAAAGATGGCTGCTCCCATGATATCAATAGGGACGCAAACTTTGGGTCCCAAAAAAGGCTCCATGCATCGTGGGCAGCAGCAGAAAGCACCTGCACAACCTATCTGAGCCCAACGATCGGTTGGTCGACGGCCAAAGTTCTTTCTTTCCACTGTCAAAATGGTTCTATGCATCGCGTGCAACAGCAGGAAGCGCCTGTACAACTTACCTGAGCCCAGCGTTTGGTTGGTCGGTGGTCGAAGTTCTTTTGTCTGTCAAAATGTCCATTGCCGGGGCTTCAGAAATATGGTCGCTCCCATGACATCAATAGTAATCCGAACTTTAGGATCCAAAAATAGCTCCATGAAGAGCATGCAGCAGCAGGAAGAGGCTGTACGACTTACCTGAGCCCAGCGACCCCAATCCCCATAATTTGACCAGGATCTTGAAGGTATCCAGGATGGGGTGACCTGGAGCCAAACGGCAAGATCCGGATCCATTCTAGTTTCAGCCCAGATCCGAAGTTAAGTCACTAGTTATAACTGGTGATGACTAGTGTTGGGCAAACCCGAACACGCAAAGTTCTGGTTCATATCGTACTTTACGATATTGAGTTCCCAAACTCAAACACAGATGCCAGCCAGAAGTTCATGTTCGGGTTTTGCATTTTGCCCAAACACGGAAAAAACGCGTCAACACTGGCTTATCTTAATACAGAATGTGCAGCAGTGGGATGCAGCTGTACAACTTAAGTCCCACAATCCCCTTGTCGGCATTCTTTACTCTGGCTTTCCTTATGTCATCACTAGTGTTGGGTGAACCCCAACATTCGGATAAGGCAAGTTCTGACAAACTTTGAACAAAAGTTGGGTTCAGGTACCAAACTTGACCCGGACCCTATCCCAGTACCCATTGAAATTAATAGGGACCCGAACTTTGGGTCCCAAAAATGGCTCCATGCATCGGCAGTCGAAGTTCTTTTCTCTGTCAAAATGTCCATTGCCGGAGCTTCAGAAAGATGGCCACTCCCATGACATCAATAGGGATCTGAACCTTGGGATCCAAAAATGGCTCCATGCAGAGCGTGCAGCAGCAGGAAGTGGTTGAAGCTATGAAGGTATGACCTGGAGCCAAACGTCAAGATCCGGATCCATTCTAGCTTTGCCCCAGATCCGAAGATAAGTCACTGGTTATAACTGGTGATGACTAGTGTTGGGTGAACGCGAACACGCAAAGTTCTGGTTCATATCGAACTTTACGAGATCGAGTTCCTCAAACTCAAACACGGACGTCAGCCGGAAGTCCATGTTCGACGTTTTGCCCAAACCCGGAAAAGATGAGCAGCACGTCAACACCGGCTTAACTTAATGCAGTGCGTGCAGCAGCGGGATGTGGCTGTACAACTTACCTGAGCCCCGTGATCCCGGTGTCGGCACTCTTTCCTCTGTCTTTCCTTATGTCATCACTAGTGTTGGACGAATCCCTATACATTTGGGTAAGGCAAGTTCAGACAAACTTTGAACAAAAGTTGGATTCAGGTACTGAACTTTACCCAGACCCTATCCTGGTCCCCACTGAAATCAATAGAGACCCAAACTTTGGTATCCAAAAATGGCTCCATGCATTGCGGGCAGCAGCAGGAAACGGCTGTACAACTTAACTGAGCCCAGCGTTTGTTTGGTCAGTGGTCGAAGTTCTTTCCTCTGTCAAAATGTTCATGGCTGGGGGTTCAGAAAGATGGCCGAGGGTAGAGTTGTTAAGGAAGCGATAGATGACAGCAGCAGGGGTTGGAGGGATGAGGTAAGTGGTGGAGGACAGAAGTAGGGAGTGAAGGGGTTAGGTGAGTGGTAGAGGACAGCAGCAGCGGGTAAAGGTCAGTGGCAGGGAGTGAAGGAGTTAGGTGAGCAGTAGAGGACAGTAGTAGGGGACAGTGGTAGGCAGTGGAGGGGTTAGGTGAGTGGTAGAGGACTGCAGCAGATGTTGGAGGTATGAGGTAAGTGTTGGAGAACAAAATCAGGGGGTGGAGGGGTTAGGTGAGTTGTAGAGGACAGCAGCAAGGGGTGGAGGGCTTAGGTGAGTGGTAGAGGACAGTGGTAGGGGATTCTCACAGCAGGGCATCCTATATCAGATAGAACTAGTCACTGAATTTGGTCCATTACAATGCATCCTAGGGGGTATCTTGATTCGGGATGCCCCACAGGCCAAAACCCTATGGACCCCCCACAGTCAGAATCACATAGTCATATAATTTGGGGATCCTATGCTGTTCAAATGCAACATCAGTGGGGCTTTCCTCTGCAACTGGTCTGCCGGGGGCTCGCATAGTGGAGGGATGGGGATGCAGCTACTGGTGGCCACATTTGAACAGCACGGGATCACGCAATTAGGTGAGTATATGGCAACCTTGGGCCTTATTCTGATCCCCTAATCGAGCATAGTAACTGATGGCCATAGTGTATGTGGAGATGCAGTCTACCCTTGCTATAGAGACTTCATACTCTCCCTGTAAATCCCTGATGGGGGTCACATGGTGCATTTGTTATTAAATGTTCATAGTCTTTCTTTGTTTGGGAATTGGTTTTAGTAGTTTTTCTTTAGTGGATTGTAATATCCAGAGTGTGGAGCGATTGTATCAGACGCATCATGATTCTTGGCAGCTTTCCAGGTGCATTGTGTACATATAATGTATCTTTATTGTTGTTTTTATTTATTGTTGTTACATTTGTCTTGTTACACGTGTCACACACTGCTGCCTGTGTAAGATGTTACAAACTCTCATAGTGATCACCTCTGTGTTACAATATGTATCTGAATGTCCAGATCTCATTTCTGTTTTTAAAACCTAAATACAATTCACGTGTTGCATATTAACATGTCTATGGTGTGTGTCTGAGATCCCCTTTATGATATATATATATATATATAGACTGAGGGTCTCTAGGATGCAGAAAGTGTATCAAACTATTGTACCGGGGGATTGTATGGCAAGCATGAAAGTGGTTAAGGTAAGCATTAGCAACACATAAAGAAGAAAGCACGAAAGTGGTTAAGGTAAGCATTAGGAAGAAGTAAAGACGAATGCATAAAAGTGGTTAAGGTAAGCATTAGGAAGAAGTAAAGAAGAATGCATGGCAAGCATGACATGGTAAGTAGTTTGACACAGAAGAAACTTGGCACAGCAATAAGTAAGTAATGGTCTAGCAGGGCCTGGGGATGTGAAACTGTTTAAAAAAAGAGGTTCGCAAATGTGTACAGGCCACCAAAAAAGCGTCAGTGTATAAATTTCACAAAAAAAGAAAATATTACGGAATTTAGGGGCTAAATGTAGGTAAAAACTGAATTTTTCTGACGGGAACGAGGAGGATCTCTTTGGACACTGAAACATTTCCTGGGAAGGTACATGGAAAAACGCTACGAGACGATAGTTTCACATCAACGTATACAAGAGCGTCATCTGTGAAATAGGCCGCAAGAGCCGTAGTCACAGCGTTCTCAGCGGCTTACACAGCTACGAAAACAGTACTAGATGGCCCGATAGAGGCTCTGAATCATGTGACCACTACTGAACGAAAGCCATGTGTAATGTTCACACTGAGAGACAAAAACGAAATGGAACATAGAAGGTTTTGAATCAACCCTAAAATGTATAGCAGAATTACTTTGGAAAATATAGAGATTAAGAGGCTGATTCACTAATAAATGATTGCTATTGTTGAGGGGGCGTGGCTTCATCTACCCCTCAATGCGGGGGCGTGGCTTCATCCATCCCTCAATGAGGGGATGTGGCTTCATCCATCCCTCAATGAGGGGACGTGGCTTCATCTATCCCTCAATGAGGGGGCCTGGCTTCATCCATCCCTCAACGAGGGGGCGTGGCTTCATCCATCCATCCATCGATGGGGGTGTGGCTTCATCCATCACTTAATGAGGGGGCGTGGTTTCATCCATCCCTTAATGAGGGGGCGTGGCTTCATCTATCACTCAATGAGAGAGCGTGGCTTCATCCATCCATCAATGAGGGGACGTGGCCTCATTTACATATTGTCCTTCTTTGAGGTGTAACACGCAGATCTGCAGCAATAAATTATTCATTTGCCTATTGAAAGTGTTTCTATTGTTGTAACTGTTACATCCTATCTTATAGATTTCTGGGTCGATCGCCGTGGGTTTTGGTCCAGTTAAGTATTTGAAAGTTGACCATTTGGTGAAGGATTAATCGTTGAAGGACTGGGGTGCGGTTGTAGGGTATTTCTTATCACAGTGGCTTATCTAATAGTGAAGGACACGCCGGAGTGTCTATCTGTACAGATGTTCCCACAATACCTTACCTTGAATTTAAACAGAGACCCTGTTCAACGCTGCATAGGGATAAGGTAAGTAGTTCTCTAAAAAAGCTTCAGTCACACACAATCTACCGCTGGATCCCACAGACTTCAATGACGATGCGATGCGAGAAGCGGGTCATCTGGTGACCCTCACCTCACAACATATCTATTGATGAGATGAAGGAGGACACATCTGTATGTACCTGAGCCCTGCCTGCCACGGGAATAACTGGCCTGCCAGCCTCTGCGAATTCATCCAACTCTGAATGGCTCGCTGGATTTCCAGTTACAAATGACCATGGAGATCCCCCAACACGCAGACATCCTCGAACATTAACCATTGCACGGGCCTTACTCTTGCCGATGTCATGGACTGGAATCATGTAGAGGTCATAGACGCAAACCCATACAGGCATGTGCCATGCTGAGCATCCACTATAGTGGCAGGCGGTGCCCCATCTCCATGACTGAGCCCAATAAGGGGGATAAGGGGCCTGTCTTATGACCTGCTACACTAATAGTGTCCCCATCTCCATGACTGAGCCCAATATGGGGGATGAGGGGCCTGTCTTATGACCTGCACCACTAACAGTGTCCCTGATCCATGACTGAGCCCAATATGGGGGATGAGGGGCCTGTCTTATGACCTGCAAAACTAATAGTGTCCCCATCACCATGACTGAGCCCAATATGAGGGATGAGGGGCGTGTCATATGACCTGCACCACTAATAATGCCTCTGACTCATCTGCAAAACAGGATGGCTGGGATAAAGGTGCCCCCGATGGCCTTGGCCCTGCTCACCCTCCCCTAGAAACTGCCCTTTATATAGAGAGAGATCATGCGGGTGATTGTTATGGGCACCAAGGCCATTGGGGGAACCTTCATCCCAGCCATCCTGTTTTATGCAGATGAGTCAGAGCCACTGTTAGTGGTGGCGGCCATAAGACAGGCCTCTAATCCTCCATATTGGGCTCAGTCATGGGCAGGGGGCACTGTTGGTGGTAGCCATAAGACAGGCACCGCATCTCCCATATTGGGCTTAGTCATGAGCAGGGGGCACTGTTAGTGGTGCAGGCCAAAAGACAAGCCTCTTACCCCCCCCCCCATATTGGGCTCAGTCATGGGTCACGGCCACTGTTAGTGCTGGTTATAAGACAGGCCCCTCATCCCCCATATTGGGCTCAGTCATGGGGAGGGGGCATTGTTAGTGGCGCAGGCCATAAGACAGGCCCCTCATCCCCTATATTGGGCTCAGTCATGGGTCACGGCCACTGTTAGTGCTGGCCATAAGACAGGCCCCTCATCCCCCATATTGGGCTTAGTCATGGGGAGGGGCACTGTTAGTGGTGGCCATAAGACAGGGCCTCCGTCCCCCATATTAGGCTCAGTCATGGGCACGGGGAACTGTTAGCGGTGGCCATAAGACTGGCCTCCCATCCCCCCCATATTTGGCTCAGTCAGGGGGAGGAGGCACTGCCTGCTGCTATAGTAGAGGCCCGGAATGGCACATCCCTGTAGGGGAGAGCAGCAGCACCATAAAATGGCTGAGGAGGGGGCAGAATATTTTCCCTCCCACACTGAGCACTATTTTTCCTAGAAACTGCCCTGGCTGTGCAGTAAGATAATGGAGCTTCCTGATGGAGAGGAGCTCCAGGGCCGGCAGGAGCTCCAGGGCCGGTTTAGCTTTAGTCTGAGCTGTATATGGACTGCGTCCACCCCATTTACCTGTGACCACACGTTCCAGGCATAGTGTCCATTTCTCCTCTGCATACAGAGAGTTTTCCTTGATCGAAGTTATAAAAAAGACTATACCTACAAATGCAGCACTAATCACTGTAAACTCTCTATTGCTTTAGATGGAAAGATCACTTAGGATCCACAGAAAGCTGTGCGGCAGCTCTGAGCTGTTTACATTGTAACATGTGGCTGCTAAACAACATTTCAAGGCAGGGCATTTCTCTTGCTACAGCCAGTGACCCTGCTGTGATACGTTGCAAAGCAACCAGAAGCCTTCTGGTTTCTACAAAATGTATCACAGCAGCAGCAGCAGCAGATAAGGTAACCAGAAGGCTGTGGTTGCTTTAAAATGTATCACAACTGGGCGCTGATCGAGTTGCAACCGAAACCAGCCCTGCTTTGATACATTGGCCTTGATTCAATA
Organism: Gastrophryne carolinensis; assembly: GCA_027917425.1. Taxonomy (NCBI): domain Eukaryota; kingdom Metazoa; phylum Chordata; class Amphibia; order Anura; family Microhylidae; genus Gastrophryne; species Gastrophryne carolinensis. The sequence goes on along the minus strand of CM051236.1, from coordinate 2,720,499 downwards.
AAAGCTGAAAAAAAATCTCATGGTAATAAAAAATTCACTTTATGAGAAAAAAGCCTGAGAATTCTGAGAATTTCATTGTTGCTGAATCGCCTTCATTACTCCTAGGAAAAGTAGAGGACATTTTACTCCTTTCTACATGGTAGTAAAGAGTGCCATTAACTTTAATTGTCTTCCTATCTGGTGATTCGGCAACAGTGAAATTCTCAGGCTTTTTTTCTCATAAAGTGAATTTTTTACTACCATGTGAATTTCTTTAAACTCTTATTAAATCAAGGTCATTGTATGTAAACCAGAATACTTCTATCTTCCTTACAATTCTCGCTGAAAGGGAACCCGAACTCACAATAACTTTGGTATGAACCCTGTTTGGGTTTCCCCAACACTATTTGTAGCCCATCCTGCTCTATTTAAGAAACTTCAGATGAGAGGATTCCAAGCTTGTGCTCCAGTAGCTAAAGGGTTACTGGCAGTGTTCTCATCTAGGGAGGTCATTGCCGCTGCTTGGTTTCATCAAAGCTGCTGATGAGCTCACCCGTGTCAGTGGAAGGATTGTGGGCTTCATAGGTAAGCTAAACTTCGGTAAGGTTAGAAGTTGGGGGTAAATTTAGGAGGGTTAGGAGAAAATGTAGATTTAGGTAAAAGGAACCAGCACCGTTCTGACTCCTCCCACTACCCCATTATTCTACCCTTTCTGGCACCCAAGTGCTCCGCCCCCCACCCCCCAGCTTCAAGACACTCAGACTAGAAAAATTAGGGGGTCGATTTAGCATTGAAGGGCGGAGGGGGCTAATAGCCCTGTTCCAAGCAATATTACGCTATTGTTTGGTTGTGTTTTTCCCCCTTATGTGACCTTTTTGGGAATCTAATGGTTGGGAAACGGAGGAGATAATATTTATAGCGGAGTTACATTGGGGAACATAGAGATTTTGTATAACCTCCGTGGATCCAAATGTCCTATTAAATCGGAGATACATTGGATACTATATGAGTTTTACGCTTTTGCAGTGCGCGCACATAATCACACATGCGTACAATCCATTGAATTGTACGCTGCACATATGCGCTCGCATAATCGCGACGCAACAACAGGTTGTGTTGCTACGGGCTTCATAATAAATATTCTTTGATAGTTTTTTACATAGTAGTAGTGCCACTTTCTTGTTAGTCCGGATATAGTTTGGGGAGTGTGGGAACCCCTGGATGGCGAGTGGAGGGGTCACTTATACACCCGGCATCAGGAAATATCAAGCCAGGCTTGTTTTTTTTATTGTAATGGAAGAAAAAGCATATCAGGGGTTACAGGCTCTGTCACCTCACATAGACTAAACCTGTCACCCCTGGATTTTATTCCAACCAGAAGAAGAAAACAACAAGCTCAGCCATAATTTTATTCTGTTCAGGTGTATAAGTGACCCCTCCTCTCATTAGCTGAGGTGTTTATTTGGATTTTTAATATTTCACAATTTCGCGATAGTGCTACTTTAAGTGTTTGAAAATTGACCATTTGGTGAAGGATTAACCGTTGAAGGACTGGGGTGCGGTTGTAGGGTATTTCTAATCACAGTGGTTTATATAATGGTGAAGGACATGCCGGAGTGTTCAGACATCCGTGTCTATCTGTGCAGATGTCCCCACAATACCTTACCTTGAATTTGAATAGAGACCCTGTTCAATGCAGCATACGAATAAGGAAAGTAGCTCCCTAAAAAAGCTTCAGTGACACATAATCTACTGCTGGATCCCACAGACTTCAAACACAGTAGACCATCAGAAAAGTGTCAGAAAAGCGCAATGATGTGACAAGTGGGTGATCTGGTGACCCTCGTCTTACAACATATCTATTGGTGAGATGAAGGAGGACACATCTGTATATACCTGAGCCCTGCCTGCCGCGGGAATAACTGGCCTGCCAGCCTCTGCGGATTCATCCAACTCTGAATGTCTCGCTGGATTTCTAGTTACTAATGACCATGGAGATCCCCCAACACGCAAACATCCTGCTCATGGGAAGTTAACCATTGCACGAGCCTTACTCTTGGTGATGTCATAGGCTGGAATCATGTAGAGGTCATAGACGCAAACCCATACAGGTATGTGCAATGCTGGGCACCTACTATAGCGGCAGGCGGTGCCCCATCTCCATGACTGAGCCCAATATGGGGGATAAGGGGTCTGTCTTATGACCTGCACCACTAATAGTGGCCCTGACTCATGACTGATCCTAATATGGGAGATAAGGGGCCTGTCTTATGACCTGCCCCACTAACAGTGGCCCTGACTCATGACTGAGCCCAATATGGGGGGATGAGGGGCCTGTCTTATGACCTGCCCCACCAACAGTGTCCCTGATCCATGACTGAGCCCAATATGGGGGATGAGGGGCCTGTCTTATGGCTGCTCCACTAACAGTGCCCCCTGCCCATGACTGAGCCCAATATGGGGGGTGAGAGGCCTGTCTTATGGCCACCACCACTAACAGTGCCCCCTGCCCATGGCTGAGTACAATATGGGAGATGAGGGGCCTTTCTTATGACCTGCACCACTAATAGTGGCCCTGACCCATGACTGAGCCCAATATGGGGGGATGAGGGGCCTGTCTTATGACCTGCACCACTAATAGTGGCCCTGATACATGACTGAGCCCAATATGGGGGGGCGGGGGGTGAGGAGCCTGTCTTATGGCCTGCACCACTAATAGTGCCCATGATCCCTTATTGAACCCAATATTGGGAATGGAGGCTCTGTCTTATGGCCACCCCACCATTAACAGTGGCCCTGACCCATGACTGAGCCCATTATGGGGGATGAGGGGGCCTGTCTATTAGCCAACTCTAACAGTGCCCCCTGCCCATGACCGAGCCCAATATCGGGGATGAGGGGCCTGTCCTATGGCCTGCACCATTAACAGTGCCCCCTTCCCATAACTAATCCCAATATGGGGGATGAGGGGCCTGTCTTATGGGTCACCACTACTAACAGTGGTCCTGACCTATGACTGAGCGCAATATGGGGGGATGAGGGGCCTGTCTTATGGCCTGCACCACTAATAGTGGCCCTGACCCATGACTGAGCCTAATATGGGGGGTAAGGGGCCTGTCTTATGGCCTGCACCCCTAACAGTGGCCCTGACCCATGACTGAGCCCAATATGGGGGGTGAGAGGCCTGTCTTATGACCTGCACTACTAACAGTGGCCCTGACCCATGACTGAGCCCAATATGGGGGATGAGAGGCCTGTCTTAAGGCCACCACCACTAACAGTTCCCCCTTCCCATGACTGAGCCCAATATGGGGGATGAGGGGGCCTGTCTATTAGCCACCTCTAACAGTGCCCCCTGCCCATGACTGAGCCCAATATGGGGGATGAGGGGCGTGTCCTATGGCCTGCACCACTACCAGTGCCCCCTTCCCATGACTAATCCCAATATGGGGGATGAGGGGCCTGTCTTATGACCTGCACCACTAATAGTACCTCATCTCCATGACTAATCCCAATATCGGAGATGAGGGGCCTGTCTTATGGGCCACCACTACTAACAGTGGCCCTGACCCATGACTGAGCCCAATATGGGGGGATGAGGGGCCTGTCTTATGACCTGCACCACTAATAGTGGCCCTGACCCATGACTGAGCCCAATATGGGAGATGAGGGGCTTGTCTTATGGCTGCTCCACTAATAGTGGCCCTGATCCATGACTGAGCCCAATATGGGAGATGAGGGTCATGTCTTATGACCTGCACCACTAATAGTGCCCTCTGCCCATGACTGAGCCCAGTATGGGGGCATGAGGGGCCTGTCTTATGGCCACCACCACTAACAGCGCCCCCTGCCCATGACTGAACCCAATTCGGTGGATGAGGAGCCTGTCTTATGGCCTGCAATACTAACAGTGCCCCCTGCCCATCACAGAGCCCAATATGGGGGGATGGGGGGGCCTGTCTTATGACCTGCACCACTAATAGTTACTCTGACTCATCTACAGAAAACAGGATGGCTGGGATAAAGGTGCCCCCGATGGCCTTGGCCCTGCTCACCCTCCCCTAGAAACTGCCCTTTATATAGAGAGAGATCATGTGGGGCGATTGTCATGGGCACCAAGGCCAGAATACTTCTATCTTCTTTACAATGTATCACATCAGGGCGCTGCTCAGCCACAGCATGGGTGTTACAATGTATCATAGCAGGGTGCTGCTCAGCCACAGCCTGACTGTTACAATGTATTACAACAGGGTGCTGCTCAGCCACAGCCTGGTCGTTACAATGTATAAGAGTAGGGTGCTGCTCAGCCAGACTGTGTTTTACACAGCAGGGTGCTAGGAAAAGTAGAGAACTTTGTACTCCTTTCTACACGGTAGTAAAGAGCGCCATTAACTTTAATTGTCTTCCTATCTGGTGATTCAGCAACAGTGAAATTCTCAGGCTTTTTTCTCATAAAGTGATTTTTTTACTATCATGAGAACTCTTATTGAATCAAGGTCATTGTATGTAAACCAGAATACGTCAATCTTATTTACAATGTATCAGAACAGGGTGCTGCTCTGCCACAGCCCGGGTGTTACAATGTATCACAGCAGGGTGCTGCTCAGCCACATCCTGGCTGTTACAATGTTTTACGCAGCAGGGGGCTGCAGCCACACCCTGGTTGTAACAATTTATCAGAGCAGGGTGCTGCTCAGTCACAGCCTGGATGTTACAAAGTATCACATTAGGGAGCTTTTCAGCCACAGCCTGGCTGTTACAATGTATCAGAACAGGGGGCTGCTCAGCCACAGCCTGGATGTTACAATATATTACAGTAGGGTGCTGCTCAGCCGCATCCCAGATGTTACAATGTATCACAGTAGGGTGCTGCTCAGCCACATCCCGGCTGTTACAATGTATCACAGCAGGGAGTTGCTCAGCCACAGAATGGCTGTTGCAATGTCTTACACAGCAGGGAGCTGCCCAGCCACAGCCTGGCTGTTGCAATGTTTTACACAGCAGGGTGCTGCCCAGCCACAGCCTGGATGTTACAATGTATCACAACAGGGTGCTGTTCAGCCACATCCTGGCTGTTACAATGTTTTATACAGCAGGGAGCTGTTTAAGAGTATGACTCAACTCTGCTTTTTACATTGCACAGCAGGAGGAGAGGGACAGTAGTGTAATCTAAAAATCTCCCAGCCCAAGCTTAGCCCAAGAAAGTAATGTGGTGCCCTTCTTCTATCTAATCAATTATGAAGCCATATAGGGAGTGTGCTTGCAGCAATGATGTTGACTGTAGAAGAGAACTGGGCTGCAGCGCATCATGAGAATTTCGCACCACCTACAGGACACGCAAATGTGATGTAACATGTAATGCCCTGTGAATCTCCCACCTTCTGGGAGCTGGCAACCCCCAATCACCACCACCGCTTCCACCTATAGCACCCATTCGCTAGGAACCCCCGTTTGAAGGGACACAAGGGTAACTATGGCCAAAGTCATGCACAGGTGATCAGTCCGAAGGTGCATCTACACCCGGGGATGAGGCAGAAGGTCAAACCAGGTGGTCAGAGCTAACGCGGTATCCAAAAGGGGTCAGACAGCGTTCAAGGTCGGGCAGGCAAAAGGGTTGGTTCGGGCAGCAAGCTGGGAAGGTCAGACAAAGCCGGGTCAATCACAAATAGCACAAAGTCACACCCTGAGCAATACTGGCTATACCGGGCAATGAGGTCAGGGCTGAACTTTATTTAAAGGATGTCTGGCCAATGGAAATAAAGAGCATGTGATTGGTACAAACTTCGATCCAGGATGGAATAAGAAAAATGATCCCAGGGGCTGGACTGCCCTGACCAGTAAGGCTGCCAGACCCTGAGACACTCAGGTGCAGGTGATGGAACTATTGGACAAAGCGGCATCTCCTACCAGCCGCTCTGTCAAAAAGCAGGGCGCGCACCTGAACTACTGCAGGGGAGCGAGGAAGGTGGGCAGGGGGGCTTGCCGTGCTCTCTGGCTTCCGGGAGAGGAGAGCGCGCTCTGCTCCAGACAGCCAGGGAACACCGCTCCGGCCAGGAGACTCTCGCTGCGGGTCCTCCGAGACAGGTAAGTTCCTCACATAAGGACACCCCTGATTCATTTAGGGGACTGGGTGCGCTGTGTTTAGGCATGCACACTAAGACCCGCGTTGTTGCCTCTATCCCTTCTGCTGTGCAATGTAACAAGCAGGGATGCATTTTACATTTCAAAAAGCCAACCAGCTTCCTGATGAGTGTACGTATTCTCTCCTGCTGACTTTGCCAAACACAGCCCCCTCAGTGCAGCACAGGGATGACCCATCCATTCACTGGGAAGCCAAGCAGAAGGTACAGGGTTCACTAGAGCTTATTAAGCCCTACACAGGGCGGATTAAGCCCCTATACAGCAGGCTGAACAAAAGTCTCTCGTGTCCAGAGGGTCTTCTACATCCTTTGCTGGGTCTTCCTCTTCCTTGCCAGGCATTGGTGGGGATCCTCTTAAAGTCTACTAAATGTGGTGGCATCAAAAGTAGATGCTGCCATCTGTGGTATGAGGGGGGCATAGATCCTCTTCCCTTCTATCCCGGCTCCCAGCCCTTTTAATACCTCAGAATTGTAGCATCTAAGGATTTCCCCATGTGACTTAATACATCACTGGAGAGGAGGAGTATGGGGGGATTTCCTGGGGTATCCCTCCACATTTCCCTCCCCTCCAGTGATGTCAAAGACAAAAAAAGGTAAAAGTAGGTAAAAAAAACTACTGTAAATTTCATAACTTACCACTCTTCTTCCATGTGTCCCAGGCCAGGCGGTATCCTTCTTGGGTCAGATGGGTCTTCTCAGATCCTAGTAAGGTCTTCCTCTTTCTCCTCTAATGCCCATTACTCCTGGCTGGGAGCTGGGAAAGAAGAGGTGGCATCTACTTTTGACACTGGTACCTTCAATAGACATCAAGAAGACCCCAGCAATGTGGGGCGAGGGAGAGGAAGACCCAGCGAGGGACAGAAAAGACCCAGGAGGCTGCTGCCCAGTGAGGCCGGAATGGAGAAGACGCAAACTGGTAAGTAGTGAAATCTAGACTATTACTATTTTGTGGGCTGTGTTTTTAACTATTTTTATTGAACTGGTGAGGGTACTGGGGATCCCAAAACTAGTTCACAAGGTCAGGGCCGGAATGTCACCTGTCAGCAATGGCGAGTGCCATGCCTCTACCAACGTTCGATTACCTGCAACCTCTCTTGGGGCATTGGGTGTGCAGAGGGGCCAAGCGCCTCTGCAACATAAGGGCATAGGGGCTGATAAACTGGTAGGGCCAGGGGCCGAACAGTCAGCCACTGAACCCTGAGTTACCAGCTTGTTTGGTGCCTGGGCTGGTTGGCTTTGAGAAGGGCCAGTCCATCCTGGCTGCGGGCGGGGACGGGTTTTATAGGCAGCCCGCAGCTCTATTCCATCCTAGCTGCGGACCCTACGAGCGCCGACGGCCACCTCCAGTGCCAGCCTCTCCGGCGCGCTGATATGACAACCTACATTGCAGAGATAGGGGCGGGAACAACTGCAGATTCCCGCCACTGGCACCAGCCGACCCAGGTCACATAGCAAGTGAGCTGGAGCATTCACTTTGCCGAGTTAGGGGCAGGGATAGCTTTCTATTCCGCCCCCCTCCCTCGCCTGGCAGCACATTGTGAGGAGAGTTAGGGGCGGGGACTGTCACACTGTCAGCCCCACTCTCTTCCCATTGGAGTCCTGTCCTGCCTTTATGTACAGGATGGGGCAACGCAGTAACCTACAGGAAGCTAAAGATGAACCTTAGATGGTTTCTCCAATCAGATGCGGCGGCCGAGCACTGCGGGCTGCCGAGCATGCGCCCCGTGCATAGCTGCTATGGCGGCCACCAGCACAGTACATTGCAGGCCATCAGGATACTTAAACCGGAGTGTTTCCCCTAAATTAGAGGTAAGACTAAGGGGTGCAGAACCCCGAAACGCGTCACCTACAAAGGGGCAAGCAGCCTTCCACACATCTTTCACTGGGCACGTATGTTTTTAACTTATTTAGTAAAAGTTATGTTTTAGGGGCACTGGTGAGCTGGATACAATTTACAGCAAATTCTTTGGTTCGGCAGATATCCTTCCTTGCTCCCAGGGGTCCTTTGTTGGGAATTATTTGAGCTGTTACAATTTTGGATCACATTTGAGAAGGGGAAAGTTTTACTTTTTGAGAGTTTTGACCACATTTGAGAGAATTTCCCACTTGAGAGAAAATAAAAAGTAGAGAAATGCCTGTGCGGAATTTTATCTATAAAAAAAGTACCTGGGAGAGGGTGGAAATGGGGTTTTCTCTCCTGAGATTGTGCGAGAATGCATTCTTTGATGGTGTAGAATCAACCCCTATAATTGCAGTTTTTAGTAAACCTGGGCTTTTCGGGTCCAATGGTTAATTTTTAGAAGGCCCGTCTTCTGCTATTTCAAGAGTCTCCAATGATTTCACCACTCTGCTCCTCTTCCATGTTTCCCAGGCCGGGAAGTGTCCTTCTTAAGTCCGATGGGTCTTTTCCGTCCCTAGTAGGGTCTTCCTTTTTCTCCTCTAATGCCCATTACCCCTGGTTGGGAGCTGGGATAAAAGAAGAGGCAGTGGCATCTACTCTTGATGCCGCTATCTTCATAGACGTCAAGAAGACCCAAGCGATGCAGGGCGAGGGAGAGGAAGACCCAGCGAGGGACCGGGTGTATCCAACGAGGCCGGAAGGGAAAAGATGCAAACTGGTAAGTAGTGAAATATAGACTATATAATAGACTATTACTTTTATTTTGTGTGCTGTATTTTTAACTACTTTTATTGGACTGATAAGGGTACTGGGACCCCAATACTAGTTCACAAGGTAGGGGCCGGAATGTCAACTGCCAGCAATGGCGAGTGCCATGCCTCTACCAACATTTGATTACCTGCAACCACTATTGGCGCACTGGGGTGCAGAAGGCCCCAGTGCCTTCAGTATGAGTCTGGGGCAACATAAGAGCATAGGGTCTGGTAAACTGGTAGGACCAGGGGCCAAACAGTCAGCCACTGAGCCCTGAGCTACCAGCCCCTATGTTTGGTGCCTGGGCTGGTTGGCTTTGAGAAGGGCGGGTCCACTCTGGCTGCAGGCGGGGACAGGTTTTATAGGCAGCTGACATTTTCGGCTGTCCGCACAGCGCCAACAGTCACTTCCGGTGACAATCTACATTGCGGAGAGAGGCAGGAACAACTGCAGATTCCTGACCCTGACACCAGCCTCCCCGGCTCATGTAGCCAGTGAGCCAGAGCATTCACTTCGCCGAGTTAGGGCCGGGGTTAGCTTTAAATTCCCTCCCCCCCTCCCAGGCACCACATTGTGAGGGGAGTTGGGGGCGGGGACAGCCGCAAATTTCCACCTCCCCCTCCTTCGCCAGACACCACACTGTCAGCTCCACTCTCTTCCCATTGAAGCCCCGTCCTGCCTTTATGTACAGGACAGGGCAACGCAATAACCTACAGGAAGCTAAAGAGGAACCTTAGACGGTTCCTCCAATCAGCTCAGGCGGCCGAGCACTGTGGGCTGCCAAGCATGCTCCCCGTGCACAGCTGCTATGATGGCTACCAACACAGTACATTGCAGGCCATGCGGATACTTAAACCGGAGTGTTTCCCCCAAATTAGAGGTAAGACTAAGGTGTGCAGAACTCCGAAACACGTCACCTACAAAGGGGCAAGCAGCCTTTCACACATCTTTCACTGGGCACTTACTTAGTAAAAGTTATGTTTTAGGGGCACTGGTGAGCTGGATACAAATCACAGCAAATTCTTTGGATCGATATCCTTCCTTGCTCCCAGGGGTCCTTTGTCTGGAAGTTTTGAGCTGTTACAATTTTGGATCACATTTGAGAAAGGGAAAGTTTTACTTTTTGAGAGTTTTGACCACATTTGAGAGTAGATAGGAAGTAGAGAGATGCTTGTGCAAAATTTTATCTGTAAAAAGTACCTGCTGAATCAGGAGAGGTTCTCTCCTGATATTGTGCGAAAATGCATTCTTTCATGGTGCAAATCTACCCTATAATTACAGTTTTTAGCAAAGCTGTGCTTTTCAGGTCCAATGGTTAATTTTTAGAAGGCCTGTCTTCTACTATTTCAAGAGTTTCCAGATGTTAGAGTAACTGACCTGCAGTTACCATCTTCTTCTCTACTCCTCTTCTTATGAATAGATATAACATTGGCCATTCTCCACTCATCAGGGACATCACCTGTTACAAGTGAATAGCTAGTAAATCAGTCGGAGGCACAAATCTGAGTTCCTCAAGAACCCTGGGGTGGTGCCATTTGCCACCACAGACTTCTGCCTTATTACACGCTACAACGCAGTGCATAGATGTAAAGGAACCCATTGATTCCAATAGGAAGGAGTATTTTCCCATTTTTGTTTTGCTTTGAATTATTCCAATTCAAACGCAATGTGGTCAGGAAGTCGTGAAAAAGGCCTAAAACGCTGGCCAGCAGTGTAGACATTGGTTTTGGATTTAAGTCTAACAGAGCACACCCGCAGTATTGCCACTCCTAACAATGATGTTCAACAACTTTGTTGGTCAGTTTTGATCTGTTGCCAGTTACTGGAACTTGTGTGTTCCTTAGGTCAGGAGTTCCCAAGTGGTACTAGTACCACTGGGGGCAATTGAGTTCCCCTTGGTGGTATTGATGACCTCTGGGGCGAAAAGTGGGGAAAAATAAAGCATCTGTGAAATGAGGGGGACATAGGTCCCCTTCCCTTCTATCCTAGCTCCCAGCCAGAAGTAATGGATGAGAGCCAGCAGGGAGAGCAAGCAGGGATGCAGATTTTACTAGGGCTTATCAAAGAATTATACAGCAGGCTGAACAAAAGTCTCTTATGTCCAGTGGGCCTTCTACATCCTTTGCTGGGTCTTCCTCTTACTTGTCAGGCATCACTGGGATCTTCTTAATGTCTACTAAATGTGGTGGCATCAGAAGTAGATGTTGCCGCTGCAATCTGTAGAACGGGGGGGGGGGGGCATAAGCCCCCTTTCCTTCTATCCCGGCTTTCAGCCAGTAATTGATGAGAGCCAGCGAAGAAGGTTTTTATAACTCAGAATCGGAGCATCTAAGGATTTCTTCCATGTGACTACAGACATCACTGGAGAGGAGGAGTAAAAAAGGGGATTATCTCAGGTATCCCCAAAAGAAAACATTTACCAAAAGTAGGTAAAAAACACTAATGTAAATTTCCCAAATTACCACTCCACTCCTCTTCCATGTGTCCCAGGCCCGGCAGTGTCCTCCTTGGGTCTGGCAGGTCTTCTCTGTCCCTAGTAGGGTCTTCCTAAATTCTCCAGCTAATGCCCATTACTCCTGGCTGGGAGTTGGGATAGAAGAGGTGGCAGTGGTGTCTACTTTTGATGCTGCCACCTTCAGTAGGTAGTTGTGCTGCCCTCTGGTGTTACTGAAGGCCCTGGGACTAATAGTAGGGGAAAATATAGCAATGCACACACACTACTGCTGCTCGGGAAAGGAGCATCTTGGGATGACACCATTGCTGGTGGAAAAGCTTGTATCGTTGGGCCTGTTCCTCTCCAGGGAAAGTCTCTATTAGTAGTGGTGGTAATTGAGATAATTGCAAGATGGGATGCGGTACTCCATGGAAAGATTGGGGACCACTGCCTTAGGTTAAGGCAGTTGCCTTCTTGTTCTTCTGGATTTGGCCAAACACTTTCTGATCTCATTCACGCCGAACCCGTACACAAAAGGATTGAGAGAGGCCGGAACCATCAGATAAATCGCATTGAACAGATTCTTAATGTCATAGGAGATGTGCGAGTGCATGCGATATTGTTAGGCACTTACCTCGTCACCGTCCCGGGTCCCGCGACGCGCTGTCGGGCGGTCCCCGGCTGGTTGCTGCCCAGCGCTCCCCGGGCGTCTTCACTCCCCAGCGTGGTGGCGGCGGCGCGAGGTGGTGTCGGCAGCCGCGCCGCAGCCCGCTCTGCGCGGCTGCGCGGGCCCGGCGGGCGCCCTCACTGTCCGGCGCTTCCGCCTCCCGGCGGGGGCGCGCTCGGTCATCTACGTGCTCGCGCGCGCGCGCGAGCACGTCACCTTTATGCCTCCCGGCGGCGCTTTCCCCAGCGCGCCCACCGGGGGCGAGTTTGTTCCATCCAACCCTGGCCCTGCTCATAGAGGGAACCCAGGGACTGGTCGGCCTGTCTGGCCTGGGCCGTCCAGTTCCTGGGACCACTCCCGTTTTTACTGTTGCACCAAGCACCTTCCTTCCCTCCTTTTTCCCTGTTTCCCATTGGCCAGACTTCCCTATATATTTGCACTGTTCCAGTTTCCCAGTGCCCGTTATAGCTTCTGGGTTCTGGATGTGTGTTGCTGTACCTTAGTGAAGAATTTGGATTTGGATTTGGACCTCGACTATTCTTGCTAGCTGCCTGCCCTGACCTCCTGCTTTGCCTGACCACTCTCTTGCCTGACCCTCCTGTACCTCGCCTGTGACCTCCTGGACTTGACCTCGGCTACCCTCGACCATTCTTTGTCATCTCCCTTGGATACCTCGCCTGTGACCTCCTGGTTTGACCTCGGCCTGATTTACGGACTTTCGCACCCGGCATCCTCATTCGGGATTCCCTGCCAAACATCAAGCTGCACCTTAAGCTATTATCCTTTGCGCCTGTTAAGTCCTGGGGGCAACCGACTGGGAGAGGCATTACCCGTGTCTCCCACAAGCGGGGGCTTGTCTATAGGCGGAAGTGGCGGTGGAGATTGGGGGATACTGGCTTAAGACAGACGGGTGTTTGGTACAGTCCTGACATTATAACGGGCCGAAAGAAGAATGGACCAAATTCTGGAGCAGGTGCAAGCCCTGACAGCGGCGGTGGAGCACCTGGCTCATCGAGTTGCGGCCCAGGAGAACCGTCCTACTCCCATGGTCCCCACTTCCCAGGGGACTCCGGCCGCAATGACTGTGGAACCCAAGATCCCGCTCCCTGAAAAGTTTTTTGGCGATAGGGCAAAATTTGCCAATTTCCGGGACTCTTGTAAACTATACTTCCAGCTTCGCCCGGTTTCCTCAGGCTCACAGGAACAAAAGGTGGGCTTGATTATTTCCCTGTTGCATGGAGACCCTCAGTCCTGGGCCTTTAGCTTATCAGCTCAGGACCCCATCCGCCAGTCGGTGGATAGTTTCTTCGCTGCAATGGAGGTCCTTTATGATGATCCTGACAAAGGGGCCTCAGCTGACGCTAAGTTACGTACCCTCCGCCAGGGACGCCGTCCAGCCGAAGACTACTGTTCCGAATTCCGGCGTTGGGCAGTTGACTCACGTTGGAACAATCCTGCCCTCTGCGGCCAATTCCGATTAGGTCTGGCTGACTCTATCAAGGACACCCTGGTGAACTACCCGGAACCCCAAACTCTGGATGAATTGATGCATTTGGCCATCCGCATTGATCGCCGACTCCGGGAAAGGCGCCTAGAGAAAGGATCGCATCCTGAATCCGCTGCAAAATCTGAGGCTCTAGTCGCTCAACCTTCAGAAGAGCCTATGCAGCTAGGTGCCACCAGGCTCACCGAAGGCGAGAGACGACGACGCCTATCCGAGGGGCTCTGTCTTTACTGTGGTGGGACCGGCCACATGGTTAGACTTTGCCCAAAGAAACCGTCGGGAAACTTCAGAGCCTAGGGGGTTTCGAGGGGGCCCTCCTAGGCTGTAAGGTATCTCCTCAAGTATCGTCTCCAGTTTTCGTCCCAGTTCAGTTTATGAATGGTGCTAAATATGTTAATCTAAAGGCTCTTCTAGATTCTGGAGCAGCTGGGAATTTCCTAGACTCTGATCTGGCACAGACTCTAGGAATTATGGTACAGACCTTGCCAACTCCTATCCGGGTTTCAGCCATTGATGGCACTCCAGTGGCCGGGGGGTTAGTTCGGTTCCAATCACCTCCTACGCAAATCAAAGTAGGAGCCAGTCATTCTGAGGTTATCAGGTTCCTGATTTTGAGCATGCCTGGTACTCCTTTGATTTTGGGGTTGCCATGGCTGCAGGAGCATAATCCTCAAATTGATTGGGTTTCGGGGCAAATTACCAAGTGGGGACACCAGTGTTTCCGGAACTGCCTAGAATTTCCCCTCAGGGTCACGCGCCTACTCCCTATTGGGATTCCAACTCCATATTTGGAGTTTGCTGATGTTTTTTCAGAAAAGGCAGCAGACAAACTTCCTCCCCATAGACCTTGGGACTGCCCAATAGAACTGCTCCCTGGTACGATGCCTCCCAGAGGGAGAATATTTAATTTGACCCGAGCGGAAACCCTTGCCATGCGGGAATATATCGCCGAGAACTTAGAAAAAGGGTTTATTCGGCCTTCATCTTCTCCAGCAGGGGCAGGGTTTTTTTTTGTGGAGAAAAAGGATGGGGGACTTCGCCCCTGTATCGATTACCGGGGCTTAAATAACATCACGGTAAAAAATAAGTATCCCCTACCGCTTATTGAGGGACTCTTTACGCAGGTGGTCGGGGCGCAGGTCTTCTCTAAACTGGATCTCCGAGGGGCCTATAACCTCATAAGAATTAGGCAGGGGGATGAGTGGAAAACGGCCTTTAATACCCTTGAAGGGCATTATGAATATTTGGTTATGCCTTTCGGCCTGTGTAATGCCCCTGCGGTCTTTCAAAGTTTTGTCAATGAAATTTTCAGGGATTATCTTGGCCGGTTTATGGTTGTCTACCTAGATGACATTTTAATTTTTTCTTCATCCCTTGACGAGCATCGTAAACATGTGTGCCTAGTTTTGCAGAAACTTAGGGAGAATTGTTTATATGCCAAATTAAAGAAATGTCAATTTGAGGTATCTGAGGTTCCGTTCCTCGGTTACATTATCTCCAAATCTGGTCTGTCTATGGACCAATCTAAGGTGAGGGCTGTTTTAGAATGGGAGCAGCCCAGAGATCTGAAGGGCCTGCAGAGGTTTTTGGGTTTTGCCAATTTTTATAGAAGGTTCATTAAGAATTTCTCTGCCCTGGTTACACCACTAACTAACCTAACTAAGAAAAGCGGGTACCCCCCGGTTTGGCCGGCTCAAGCTGTCCAGGCCTTCGGGAATCTTAAGAGGGTATTTAGCGTTGCTCCCGTCCTAGTCCATCCCGATGAACAACGACCTTTTCTTGTGGAGGTGGATGCTTCAGAGATAGCGGTCGGGGCGGTCTTGTCTCAATACTACGGCTCACCTGCACGCCTCCATCCATGTGCCTTCTTTTCCAAGAAATTCTCAGCGGCCGAAAGGAATTATGATATCGGCAACAGAGAATTACTGGCCATCAAGCTTGCCTTCCAGGAATGGAGACACTGGCTGGAGGGGGCTCAGTATCCAGTTACGGTCTTTACGGACCATAAAAATCTAGAATACATCCAGTCCGCCAAGAGGTTAACTCCTAGACAGGCTCGTTGGTCCTTATTCTTTTCTCGGTTTAATTTTTCTATAACGTATAAGCCCGGGTCTAAGAATATAAAGGCGGACGCCCTGTCTCGGAGTTTCTCTCCCCCTGACTTACCGGAAAGGGTGGTTTCTCCCATCTTACCTCGCTCCCTAGTGGTGGCCGCCATCCAACCCCAACTTCCTGATCTTACTCAGTTCCAGGCCCAAGCTCCTCCTGGGAAACCCGCGTCAGCCCTGTTTGTGCCCTCTACTTACCGGTCTGAGTTCTTGTCCCATTTTCATGATACCAAAACAACCGGTCATCCAGGGATTAAGAAAACCATAGCTTTATTGTTACGCCAAGTTTGGTGGCCTTCTCTTAGGAAGGACGTTCAAAGGTTTGTCTCCGCTTGCAAAGTCTGTGCCCAAAGTAAGTCCTTGAGGAGCTCACCGGAAGGCCCACTCCTTCCATTATCCATTCCTGCCTCCCCGTGGACACATCTGGCCATGGATTTTGTTACTGACCTTCCTCCGTCTCAGGGACATACGGTTATTTGGGTAATTGTGGACCGCTTTAGCAAGATGGCCCATTTCGTCCCTTTAAAGAAACTCCCCTCAGCTCAAACTCTTGCTCAACTTTTCATTACTCATGTCTTTAGGATTCATGGTATTCCCATGGATGTTGTTTCAGATAGGGGGGTCCAGTTTGTCTCCCGGTTCTGGAGGGCTTTCTGTGCCAAGTTGGGGTTCACCGTCTCCCTTTCCTCGGCCTTTCATCCGCAGTCGAATGGTCAAACCGAGAGAACGAACCAGTCCCTGGAACAATATTTGCGCTGTTTTACGGCGGGTTCTCAAACTGATTGGGCCTTCTTCTTACCTTTTGCGGAATTTGCTTTTAACAACGCCACGCATTCATCCACAGGGGTTTCTCCTTTCCACTGTGTTTATGGCAAGGATCTGAAGTTTTCTGCTCTTTCGGACCAACCCTCTAGAGTTCCCTCCGTGGATGAATGGGTTTCCAAATGGCCAGGGGAGTGGAATAAAATCCAGCAACACCTAACTAGGGCCGCTTGTCAACAGAAAAAATTTTCTGATCGCAAGCGATCGTCTAATTCTAACTTTAAAGTGGGTGACTGGGTTTGGCTTTCAACCAAGAACTTGGCGCTACGCCAACCCTCCGCTAAGTTAGGACCTAAGTTTATTGGCCCATTCCCCATAACACACAAAGTTAATCAGGTTACATACCGGTTGGCCCTCCCTTCATCCATGAAAATCTGTAAATCCTTTCATGTTTCACTTCTTAAGTCTGCAAGAAACCATGAACCTAATAGTCCTCCTAGTCCTGTGGTAGTTGATGGGCATCAGGAGTTTGAGGTTGCCCGGGTCCTTGATTCTCGTTTCTTTCGGAACTCTCTTCAATATCTTATTGACTGGAAGGGGTACGGTCCGGAAGAAAGATCTTGGGTTCCTGCCAGAGAAGTTCATGCGCAGAATTTGGTAAAGAAGTTTCATAGGGAGAATCCTTTAAAACCTACCTCGTCACCGTCCCGGGTCCCGCGACGCGCTGTCGGGCGGTCCCCGGCTGGTTGCTGCCCAGCGCTCCCCGGGCGTCTTCACTCCCCAGCGTGGTGGCGGCGGTCAGGGGTCGGCGGCGCGAGGTGGTGTCGGCAGCCGCGCCGCAGCCCGCTCTGCGCGGCTGCGCGGGCCCGGCGGGCGCCCTCACTGTCCGGCGCTTCCGCCTCCCGGCGGGGGCGCGCTCGGTCATCTACGTGCTCGCACGCGCGCGCGAGCACGTCACCTTTATGCCTCCCGGCGGCGCTTTCCCCAGCGCGCCCGCCGGGGGCGAGTTTGTTACATCCAACCCTGGCCCTGCTCATAGAGGGAACCCAGGGACTGGTCGGCCTGTCTGGCCTGGGCCGTCCAGTTCCTGGGACCACTCCCGTTTTTACTGTTGCACCAAGCACCTTCCTTCCCTCCTTTTTCCCTGTTTCCCATTGGCCAGACTTCCCTATATATTTGCACTGTTCCAGTTTCCCAGTGCCCGTTATAGCTTCTGGGTTCTGGATGTGTGTTGCTGTACCTTAGTGAAGAATTTGGATTTGGATTTGGACCTCGACTATTCTTGCTAGCTGCCTGCCCTGACCTCCTGCTTTGCCTGACCACTCTCTTGCCTGACCCTCCTGTACCTCGCCTGTGACCTCCTGGACTTGACCTCGGCTACCCTCGACCATTCTTTGTCATCTCCCTTGGATACCTCGCCTGTGACCTCCTGGTTTGACCTCGGCCTGATTTACGGACTTTCGCACCCGGCATCCTCATTCGGGATTCCCTGCCAAACATCAAGCTGCACCTTAAGCTATTATCCTTTGCGCCTGTTAAGTCCTGGGGGCAACCGACTGGGAGAGGCATTACCCGTGTCTCCCACAAGCGGGGGCTTGTCTATAGGCGGAAGTGGCGGTGGAGATTGGGGGATACTGGCTTAAGACAGACGGGTGTTTGGTACAGTCCTGACAGATATACAATGGACGCCAGAAGTGAACACATGTAAATCAATATGGCCGCCAAAACATGGGTGAGGCAGGTGTGAAGGGCTTTGTGCCTGGCCCTCCCAGCAATTATTTTCATGGCCGTGTATAGGATGCTGGAGTAGGAAATGAGAAGAAAGCTGACGTCAGTTAATGTAACAAAAATCTTAAGCAGGAGACCCACAACTTGCACTTTGGCGATGTTCTCGCAGGAGAGGCTCAGGAGCCCCATGTTCTCGCAAACAAAATTCAAAATGATGTTGGATCTACAGAAATGGACCCTTGATGTCAGCAGGACTGTTGGAATGACTAGAAACAAGCTCCTCACCAACACAAAGATCACCAACTGGACTACCAGGCTCTTGGTCATGATATTGTTATACCTCAGAGGTCTACAGATGGCTACATACCTGTCCAGAGCCATCAATATGAGGACCCCAGACTCAAAGCCACCAGAGAAGTAAATGCAAAACCATCTGCGTCAGGCAACCAAGAAGAGTGATCCGGTTCATATCGAAAGATAAGCCGAGAATAAATTTTGGCAAGATGGAAGTCGAGCAGCAAATGTTGGCAGCAAAGAGGATGGACATGAGGACGTACATGGGTGAGTGCAGACTGGGCTCCACGAAGACCTCGTAGATAATGAGAACATTTCCCGTCAAGATTGTCCCGTAGACAAAGAGAAACGGAACGACCAACAATCTCCTGTAGCTTATAATCCCGGGAAATCCAAAGAGAATGAATTCTGTGTAAAATATGATTGTGTGGTTGTGGCTTTCCATTTCATTCAACGGTCAATCTGAGGCCTGATGGAAAAGAGAAGCTTCAGAGATGGTGAACTCCGGATTTTTACATCGGACCTGAGTATTGTTCATCCCAAGAGTTGGGATCAACAATGACCTGACCTGAGTATTGTCTACTCCAAGAGTTGGGATAGACAATGACCTGACCTGAGTATTGTCTATCCCAAGAGTTGGAATAGACAATGACCTGACCTGAATATTGTCTATCCCACGATTAGGAATAGACAATTACCTGACCTGAGGGATAGACAATGACCTGACCTGAGTATTGTCTATCCCAAGAGTAGGAATAGACAATGGCCTGAACTGAGTATTGTCTATCCCACGATTAGGAATAGACAATGACATGACCTGAGTATTGTCTATCCCAAGAGTAGGAATAGACAATGACCTGACCTGAGTATTGTCTATCCCAAGAGTTGGGGGAGGTGGAACCCTTATTTTTTACCACCTCTGAGTTCTGGATCAAGTTTTATACCGTGCGCTGTTGGGTTAGTTTTAAATTTGTAGTGGATTTCTCCTCCCAATAGTTAAACAATTTCTGGGTGAGGATGTCTCTTCAACCCTTTGTTTCCATTATCTATTGACTAGACAGGGGCCCAAGTTGGGAAAAAGGAGACCTGTGTAGGGAGTTTACGAGAGACCCTTCGGGGTGTCCCTCAAATGCCCCATTTAGGTATCGGATGCATATATAGCATGTCATAGCAAGCCCAAGTGTTAGTCTAAGTAACGCCGTAGGAGCTGGGGAAGGAGGAGTGAGATCGGGAAAGTTGAGGGGCTTCAAACGGGGTGCCCCGAGGGAAAGGATCAAGGCGCAGGATAGTCAAAATTCTGGCTTTTGGTGCACCTTAAACTGGACCAACAGCCTGGAAAAGCTGGAAAAGAAAACTTTTAAAACTCTAACGGTATCGGCCATTTTGGAGCTTCACTTCCCAGCATCCCAGTCGCGCGTCTGCCTGGATTCAACTGGCAACACTGACAATGCACAGTAACAGGAAGCCCAGCAGCACTTCCTGTAGGCAGACGGCCTGGAGCTCCAGGAGACGCCATTTTCTTTTTAAAATTGACCACGGTAGGAATTAGAAAACCCATCCTCACTGTACCAAGAAGACAAAGAACCCCAGCCCCTAACCCATCCCCACTGTACCCACAAGCCAAGGAACCCCAGCCCCCTACCCATCCTCACTGTACCCAATAGCCAAGGAACCCCAGCCCCCTACCCATCCCCACTGTACCCACAAGCCAAGGAACCCCAGCCCCCTACCCATCTCCACTGTATCCACAAGCCAAGGAACCCCAGCCCCCTACCCATCCCCACTGTACCCACAAGCCAAGGAACCCCAGCCCCCTACCCATCCCCACTGTGCCCACAAGCTAAGGAAACCCAGCCCCCTACCCATCCCCACTGTACCAACAAGCCAAGGAACCCCAGCCCCTGACCCATCCCCACTGTATTCACAAGCCAAGGAACCCCAGCCCCTGACCCATCCCCACTGTTCCCAGAAGACAAAGAACCCCAGCCCCTGACCCATCCCCACTTTACCCACAAGCCAAGGAACCCCAGCCCCTGACCCATCCCCACTTTACCCACAAGCCAAGGAACCCCAGCCCCCTACCCATCCCCACTGTACCCACAAGCCAAGGAACCCCAGCCCCTACCCATCCCCACTGTACCCACAAGCCAAGGAACCCCAGCCCCCAATGCTATAGCCCCAGCATCATGTTTAGGGGGCCTTAGCAGAGATGTCTAGGGCAGGGCAGGGGCTAGTAAAATCCAGGGCTGAATTTTGGCCACTGGTGGTGGCTTTGCTCTGCCCCTTTTTGTCTTAGTTTAGATGAGTAACTTTGAAACCTACTTGTGTGCAGATACCCAACCTGCCGGAAGGGGAATGGCCCAGCGCAGGAGGCTCTACATATTTATTAAGCTGTGACAGTCCTCCATGGTCCAATTACAGAACCTACAGAGCTCCCCTAACACGCTCACACCAGAGGGCACAGAAAAAAGGATTAACTGTTACATAGGCGGCTCTGTTCTATGACATCACAGGCGGGGATTGTGATTATTACCAATGTGTACTGAAGTGGTGCCATAAGGGGTAGACCCTGTGTAGTTTAGATGTGCTTGAGGGGTGGACTAGGGGGTGACCCACAGACAGAGCCTGGCTGGGAAAGGGGTCATCCCTGGGTTCAGGATAGGGGCAGGTGAAGTATACTCACTTCTAGGTTATTCCTGGGTTTGGAATAAGACCAGGAGAAGTACTCACTCCGGGGTTCTTCCTGGGTCTGAAATAAGGGCAGGTGAAGTACTCACTCCGGGATTCCTACTGGGTATGGAATAAGGGCAGGTGAAGTACTCACTCCGGGGTGCCTACTGGGTCTGGAATAAGGGCAGGTGAAGTACTCGCTCCGGGGTGCCTACTGGGTCTGGAATAAGGACAGGTGAAGTACTCACTCCAGGGTGCCTACTGGGTCTGGAATAAGGGCAGGTGAAGTACTCACTCCGAGGTTCCTACTGGGTATGGAATAAGGGCAGGTGAAGTACTCACTCCGGGGTTCATTCTGGGTCTGGAATAAGGGCAGGTGAAGTACTCACTCCGGGGTTCATTCTGGGTCTGGAATAAGGGCAGGTGAAGTCCTCACTCCGGGGTGCCTACTGGGTCTGGAATAAGGGCAGGTGAAGTACTCACTCTGGGGTTCTCCCTGGGTACAGGATAAGGGCAGGTGAAGTACTCACTCCGGGGTTCCTACTGGGTCTGGAATAAAGGCAGATGAAGTACTCACTCCGGGGTTCCTACTGGGTCTGGAATAAAGGCAGATGAAGTACTCACTCCGGGGTTCCTACTGGGTCTGGAATAAGGGCAGGTGAAATACTCACTCCGGGGTTCCTAATGGGTCTGGAAAATGGCAGGTGAAATACTCACTCCGGGGTTCCTACTGGGTCTGGAATAAGGGCAGGTGAAGTACTCACTCCGGGGTTCCTACTGGGTCTGGAATAAGGGCAGGTGAAGTACTCACTCCTGGGTTCCTACTGGGTCTGGAATAAGGGCAGGTGAAGTACTCACTCCGGGGTTCCTACTGGGTCTGAAATAAGGGCAGGTGAAGTACTCACTCCGGGGTTCCTACTGGGTCTGAAATAAGGGCAGGTGAAGTACTCACTCCGGGGTTCCTACTGGGTCTGGAAAAGGGGCAGTTGAAGTACTCACTCCGGGGTTCTCCCTGGGTTCAGGATAAGGGCAGGTGAAGCACTCACTCCGGGGTTCTCCCTGGGTTCAGGATAAGGGCAGGTGAAGTACTCACTCCGGGGTTCCTACTGGGTCTGGAAAAGGGGCAGTTGAAGTACTCACTCCGGGGTTCTCCCTGGGTTCAGGATAAGGGCAGGTGATGTACTCACTCCGGGGTTCTTCCTGGGTCTGGAATAAAGGCAGATGATGGTCTCACTCGGAGGTTCTTCATGGGTTTAGGATAAAAGTAGGTGAGTCAGGGGCGGGCATACAATTCCATGCAAAGCAGTGTCTAGGGGCCCTAATCCCAGTAGGTTTCACATGGAGGGGCATCCTGGCATAGGGAATTCTCCGGAAATTGCCCATATGGCAGACCAATTTTTACTCCCTGTGGCAGGGTGTTACATATCATAGGGGCAGTGCAGGCATGGGCCCCCACTTGGAACAATACTCACTGCCAGCCGGGGACCCTGCTACTCCGTCGGCACTATGCGCAGGCCCTGTTGCACTACCGGCTCCATGCGCAACCCTGCGTCTTTGTTGGCGGCACACTCCGGTAGTGCTCTGTCTCCCCATCCCACGTCTCTGGCACTTCTCCCTCACCTTTGCTTCGATGCTGCATGGTTGCCTCACTTTTCTGGGCTGTAAGTGCCCGGGAGCTGTGAAGTCAGCTGATGGTGGGGGCCCTGCTATGGGTCTCCATCAGGGCTATGTATGTCCCTACCCTGTGGCAGTGCTCCGGAAGTGCTCTGTCTGCATGGCCCGCATCTCTGGCACTTCTGCCTCACCTCTCCATCCGTGCTGTGCGCGCTCCCCACTCTTCTGGCCGGTGCAAGTCCTGGGAGGGTGATATCAGCTGACGATGGTGGCCCATGGCCTTGCTATGGGGCCCCATCAGGGTTATGTAAGCCCCTGCCCTGTGGCATCCCAAACTAGGATGCCTGGCTCGGGATGTTTTTACCTAGTTCTCTTACATTGTTCTTAAAACAGAAGGTATTTGCCAGCACCTGTGTCACTTCCTGGCCCTTATAAGCTGATCCGCCCTTACAGCTGGTGGATCAGCATTGCGTTGTCTTCCTGGACCCAGACTCTGAACTCTGTATCTTGAACCCAGAATCTATAACCCAGAACTCAGGACTCATGCCACAGCCTTTGTTATTGCTTCCCCTCTCTCAGCCTTGTATCTGCCTTTGCACTTTCACTGATCCCTATGTATGTATGTTTCCTGACTCTACCTGTGTATATGTACAGCAGCCTGAGTGTGTTTATGTTTCCCGGGTTTACCTGTATTTCTGCACAGCAGCCATAGCATGAAGTGTTCATCTGTATTCATGTACTGTTACCTTAGCACGTGTATGTTATTATGTTCACTTGTGTATCTATACAGCAGCCTGGTTGGGGTGTGCTAAGTATATTTGTTTCCATTTATCACCATTAAAACACCTCAGTCTCGCAGCCTCAATTACTGGTCATTATATAATAGGGGATTCCTCTGCTGAGAGATACGTGACAGATAGCCAGCTCCCCACTGTGCACAACATTGTAACAGCCAGGCTGTGGCTACATCTGCTGTGATTCATTATACATTAATACATGGTATAGCAGCCGCAAACCTACCATTAAAATGCTATGAAACAGCTCAAAGATGACTCACAGCTTTCTGCCATGTGTGAGCCTCCGAATCACAGTGCAGAGCACAGTCCAAGATAAGATACAGAGAACATACAGTATACACATAAGATAAAGAGACTATACAGTATACACATAAGATACAGAGAACATACAGTATACACATAAGATACAGAAAACATACAGTATACACATAAGATAAAGAGACCATACAGTATATACATAAGATAAAGAGACCATACAGTATACACATAAGATACAGAGAACATACAGTATACACATAAGATAAAGAGACCATACAGTATACACATAAGATACAGAGAACATACAGTATATACATAAGATAAAGAGACCATACAGTATACACATAAGATACAGAGAACATACAGTATATACATAAGATAAAGAGACCATACAGTATACACATAAGATGCAGAGAACATACAGTATACACATAAGATAAAGAGACCATACAGTATACACATAAGATACAGAGAACATACAGTATACACATAAGATACAGAGAACATACAGTATATACATAAGATACAGAGAACATACAGTATACACATAAGATACAGAGAACATACAGTATACACATAAGATAAAGAGACCATACAGTATACACATAAGATACAGAGAACATACAGTATACACATAAGATACAGAGAACATACAGTATATACATAAGATAAAGAGACCATACAGTATACACATAAGATACAGAGAACATACAGTATACACATAAGATACAGAGAACATAAAGTATATACATAAGATACAGAGAACATACAGTATATACATAAGATACAGAAAACATACAGTATATACATAAGATACAGAGAACATACAGTATATACATAAGATACAGAGAACATACAGTATACACATAAGATACAGAGAACATACAGTATATACATAAGATACAGAGAACATACAGTATATACATAAGATACAGAGAACATACAGAGAACATACAGTATATACATAAGATACAGAGAACATACAGTATACACATAAGATACAGAGAACATACAGTATACACATAAGATACAGAGAACATACAGTATATACATAAGATACAGAGAACATACAGTATATACATAAGATACAGAGAACATACAGTATATACATAAGATACAGAGAACATACAGTATACACATTAGATACAGAGAACATACAGTATATACATAAGATACAGAGAACATACAGTATACACATAAGATACAGAGAACATACAGTATATACATAAGATACAGAGAACATGCAGTATACACATAAGATACAGAGAACATACAGTATATACATAAGATACAGAGAACATACAGTATATACATAAGATACAGGAACATACAGTATATACATAAGATACAGAGAACATACAGTATATACATAAGATACAGAGAACATACAGTATACACATAAGATACAGAGAACATACAGTATACACATTAGATACAGAGAACATACAGTATATACATAAGATACAGAGAACATACAGTATACACATAAGATACAGAGAACATACAGTATACACATTAGATACAGAGAACATACAGTATATACATAAGATACAGAGAACATACAGTATACACATAAGATACAGAGAACATACAGTATACACATAAGATACAGAGAACATACAGTATATACATAAGATACAGAGAACATACAGTATATACATAAGATACAGAAAACATACAGTATATACATAAGATACAGAGAACATACAGTATACACATAAGATACAGGGAACATACAGTATATACATAAGATACAGAGAACATACAGTATACACATAAGATACAGAGAACATACAGTATATACATAAGATACAGAGAACATACAGTAAATACATAAGATACAGAGAACATACAGTATACACATAAGATACAGAGAACATACAGTATATACATAAGATACAGAGAACATACAGTATATACATAAGATACAGGAACATACAGTATATACATAAGATACAGAGAACATACAGTATATACATAAGATACAGAGAACATACAGTATACACATAAGATACAGAGAACATACAGTATACACATTAGATACAGAGAACATACAGTATATACATAAGATACAGAGAACATACAGTATACACATAAGATACAGAGAACATACAGTATACACATTAGATACAGAGAACATACAGTATATACATAAGATACAGAGAACATACAGTATACACATAAGATACAGAGAACATACAGTATACACATAAGATACAGAGAACATACAGTATATACATAAGATACAGAGAACATACAGTATATACATAAGATACAGAAAACATACAGTATATACATAAGATACAGAGAACATACAGTATACACATAAGATACAGGGAACATACAGTATATACATAAGATACAGAGAACATACAGTATACACATAAGATACAGAGAACATACAGTATATACATAAGATACAGAGAACATACAGTAAATACATAAGATACAGAGAACATACAGTATACACATAAGATACAGAGAACATACAGTATATACATAAGATACAGAAAACATACAGTATATACATAAGATACAGAGAACATACAGAGAACATACAGTAAATACATAAGATACAGAGAACATACAGTATATACATAAGATACAGAGTACATACAGTATACACATAAGATACAGAGAACATACAGTATATACATAAGATACAGAGAACATACAGTATATACATAAGATACAGAGAACATACAGTATATACATAAGATACAGAGAACATACAGTATACACATAAGATACAGAGAACATACAGTATATACATAAGATACAGAGAACATACAGTATACACATAAGATGCAGAGAACATACAGTATATACACATAAGATACAGAGAACATACAGTATATACATAAGATACAGAGAACATACAGTATACACATAAGATACAGAGAACATACAGTATATACATAAGATACAGAAAACATACAGTATACACATAAGATACAGAGAACATACAGTATACACATAAGATACAGAGAACATACAGTATACACATAAGATACAGAGAACATACAGTATATACATAAGATACAGAGAATATACAGTATATACATAAGATACAGAGAACATACAGTATATACATAAGATACAGAGAACATACAGTATATACATAAGATACAGAGAACATACAGTATATACATAAGATACAGAGAACATACAGTATACACATAAGATACAGAGAACATACAGTATATACATAAGATACAGAGAACATACAGTATACACATAAGATACAGAGAACATACAGTATATACATAAGATACAGAAAACATACAGTATACACATAAGATACAGAGAACATACAGTATATACATAAGATACAGAGAACATACAGTATATACATAAGATACAGAGAACATACAGTATATACATAAGATACAGAGAACATACAGTATACACATTAGATACAGAGAACATACAGTATATACATAAGATACAGAGAACATACAGTATATACATAAGATACAGAGAATATACAGTATATACATAAGATACAGAGAACATACAGTATATACATAAGATACAGAGAACATACAGTATATACATAAGATACAGAGAACATACAGTATAAACATAATATACAGAGAACATACAGTATATACATAAGATACAGAGAACATACAGTATATACATAAGATACAGAGAACATACAGTATACACATAAGATACAGAGAACATACAGTATACACATAAGATACAGAGAACATACAGTATATACATAAGATACAGAGAATATACAGTATATACATAAGATACAGAGAACATACAGTATATACATAAGATACAGAGAACATACAGTATATACATAAGATACAGAGAACATACAGTATATACATAAGATACAGAGAACATACAGTATACACATAAGATACAGAGAACATACAGTATATACATAAGATACAGAGAACATACAGTATACACATAAGATACAGAGAACATACAGTATATACATAAGATACAGAAAACATACAGTATACACATAAGATACAGAGAATATACAGCATACACATAAGATACAGAGAACATACAGTATACACATAAGATACAGAGAACATACAGTATACACATAAGATACAGAGAACATACAGTATATACATAAGATACAGAGAACATACAGTATACACATAAGATACAGAGAACATACAGTATATACATAAGATACAGAGAACATAAAGTATATACATAAGATACAGAGAACATACAGTATATACATAAGATACAGAGAACATACAGTATACACATAAGATACAGAGTACATACAGTATACACATAAGATACAGAAAACATACAGTATACACATAAGATACAGAGAACATACAGTATATACATAAGATACAGAAAACATACAGTATATACATAAGATACAGAGAACATACAGTATACACATAAGATACAGAGAACATACAGTATATACATAAGATACAGAGAACATACAGTATACACATAAGATACAGAGAACATACAGTATACACATAAGATACAGAGAACATACAGTATACACATAAGGGCGACTAGATGGACCATTTGGTCTCCTTCTGCCGTCGACTTTCTATGTTTCTATGTTTGTCTTATAGGGTGAGACCCCGGCTTGGAAATCATGTGGTGGAGGGTGTGATGGTGGCATTGAAGAACTCTCTCGTACCATGTACACCCTTAATATGTCCCTACCTGCCCCAATACCTGCATCCATTACTGGGAGTGTAGAAGAGCCAATTTGGGGACCCCCCGGAACGAGCATGCAACATGTGTCCAAGGTGATGGTGTGCCACTATGTACCACTATGTACCACTATGGCCAGATGTAGGTCCTTCAGCTTGTAAGCCCTGGAGAAGCACTGGAATGATTCTAATGGGCACTGGTGATGGTACTGGGGTGTTATCATTTGTCACCGGAGATAGGTAGCGTGCCACCCCTGAAGTGGTGAGTGGAGATTAGCATTTTTTTTACAAATAATAATAATAATAATAATAATAATAATAATAATAACAATATATTATTATCATTGTTATTATTAATTATTATTATTATTATTATTATTAGTAGTAGTAGTAGTAGTAGTAGTAGTAGTAGTAGTATCATTAATATCATCATCATTGTTTTAGCTCTTCTAAATTATGATTAATATATTATTTTTATTATTATTATTATTATTATTATTATTATTATTAGTAGTAGTAGTAGTAGTAGTAGTAGTAGTAGTAGTAGTAGTAGTAGTGTATTAGTATTATGTCACCTTTCTAAATATAATAATAATAATAATAATAATAATAATAATAATCATTTATTAGTATTAATAGTATCAATATTATTTCACCTCTACTAACTACTAAATGGAATAATAATAAAAACAATAATAATACAAATAATATTTTTATTTAGTAAAACTGAAAATAAAATTATAATAATGTATTATTATTATTATTATTATTATTATTATTATTATTATTAGTAGTAGTAGTAGTAGTAGTAATAGTATCAGTAGTATCATCCTCATTGTTTTACCTCTCTTAAATATATTATATTATTAGATTATATATATATATATTATTATTATTTATTTATATAGCGCCATCAACTTCCGTAGCGCTTTACAAGGTATGATTACAGACAGGGTAAAACATATAGTACAGAGAACAAAACAAAATGAGATGCCACAGGTAAAAACGGAAGTGTTGTGAGCCCAGGAGACAATATGGAGGAGTGCCCTGCCCTTGCGAGCTTACAATATATTATTATTATTAATATTATTATTATTATTATTTCACCTTTCTAAATGGATTAATATTAATAGTTGTATTATTATTATTTACTAAATGTCATTTTTCTATCATTAATATCTTAGAATTCATTGTTCTTGATCGGGTTTTTTGTATTTCTATTTCTTTATATGAGGAAAACAAGTTCTAAATATAATACTATTAATATCATAATATTATAATATAATATTTTCTTTTCAGTTTCTTTATATGAGGAAAACAACATGTAAATAAATAAATATTTGATTTGATTGCGTTATTATTTCTGCTGTAATTCTGCATTCAGTAACACTGATGTAATGTTTGCACGTGGCTCATACATACACGGGGGGGGGGGGGGGGGGAGCGGACATGTTTTTAATTGTGTTAATGATAATGACCTGTGTTGTGATCACATCTGAGCGTCTGGCCCCTGTAGGGAGATCTCTGGGGCACTTTGCTTTTAGCCGCTAATCAGGTAAACGCTCTAATTGTTAGTCATTAAGGCCGAGAGTGAGAAACCTCTTGGCCGAAGAGTGTTTACTAAACACATGATCCTATGGGACCGCCCCCGAGGAGCATTGGGATATTACTTGAGCCAGAGCCATAGCCAGAGACTAAACAATGAAGGGCTAATTGGCGGGCCGTGACCGGGGACCCTCCGCTGTCCTCCCGCCGGCCCTCATTACGCTCACGCGTCCATCACAGGGCGTCCGGCTTGTTAAGCTAATTGCCCAAGCCGAGCTGCCAGGCTTAATGCTGATTGGGCCACTGGGGAGCGCGGCCACAGCTGGCGACGTGTGACCATAATGATTATGATGTGATGGCGAGCAATGGCCCATCAGCAAGTGTATTGTTTAATTTACCTTGCCTGTAATTGTTAACGCGTACAGCGCCACGGAATATGATGGCGATTTATCAATAAAGAATTAATAATTTACTGATAATAACCCGTTAATACTGATTATCCAGCACACTGACCCCAACTGGGGTCAACACCAGGCCCTATTGCAAAGTATGACGGTGGGCCCCTGCTCCCTGCACCCACCCCTTAGTGCTGTGTGATAAGAAGAGCTTAAAAATGATGACTATATTATAAAAGTGTTATTAAAGGGGTAAAAATAAATAATAATAATAAGAATAATAATAAAAATAAAAGTTATTTTATTAGCAAAAGAGCTTACAATTTATTAGGATTATAGAAGTATTATTAAAGGGTTAAAATAATAATAATAACAATAATAATTATTATTTTATTAATAAAACAGCTTACAATGTATTAGGGTTATAGACGTGTTATTATAGGGGTAAAAATAATATCAATAATATTGTATTATTTTATTAGGAAAATAGTTTACAGTTTATTAGGGTTATAGAAGTGTTATTAAAGGGGTAAAAATAATATCAATAATATTGTATTATTTTATTAGGAAAATAGTTTACAGTTTATTAGGGTTATAGAAGTGTTATTAAAGGGGTTAAAATAAGAATAATATTATATTGTGTTATTTTATTAGTAAAAGAGCATACAATTTATTAGGGTTATAGACATGTTATTGGTAAAAATATTAATAATAACAATAATATTGTATTGCATTATTTTATTAGTAAAAGAGCTTACATTTTATTAGGGTTATAGACGCGTATTTGAAAGGGTAATACTAATAATACTAATACTAATAATAATAATAATAATAACAATAACAATAATATTGTATTGCATTATTTTATTAGTAAAAGAGCTTACATTTTATTAGGGTTATAGACGCGTATTTGAAAGGGTAAAAATAATAATAACAGCAATAATATTTATTTTATTAGTATAAGAGCTTACAATTTAATAGGCTTATAGACATTTTATAAAAGGGGTAAAAATACTAATAATAGCTAATACTAATAATTATTTTATTAGTTAAAGAGCTTACAATTTATTACAGTTATAGATGTGTTATTAAAGTGTTAATAATAATAATAATAACAATAATAATTATTATTTTATTAGTAAAAGAGCTTACAATTCATTAGGGTTATAGAAGTGTTATTAAAGGAGTAAAAATAAAAAATAATAATAATAATAACAATAATATTGTATTGTATTATTTTATTATTAAAAAGCTTACAATTTGTTATAGAAGTGTTATTAAAGGGATAAAAATAATATCAATAATATTGTATTGTATTATTTTATTAGTAAAAGAGCTTACAATTTATTAGGATTTTAGAAGTATTATTAAAGGGGTAAAAATAATAATAACAATAATAATTATTTCATTAGTAAAAAAAGATTACAAGTTATTAGGGTTATAGAAGTGTTATTAAAGGGGTAAAAATAATAATAATAATAACAATAATATTGTATTGTATTATTTTATTATTAAAAAGCTTACGATTTATTAGGGTTATAGAAGTTTTATTGAAGGGGATAAAAATAATAATAGTAACAATCATATTGTATTGTGTTATTTTATTAGTCAAAGAGCTTACAAATTATTAGGGTTATAGACATGTTATTAAAGGGGCAAAAATAATAATAATATCAATAATAATTATTTTATTAGTAAAAAAGCTTACAATTTATTACAGTTATAGACGTGTTATTAAAGTGGTAATAATAATAATAATAATAATATTGTATTGTATTATTTTATTAGTAAAAGAGCTTACAACTTATTAGGGTTATAGACGTGTTATTAAGGGGGTAATAATAATAATAACAATGACAATATTGTATTGCCAAAGAGGCAATTTGCGCTTCTCCTGTGCGCTTGCCATTCGGTGCAGTTCACAAGTGCGCCCGTGCGCCCGGTGTGTGCACACAGCCATGAATCAAGTGTAGAGTTGCTTCCCGGCCGGTATTTTTTTCTTCATTTACTGGCCACTGGCCACTATTACTTTTTTACTGGTAATTGTAATTGCAGGTATACTTCTCTTATCCTCAGTTACCAGTAAAAAAACAAATAGCGGCACCACCAGGCCAGTGGCCAGTAAATGAAAAAAAATATACTCACCAGGTGGCTAATCATCGGCCTAGGCACATGCGCAACCACGTTTGTCTGAGCGTTTTTGCGCACTGACCATGAATCGACCCGAATGGTTTATTGAACCTCTCTAGTACCCCAAAAAGTTATAAACAGATCTTCTCTTCCTATAATATACCTACTCCACAGAACTGGATACCCCAGCCACAAGGTGATTAAATGGCAGATATGGGCAGCAAGGGTATGCTGGCTTATTGTACCCCAATTTCCTGCCTCCTTCCTCTTCATTTACCAGGAGGGTGGGGTAAGTAGTATGGCACTGGTAATATGGGCAGCAAAGGTATGCCGGCTTATTGTACCCCAATTTCCCGCCTCCTTCCTCTTCATTTACCAGGAAGGTGGGGTAAGTAGTATGGCACTGGTAATATGGGCAGCAAAGGTATGCCGGCTTATTGTACCCCAATTTCCTGCCTCCTTCCTCTTCACTTACCAGGAAGGTGGGGTAAGTAGTATGGCACTGGTAATATTGGCAGCAAAGGTATGCCGGCTTATTGTACCCCAATTTCCTGCCTCCTTCCTCTTCATTTACCAGGAAGGTGGGGTAAGTAGTATGGCACTGGTAATATGGGCAGCAAAGGCATGCCGGCTTATTGTACCCCAATTTCCTGCCTCCTTCCTCTTCATTTACCAGGAAGGTGGGGTAAGTAGTATGGCACTGGTAATATTGGCAGCAAAGGTATGCCGGCTTATTGTACCCCAATTTCCTGCCTCCTTCCTCTTCATTTACCAGGAAGGTGGGGTAAGTAGTATGGCACTGGTAATATGGGCAGCAAAGGTATGCCGGCTTATTGTACCCCAATTTCCTCCCTCTGCCCTCTTCACTTACCAGGAAGGTGGGGTAAGTAGTATGGCACTGGTAATATTGGCATATTTCTAAACTTGTTAAATCTGTTTTAACCCCTACATGGCACTGCACTGCTCAGAGAGCCATGTACCTCCCGAGCATCAACAGTGTGCTAGACCTCCACAAGCGTTTTGGTCCAGCCTCTGCAAGCCACACAGCAAGGGTCGGGGAGCCACACGTGGCCCCCGAGCTACAGGTTGGGGACCCCTGATCTAGGGTCTATGCTGTGCATATTAATGACGCCATAGCGCCATCTTGTGACCCTGTTGTTTTTTGCCCTATGCTGATTCTAGCTTCTCTGATGGATGCTATGGCTATGCACACATTGACCTTTGAGACCTTTCCAGGAAGATACCAAAATCCTGTAAAATCTTGGTAAAATACATTTGTATATTTTGTTTCCTATATTTATTATCATTCAATACATATGAATTTTTCAATCAAGCTTTATTGGTGTGGCATGAAGAATCCATATATTATTCAGCTTGCACCGGGCCCCCTTCTGCCTCTCCTGCCTCTATGATATGTGCACCTGTGTTCGTCATAGTGGTGGTGGACAAAACATCTGCCTGGGAATTTGAGGAGGAAACTGAGGCCCGGGCATCTAGGCATCTAGGAAAGAGATCACGTATCCCTGTTCACCATAGTGGTGGTGGTAGACAAAATGTCTTCTGGTAATCTGTGAAGGAAGCTGAGCCCCAGGCATCTAGGAAAGAGATCCTTTACCCCTTTTCATCATAGTGATTGTGGACAAAATGTCTGCTGGTAATCTGTAGAGGAAGCTGAGGCCTAGGCATCTAGCCATCTAGGAAAAAGATCATGCAGCCCATTTCACCATAGTGGTGGTGGACAAAATGTCTGCCCAGGAATCTGTGGATAAAACTGAGGCCCAGGCATCTAGCCATCTAGGAAAGAGATTGTGCACCCCTGTTTGCCATAGTGGTCGTGGACGAAACGTCTGCCCGGGAATTTGTGAAGGAAGCTGTGAGGCCCAGGCATCTAACAATGAGATCACACACCCTTGTTCAGTACAGTGGTGGTGGACAAAATGTCTGCCCAGAATCTGTGGAGGAAGCTGAGGCCCAGGCATCTAGGAAAGAGATCACGCACCCCTGTTCACCATAGTGGTGGTGGTAGACAAAATGTCTTCTGGTAATCTGTGAAGGAAGCTGAGCCCCAGGCATCTAGGAAAGAGATCCTTTACCCCTTTTCATCATAGTGATTGTGGACAAAATGTCTGCTGGTAATCTGTAGAGGAAGCTGAGGCCTAGGCATCTAGCCATCTAGGAAAAAGATCATGCAGCCCATTTCACCATAGTGGTGGTGGACAAAATGTCTGCCCAGAAATCTGTGAAAGAAGCATAGGCCCAGGCATCTAGGAAAGAGATCACACACCACTGTTCACCATAATGGTGGTGGACAAAACGTCTGCCTAGGAATCTGTGGAGGAAGCTGAGGCCCAGGCATCTATTAAAGAGATCACTCACCACTGTTCACCATAATGGTGGTGGACAAAACGTCTGCCCGGGATCTGTGGATGAAGCTGAGGCCCCAGCATCTAGGCATCTAGGAAAGAGAGCACTCAACTCTGTTCACCATAATGGTGGTAGACAAAGCGTCTGCCCGTGTATCTGTGGAGGAAGCTGAGGCTCCAGGCATCTAGACAAGGGATCACGCACCCCTTTTCACCGTAGTGGCGGTGGACAAAATGTCTGCCCTGGGATCTGTGAATGAAGCTGAGTCCCCGGCATCTAGGCATCTAGGAAAGAGATCACTCACCCCTGTTCACCATAGTGGTTGTGGACAAAATGTCTGCCTGGGAATCTGTGGAGGAAGCTGAGGCCCAGGCATCTAGGAATCTAGGAAAGAGATCACACACCCCTGTTCACCATAGTGGTGGTGGACAAAATGTCTGCCCAGGAATCTGTGGAGGAAGCTGAGGCCCAGGCATCTATTAAAGAGATCACTCACCACTGTTCACCATAATGGTGGTGGACAAAACGTCTGCCCGGGATCTGTGGATGAAGCTGAGGCCCCAGCATCTAGGCATCTAGGCAAGAGATCACTCACCACTGTTCACCATAATGGTGGTGGACAAAGCGTCTGCCCGTGTATCTGTGGAGGAAGCTGAGGCTCCAGGCATCTAGACAAGAGATCACGCACCCCTTTTCACCGTAGTGGTGGTGGACAAAATGTCTGCCCTGGGATCTGTGGATGAAGCTGAGTCCCCGGCATCTAGGCATCTAGGAAAGAGATCACTCACCCCTGTTCACCATAGTGGTGGTGGACAAAATGTCTGCCTGGGAATCTGTGGAGGAAGCTTAGGCCAAGGCATCTAGGCAAGAGTTCACGCACCCCTGTTCACCATAGTAGTGGTCTACAAAATGTCTGCCCAGGAAACTGTGGAGGAAGCTGAGGCTCAGGCATCTAGGAATCTAGGAGAGAGATCATGCACCCCTGTTCACCATAGTGGTGGTGGACAAAACGTCTGCCTGGGATCTTTGGATGAAGCTGAGTCCCCAGCATCTAGGCATCTAGGAAAGAGATCACTCACCACTGTTCACCGTAATGGTGGTGGACAAAATGTCTACCCGTGAATCTGTGGAGGAAGCTGAGGCTCCAGGCATCTAGGAATCTAGGAGAAAGATCATGGACAAAACATCTATCCGGGAATCTGTGGAGGAAGCTGAGGCCCAGGCATCTAAGAAAGAGATTACACACCCCTGTTCACCATAGTGGTGGTGGACAAAACGTCTGCCTAGGAATCTGTGGAGGAAGCTGAGGGCCAGGCATCTAGCCATCTAGGAAAGTGTGCACCCCTGTTCGCCATAGTGGTGGTGGAAAAAATGTCTGCCGGCAATCTGTGAAGGAAGCTGTGAGGCCCAGGCATCTAACAATGAGATCACACACCCTTGTTCACTATAGTGGTGGTGGACAAAATGTCTGCCCAGAATCTGTGGAGGAAGCTGAGGCCCAGGCATCTAGGCAAGAGTTCACTCACCCCTGTTCACCATAGTAGTGGTCTTCAAAATGTCTGCCCAGGAAACTGTAGATGAAACTGAGGCCCAGGCATCTAGCCATCTAGGAAAGAGATTGTGCACCCCTGTTCGCCATAGTGCTGGTGGACAAAACGTCTGCCCGGGAATCTGTGGAGGAAGCTGAGGCCCAGGCATCTAGCCATCTAGGAAAGTGTGCACCCCTGTTCGCCATAGTGGTGGTGGACAAAACGTCTGCCCGGCAATCTGTGAAGGAAGCTGTGAGGCCCAGGCATCTAACAATGAGATCACACACCCTTGTTCACTATAGTGGTGGTGGACAAAATGTCTGCCCAGAATCTGTGGAGGAAGCTGAGGCCCAGGCATCTAGGAAAGAGATCACGCACCCCTGTTCACCATAGTGGTGGTGGTGGACAAAATGTCTGCTGGTAATCTGTGGAGGAAGCTGAGCCCCAGGCATCTAGGTATCTAGGAAAAATATTGCGCAGCCCATTTCACCATAGTGGTGGTGGACAAAACATCTGCCCGAGAATATGTGTAGGAAGCTGAGGCCCAGGCATCTAGCCATCTAGAAAAGATTACGCACCCCTGTTCACCATAGTGGTGGTGGTGGACAAAATATCTGCCTGTGAATCTGTGGAGAAAGCTGAAGGCCAGGCATCTAAGCATTTTGAAAAGAGATCACGCACCCCTGTTCACCATAGTGGTGGTGGACAAAATGTCTGCCCAGGAATCTGTGGATAAAACTGAGGCCCAGGCCCCTATAGGACCTTTATTACCACAATTGAATCTATGTATAGCTTATTTGTAGCATCCCAAGAGCACACACAGACATTACAGGCCTGCATTTAGCCTGTGCTGCTCCCAAAGCTGGTCTCCTGGTTGTGTCTCTGCAGCTCCCCCACCCCTGCAGCTATGTCCTTGTGTAGTCTGTTGAGGCTGCGGCACATGATGTTGGTGTTCTTCTTGAAGGCATTGCTGTTGGCCCGCTAATCCACCTCTATTATCTTTATCTGCACTCTCTGGGCTATGGAAATTTGGTGCCGGGCTGCTGGGCATAATGCGTTTGGTCCAGGCCATTCCCATGGTGGTGATGGTGAGCACATGGCCTTGCCCAGGGGTGTGAAAGCCTGGGGTAGGGTATGATCTAGGGTTGAGGAAACGAGAGGAGGTGTTCGCTACTGCTGCTGCTCCTCGTCCTCCTCCAGAAGTTGGATGTCTTCCAGGATTGGTGGGGTCTGTGTGTTGAAGTGCACTAGTTAGTATGTGTCGGTTAAGGGACAACCCCATCCAATCCCACACTTCAGTGATCCTGGCTGCTCCCACTTATCCCACATGCTCCTTGACCTCAGCACAATAGTGGTCTTGAGCTTCAAGTGGGCCCTGAGTAACATGTTCCTATTCCTGTCTTATTTCAGAGCAAGTCAAGTAATGCAGCGACACAAGCAGAGGTGCACAGGCCCCTGTGGGTGGATTTTGATGCAAAAGGACACCTCTGACATAGTATTATTAATCTAATATGACTATGTAATGAGGGGCAATAAGGGATTATTGACAAAACCTGGGATTTTGACGATCCCCCAGATCATCCAGAAAAACTCACCTTTCCCCTGTCCTATGGCGCATGTGCTGGCTCTCGTCCAATCACTGCCTTTTACCTTGCATATGTAATGTTTGGCAAGTGGTTCTGTTTATGTTTAAGAGTGCGAGTGGCTGCAATCTCTGCAGTGGATGCGCTTCTGCCCTCAGCCGAATGGCTCATCTGAATGGCTGGGGGTTGGAGCGTGCATACAGCCTAAGATGCTGGAGATGTGGTTGCAGATGTCTACATCGGTGAGGGAGCCAGAAAGAAGGTGAGTAATCTAGGGATTAAGCTAAGGTGGCAGTGGTCGCCTGGCCTGGGACGAATAGCAGTGTCACCGAAAGGGATAGCCGAGGTCAGTGGCAACAGGCAAAGGTGCAAAATCTGTAAAACACAGATAAAAAGGTTGGGGGTCACTAGCTCACATTCACATCCAAAGAGCAAGCCGGGCTTAGTCCATAGAGGTATACGATATGCAAGGTCCAAGGAAAAGCCAAAGTTGACAATAAGAAATCCATTACCATTCAGGAAATACCAGAAGGCAGCTCATGATATACATGGGAATCTTCTGGCCTTATACGGTTGCCAGAAGCTTCTTGATATACAGGGGCGAATATCAGGATGGGAGCTTAACATATTGAAGTACATTATCTTTCCCGTCTGCTGAGACTATAACAAACAAGATTGGTCATTCTGAAAAGCCCTTCAGCTCCCTGCTGAGAGTTACATTGTGTTACATTGTTATAGCCAAGGAGCAGCTGACTTATCTTACTTGTTTTTTATTATAATCAGTTGTTATACATTGTAAAGCAGCCCTGGGCCTACTATGGGAAAGTAGATAGATCACAGATAGCATGCATTGCAATGTGATGTGTGCATCATGCTGTGTGATAGGTTGGACTCTGTGAAGTTCCTCTGTAGCCCCTAGTGCACAGAGATTGGTCCTGCTGATCAGTTGAAGCACTGACCTACTTCCTGTACATGCTGATAAGTGTGCATGTGTCAGAAATGTGCATGAAAGAAGTTTCTTTTCTTGTTT
>CM051236.1:2611645-2676645 GCA_027917425.1 Gastrophryne carolinensis | reverse complement strand
CTCCAGGTATGGGGCCATGGTGCGGCCTCTCCAGGTATGGGGCCATGGTGTAGCCTCTCCAGGTATGGGGCCATGGTGCGGCCTCTCCAGGTATGGGGCCATGGTGCGGCCTCTCCAGGTATGGGGCCATGGTGCAGCCTCTCCAGGTATGGGGCCATGGTGCAGCATCTCCAGGTATGGGGCCATGGTGCAGCCTCTCCAGGTATGGGGCCATGGTGCAGCCTCTCCAGGTATGGGGCCATGGTGCTGCCTCTCCAGGTATGGGGCCATGGTGCAGCCTCTCCAGATATGGGGCCATGGTGCTGCCTCTCCAGGTATGGGGCCATGGTGCAGCCTCTCCAGGTATGGGGCCATGGTGCAGCCTCTCCAGGTATGGGGGCCATGGTGCAGCCTCTCCAGGTATGGGGCCATGGTGCAGCCTCTCCAGGTATGGGGCCATGGTGCAGCCTCTCCAGGTATGGGGCCATGGTGCTGCCTCTCCAGGTATGGGGCCATGGTGCAGCCTCTCCAGATATGGGGCCATGGTGCTGCCTCTCCAGGTATGGGGCCATGGTGCAGCCTCTCCAGGTATGGGGCCATGGTGCAGCCTCTCCAGGTATGGGGCCATGGTGCAGCCTCTCCAGATATGGGGCCATGGTGCTGCCTCTCCAGGTATGGGGCCATGGTGCAGCCTCTCCAGGTATGGGGCCATGGTGCAGCCTCTCCAGGTATGGGGCCATGGTGCAGCCTCTCCAGGTATGGGGCCATGGTGCAGCATCTCCAGGTATGGGGCCATGGTGCAGCCTCTCCAGGTATAGGGCCATGGTGCAGCCTTTCCAGGTATGGGGTCATGTGCAGCCTCTCCAGGTATGGGGCCATGGTGCAGCCTCTCCAGGTATGGGGCCATGTGCAGCCTCTCCAGGTATGGGGCCATGGTGCTGCCTCTCCAGGTATGGGGCCATGGTGCAGCCTCTCCAGGTATGGGGCCATGGTGCAGCCTCTCCAGGTATGGGGGCCATGGTGCATCCTCTCCAGGTATGGGGCCATGGTGCAGCCTCTCCAGGTATGGGGCCATGGTGCAGCCTCTCCAGGTATGGGGCCATGGTGCTGCCTCTCCAGGTATGGGGCCATGGTGCAGCCTCTCCAGATATGGGGCCATGGTGCTGCCTCTCCAGGTATGGGGCCATGGTGCAGCCTCTCCAGGTATGGGGCCATGGTGCAGCCTCTCCAGGTATGGGGCCATGGTGCAGCCTCTCCAGGTATGGGGCCATGGTGCAGCATCTCCAGGTATGGGGCCATGGTGCAGCATCTCCAGATATGGGGCCATGGTGCAGCCTCTCCAGGTATGGGGCCATGGTGCAGCCTCTTCAGGTATGGGGCCATGGTGCAGCCTCTCCAGGTATGGGGCCATGGTGCAGCCTCTCCAGGTATGGGGCCATGGTGCGGCCTCTCCAAGTATGGGGCCATGGTGCGGCATCTCCAGGTATGGGGCCATGGTGTAGTTCCTCTTTAGTGATTGGTAGAATCACTAAATTTCTAATAATATCTATCTATCTATCTATCTATCTATCTATCTATCTATCTATCTCATATCTATCTATCTATCTATCTATCTATCTATCTATCTATCTATCTATCTCATATCTATCCCATATCTATCCCATATCTATCTATCTATCTATCTATCTATCTATCTATCTATCTATCTATCTCATATCTATCCCATATCTATCTATCTATCTATCTATCTATCTATCTATCTATCTATCTATCTCATATCTATCTATCTATCTCATATCTATCTATCTATCCCATATCTATCTATCTATCTATCTATCTATCTATCTATCTATCTCATATCTATCTATCTATCTATCTATCTATCTATCTATCTATCTATCTCATATCTATCTATCTATCTATCTATCTATCCCATATCTATGTATCTATCTATCTATCTATCTATCTATCTATCTATCTATCTATCCCATATCTATGTATCTATCTATCTATCTATCTATCTATCTATCTATCTATCTATCTATCTCATATCTATCTATCTATCTATCTATCTATCCCATATCTATGTATCTATCTATCTATCTATCTATCTATCTATCTATCTATCTCATATCTATCTATCTCATATCTATCTATCTATCTATCTATCTATCTATCTATCTATCTATCTCATATCTATCTGGAGTCACCGGTGTGGCCATGTGGTTAGACAGTCAGCTTCCATATCAGAGGTGCCAGTTGTGCACATGGTGCCTAGGTGTCCCGAGTCAGTGGCTTGGTGTCATGGGACAGTGAAGAGCAGGTCTGTAATAATGATTCGGGTCCCCAGGGCTGGTGATGATGGTACCCATGATACAGGGTGGAAAATATTTCCAGGGCTGCCCAGAGTAAGGTAAGCCCTGGGGGTGCCAGTCTGTGGCCTATGTGCTGTGCAGGCCGCACTAACCAATATTATTAGCATTGTTATCATACTCCGGCTATTATCTCCTGTGTTATTTCTTTATCCTCTATATTGTGAGAACTATAATTATACTCTTACATCAAAAGCGCATGCAGGAAGATAAATGTGATGTTCTTAGCCCACCCTGCGGCTGATAGCGACATTATAATCCCGGCCCCGTGACAATCGGTAATTAATATAGATGAAGCCACGTGCGCACGGCGCCTCCCGGGGGCTAAACCTTCTCCCTGAGTAGCGAGGAGCTAGCAGCAATTATTAGCTCTCCCTCGGGGATCAACCTGCTGCTGCCTGTGCTATGGAACATTTCCCAGCTTACCGGATAAAACCTCAATGTGAGCCAGGGAAAGATGGCGAATAAATAACAAAGTATGCAAATGCAGCCGCTAGAGATGAGCGAACTTTTGAAAAATTCGATTCGACTGATTCGCCGAATTTTCCGACAAAAATCGTTTCGACCCGAATAAATTCGCAAAGAATCGCTATTAAAAACGGCTATTTCTGAGCCTCCTAGAGCCTCAATAGGGTTGTAAACCATTCTGCCTTGCTGTAACACACACAGGATGCGTGCTGGGTAAGTTAAATAATACTTTGAATAAATATCACATGCAGATCAGAGGCATCGCTAATAGAATCGCAGAGCGGCACAATTGAATTCAAGAGAGTTGAAGTGGCATCACTATGAGGGGCAGGAGCCCAAACATTGCTTTAAAGAGACACTGGAGTTGGCAGCAGCAG
Source organism: Gastrophryne carolinensis (assembly GCA_027917425.1). Lineage (NCBI taxonomy): Eukaryota > Metazoa > Chordata > Amphibia > Anura > Microhylidae > Gastrophryne > Gastrophryne carolinensis. Next base: position 2,673,449 of record CM051236.1, on the reverse strand, counting down.
GAGCCCAAAAATTGCATGAATCACACCCTGGAGTTGGCAGCAGCAGGAGCCCAAAAATTGGATGAATCACACCCTGGAGTTGGCAGCAGCAGGAGCCCAAATATTACTTTAAAGAGACCCTGGGGTTGGCTTCAGGAGCCCAACAATTGGATGAATCACACCCTGGAGTTGGCAGAAGTTGGCAGCAGCAGCAGCAGGAGCCCAAATATTACTTCATAGAGACCCTGGGGTTGGCTTCAGGAGCCCAAAAATTGGATGAATCACACACTGGAGTTGGCAGCAGCAGCAGCAGGAGCCCAAATATACACTGGAGTTGGCTTCAGGAGCCCAAAAATTGGATGAATCACACCCTGGAGTTGGCAGAAGTTGGCAGCAGCAGCAGCAGCAGGAGCCCAAACATTACTTTAAAGAGACCCTGGGGTTGGCTTCAGGAGCCCAACAATTGGATGAATCACACCCTGGAGTTGGCAGGAGTTAACAGCAGCAGCAGCAGGAGCCCAAATATTACTTTCAAGAGACCCTGGGGTTGGCTTCAGGAGCCCAAAAATTGGATGAATCACACCCTGGAGTTGGCAGAAGTTGGCAGCAGCAGGAGCCCAAACATTACTTTAAAGAGACCCTGGGGTTGGCTTCAGGAGCCCAAAAATTGGATGAATCACACCCTGGAGTTGGCAGAAGTTGGCAGCAGCAGCAGCAGGAGCCCAAACATTACTTCAAAGAGACCCTGGGGTTGGCTTCAGGAGCCCAACAATTGGATGAATCACACCCTGGAGTTGGCAGGAGTTGACAGCAGCAGCAGCAGGAGCCCAAACATTACTTCAAAGAGACCCTGGGGTTGGCTTCAGGAGCCCAAAAATTGGATGATTCACACCCTGGAGTTGGCAGCAGCAGCAGGAGCCCAAATATTACTTTAAAGAGACCTTGGGGTTGGCTTCAGGAGCCCAAAAATTGGATGAATCACACCCTGGAGTTGGCAGAAGTTGGCAGCAGCAGCAGCAGGAGCCCAAACATTACTTCAAAGAGACCCTGGGGTTGGCTTCAGGAGCCCAACAATTGGATGAATCACACCCTGGAGTTGGCAGGAGTTGACAGCAGCAGCAGCAGGAGCCCAAACATTACTTTAAAGAGACCCTGGGGTTGGCTTCAGGAGCCCAAAAATTGGATGAATCACACCCTGGAGTTGGCAGGAGTTGACAGCAGCAGCAGCAGGAGCACAAATATTACTTTAAAGAGACCCTGGGGTTGGCTTCAGGAGCCCAAAAATTGGATGAATCACACCCTGGAGTTGGCAGAAGTTGGCAGCAGCAGCAGCAGGAGCCCAAACATTACTTTAAAGAGACCCTGGGGTTGGCTTCAGGAGCCCAAAAATTGGATGAATCACACCCTGGAGTTGGCAGGAGTTGACAGCAGCAGCAGCAGGAGCCCAAATATTACTTTAAAGAGACCCTGGGGTTGGCTTCAGGAGCCCAAAAATTGGATGAATCACACCCTGGAGTTGGCAGAAGTTGGCAGCAGCAGCAGGAGCCCAAACATTACTTTAAAGAGACCCTGGGGTTGGCTTCAGGAGCCCAAAAATTGGATGAATCACACCCTGGAGTTGGCAGGAGTTGACAGCAGCAGCAGCAGCAGGAGCCCAAATATTACTTTAAAGAGACCCTGGGGTTGGCTTCAGGAGCCCAACAATTGGATGATTCACACCCTGGAGTTGGCAGCAGCAACAGGAGCCCAAACACTACTTTAAAGAGACCCTGGGGTTGGCTTCAGGAGCCCAAAAATTGGATGAATCACACCCTGGAGTTGGCAGCAGCAGCAGCAGCAGGAGCCCAAATATTACTTTAAAGAGACACTGGGGTTGGCTTCAGGAGCCCAACAATTGGATGAATCACACCCTGGAGTTGGCAGGAGTTGACAGCAGCAGCAGCAGGAGCCCAAACATTACTTTAAAGAGACCCTGGGGTTGGCTTCAGGAGCCCAACAATTGGATGAATCACACCCTGGAGTTGGCAGGAGTTGACAGCAGCAGGAGCCCAAATATTACTTTAAAGAGACCCTGGGGTTGGCTTCAGGAGCCCAAAAATTGGATGAATCACACCCTGGAGTTGGCAGAAGTTGGCAGCAGCAGCAGGAGCCCAAACATTACTTCAAAGAGACCCTGGGGTTGGCTTCAGGAGCCCAACAATTGGATGAATCACACCCTGGAGTTGGCAGGAGTTGACAGCAGCAGCAGCAGGAGCCCAAACATTACTTCAAAGAGACCCTGGGGTTGGCTTCAGGAGCCCAAAAATTGGATGATTCACACCCTGGAGTTGGCAGCAGCAGCAGGAGCCCAAATATTACTTTAAAGAGACACTGGGGTTGGCTTCAGGAGCCCAACAATTGGATGAATCACACCCTGGAGTTGGCAGGAGTTGACAGCAGCAGCAGCAGGAGCCCAAACATTACTTTAAAGAGACCCTGGGGTTGGCTTCAGGAGCCCAAAAATTGGATGAATCACACCCTGGAGTTGGCAGGAGTTGACAGCAGCAGGAGCCCAAATATTACTTTAAAGAGACCCTGGGGTTGGCTTCAGGAGCCCAAAAATTGGATGAATCACACCCTGGAGTTGGCAGAAGTTGGCAGCAGCAGCAGCAGCAGCAGGAGCCCAAACATTACTTTAAAGAGACCCTGGGGTTGGCTTCAGGAACCCAACAATTGGATGAATCACACCCTGGAGTTGGCAGGAGTTGACAGCAGCAGCAGCAGGAGCCCAAATATTACTTTAAAGAGACCCTGGGGTTGGCTTCAGGAGCCCAACAATTGGATGATTCACACCCTGGAGTTGGCAGCAGCAGCAGGAGCCCAAACACTACTTTAAAGAGACCCTGGGGTTGGCTTCAGGAGCCCAAAAATTGGATGAATCACACCCTGGAGTTGGCAGCAGCAGCAGCAGGAGCCCAAATATTACTTTAAAGAGACACTGGGGTTGGCTTCAGGAGCCCAACAATTGGATGAATCACACCCTGGAGTTGGCTGGAGTTGACAGCAGCAGCAGCAGGAGCCCAAATATTACTTTAAAGAGACCCTGGGGTTGGCTTCAGGAGCCCAACAATTGGATGATTCACACCCTGGAGTTGGCAGCAGCAGCAGGAGCCCAAACACTACTTTAAAGAGACCCTGGGGTTGGCTTCAGGAGCCCAAAAATTGGATGAATCACACCCTGGAGTTGGCAGCAGCAGCAGCAGGAGCCCAAATATTACTTTAAAGAGACACTGGGGTTGGCTTCAGGAGCCCAACAATTGGATGAATCACACCCTGGAGTTGGCAGGAGTTGGCAGCAGCAGCAGCAGGAGCCCAAACATTACTTCAAAGAGACCCTGGGGTTGGCTTCAGGAGCCCAAAAATTGGATGAATCACATCCTGGAGTTGGCAGGAGTTGACAGCAGCAGCAGCAGGAGCCCAAACATTACTTCAAAGAGACCCTGGGGTTGGCTTCAGGAGCCCAACAATTGGATGAATCACACCCTGGAGTTGGCAGGAGTTGACAGCAGCAGCAGCAGTAGCCCAAATATTACTTTAAAGAGACCCTGGGGTTGGCTTCAGGAGCCCAGAAATTGGATGAATCACACCCTGGAGTTGCCAGAAGTTGCCAGCAGCAGCAGCAGGAGCCCAAACATTACTTTAAAGAGACCCTGGGGTTGGCTTCAGGAGCCCAAAAATTGGATGAATCACACCCTGGAGTTGGCAGGAGTTGACAGCAGCAGCAGCAGGAGCCCAAATATTACTTTAAAGAGACCCTGGGGTTGGCTTCAGGAGCCCAAAAAGTGGATGAATCACACCCTGGAGTTGGCAGAAGTTAGCAGCAGCAGGAGCCCAAACATTACTTTAAAGAGACCCTGGGGTTGGCTTCAGGAGCCCAAAAATTGGATGAATCACACCCTGGAGTTGGCAGAAGTTGGCAGCAGCAGCAGCAGGAGCCCAAAAAATGGCCTAAAGACATAAATATGTTTTGCACCATTTGGAAAATGTAAAACGTGGCACCATGCTGAATCTAGTCGCATGCATCTGGCATTGGTGGGTGGAAATCCTGGCTGATCCATCCCTGATTCATTTTGACAAAGGTGAGTCTCTCCACATTTTTAGTTGACAGACGAGTTCTCCTCGCCGTAACTATGGCCCCCGCCGCACTAAACACCCGCTCAGATGGCACGCTACTTGCCGGGCAGGACAGCTTTTCCAGGGCAAACTCTGCTAGTTGCGGCCACAAATAAAGTTTGGCTGCCCAGAAGTCCAGCGGATCCTCAAGGTGTGTTGGCATGGTCATGTCAAAGTATGACATGACCTGCTGGTTGAGGTCCTGCTCCAGGTCTTCCTGCTGCTCATGAGTAGCCTCACTATGCGGGTGTAGAAAGCTACTCATTAGTGACTGAAGACTGAGGCTGCTGCTGCTGATGGAGCTGCTGCTGCTGCTCCTGCCAACCCCCCCAGCGGCCATGGCAGTGGAAGGTGAGCGCAGAGGTCCCCTCGAGTCAGACCTGCGAGAGTATGGACCATGGCGCAGATAGGCATCGGCCAACTGCCTACGTAGAATGTCTTTGTAGTAGTTGAGTTTGTCCTCCCTCTCGGTGGGTTTAAAAAATGCCCCCATTTTGTGCCGGAAGCGAGGGTCCAATAAGGTGGACAGCCAGAAGTCATCCCGCCGACAGATGGAAACAATTCTGGGGTCACTACGCAAGCACGTGAGCATGCTTCGTGCCATTTGCGCAAGTGACTCGGATGGACTACCTGTCTCCATCTCCACTGCATACTGCCACGGTGTGCCCGGGTCCTCTGTCTCGCCTTCCTCAAAAACCTCTAGCTCCTCTGGCTGCTCCTGCTCCTCCTCTCCTGTCCGCTGACTAGATAAACCAGCCATTTCGCCAAGCCTAAACTGTGTTTCGCTGGGCAACTCCTCCTCCTCCTCTTCCTCCTCCTCCTCCAGTTCAGCTCCAACGGGGTTCATGTGGCCGTAAGATGTAAATGCCATGTCTCCAGTGCCCTGACCAGCCATGGTTTCCAACATGTGCTGTAGTACATGAAGCAGTGGAATCACGTCGTTCATCCCGTAATCCTGCCGACTGACAAATAAAGTGGCTTCCTCAAAGGGCCTGAGCAAACGGCAGGTGTCACGTCTGAGCTGCCACTGGTTGACATTGAAGTTACACAGGGGAGTCCCCCTATCTGCTTGGATCATCAGGAAATCTGTGATGGCTTTTCTCTGTTCATATAATCGGTCCAACATGTGAAGGGTGGAATTCCAACGGGTGGAAACATCGCAAATCAGACTATGTTGGGGGATACCATTCTGATGCTGTAGCTCAAGAAGGGTGTGTTTGGCAGTGTAGGAGTGGCTGAAGTGCATGCAAAGTTTCCTTGAAGTTGTTAGGATGTCTTGCAGATGGGGGGAACACTTCAGAAACCGCTTGACAACCAGATTGAAGACGTGAGCCATGCAGGGGGCATGGGTCAGGCTTCCTTGGCGCAGCGCAGACAAAATGCTCTTCCCATTGTCGGTAACCATGATTCCTATTTTAAGTTTTCTCGGAGTAAGCCATGTTTGGATTTCCTGATGAATACATTTAAGCAGTTCCTCCCCTGTGTGACTCCGTTCGTCAAGACAAACCATGTGAAGCACTGCGTGACACCTCCGTGCCCTGCACACATGGTAGACTGGAGGGGCACTGAGACTTGAGCCTACAGTGGAGGGTGAGGAGATGGCGGAGGATGAGGAGGCCGAGTCGCACGGTGTCACAGGCCCAATGGGCAGAGAGCGCGGAGGCCGAAGCGGCGTGACCTGTCCAAGTTGCTGCTGCTGCTGCAAAGGGACCACATTCACCCAGTGGGCCATAAACGACATGTACTGTCCCTGACCGTAGTTACAGCTCCAGATGTCGGCGCTGCCATGTATTTTGCTACACACCGAGAGGCTCAAGGACTGGCCCACCTTCTGTTCAACAAAAGTGTGCAGCGCTGGTACTGCCTTCTTGGCAAAGAAATGACGGCTTGGGACTCTCCACCTCGGCTCAGCACAAGCCATCAGTTCTCTGAAAGGTGCAGATTCCACCACCTGAAAAGGGAGCGACTGCAGCACCAGCAACTTGGACAGGAGCACATTCAGCTTCTGCGCCGTAGGATGAGTGGGCGCATACTGCTGTCTCTTGGACATGGCTTCGCTGATGGATTGCTGGCGGGATGCATGACTTGGAGGAGGAGGAGCAGGAGCGACAGAGGATGGGTATGACGCACAGCTGCCTTCGGCTGAGGTGCTGGAGCCTTGGCTGGCAGAAATTGGGAGCTCACTTGGTGAGGAAGCAGACTGGACCACCCCTTGGGAGCCTCAGTTCTCCCAGGTCGTTTTATGGTGACGCATCATATGTTGACGCAGGGCCGTGGTGCCAACATTTGGACCCTGGCCACGCTTCACCTTTTGCCTACATATCTTGCATGTGGCCATGTTACCCTCCTGCGGATGCCTCAGGAAAAACTGCCACACTGCCGAGTAGCTACTTTTCCCACCCCCTGGCCTCACTGATTCACTGCTGCTGTTGCCAACTCCAGGAACCCCTGCTCCACTACCTCCCGATAAGGTAGACTGCCGCACAGCAGGTGCTCTACCCCGGCCCCGGCCGGCTCCAGCCTTTGGAATTGTGCCCCCATGCTGACTGCTACCACCTTGCTGCCTCAGCTGCTGACTCCGGGGCAACCTGCGCCCCTCTTCTCCTGATGATGACGATGAAGCCCCTTCATCACCCGGCTCCCAAGTGCGATCGGCTTCATCGTCATCATCATCATCACCGAGTTGTGGCTGTACGTCACTGATGTTCGTGGATTCGTCAACAGTGTCTGGCGCAGGAGCTGGAATGCTCGCAGCACCCACGACACTGTCCACATCACTATTTGTCTGCCTAGCTAAAGAAGCCACCTCCATTTCTTGGCTGGGCAGTAGCTGCTGACTGTCCTCCTGTATCTGATCGTCCTCCTCACTAAAGAGTGGAGCTGAACCCAAAGCATAGGATACGTCGCTGGGGGAGGGAACGGCGTAGGACAGAGGCAATGGGAGGACAGGGACTGCTCTCGGGGCATGCCAACTCAGGGTTGTGTCAGAGGAACCTACCGACCCTAGACTGGGGGTCTCAGACGTAAGTTGTGATGATGTTGTTGATGAGCGCGTCAACCAATCTACCACGGCAGATGCGTTACTGGTGGAGACCCGACCGCTGGCAGATTAGGTCTCTCAGCGTGACTCCTGCTGCTACTGGCCCCCAGTCTGCTGCGAGCTCTGCCTGCGGAATCTTGGCCTCTGCCACTCCTCTTTTCACTTCCAGGCACTTGTCTGCCCGACATAGTCTAACTGGCGTGTTAGTAGGTGATATTTAAAGAACCCCCGGGCAGCGGTGGGTCTATATGAAACAGAATATAATGCACACCAAAAGTGAGCAGTAACACTCAGCCTCCAACAGGCCTGCTTAGTGTAAATAAGAGAGCTGCTTAGTGTAAATAAAGAGGGGTATGCTATGTTACAGAATGGGATGCCCCAACAGAAGTGCACCTGGCAGGCAGCAGTAAGTCTATGCCCAGCAAAAGTGTCTTTATCAGGCTAATTTCAATTACAATAAGAGCAAATGGTTATATGGTCTTAAACAGAGGCTGCTGTAGTCACAGAATGGGATGCCACAACAGAAGTGCACCTGGCAGGGTCCAGAAGTACTATGCCCAGCAAAAGTGTCTTTATCAGGCTAATTTCAATTATAATAAGAGCAAATGGTTATATGGTCTTAAACAGAGGCTGCTGTAGTCACAGAATGGGATGCCACAACAGAAGTGCACCTGGCAGGGTCCAGAAGTACTATGCCCAGCAAAAGTGTCTTTATCAGGCTAATTTCAATTATAATAAGAGCAAATGGTTATATGGTCTTAAACAGAGGCTGTTGTAGTCACAGAATGGGATGCCACAACAGAAGTGCACCTGGCAGGGTCCAGAAGTACTATGCCCAGCAAAAGTGTCTTTATCAGGCTAATTTCAATTATAATAAGAGCAAATGGTTATATGGTCTTAAACAGAGGCTGCTGTAGTCACAGAATGGGATGCCACAACAGAAGTGCACCTGGCAGGGTCCAGAAGTACTATGCCCAGCAAGTGTCTTTATCATGCTAATTTCAATTATAATAAGATCAAATGGTTATATGGTCTTAAACAGAGGCCGCTGTAGTCACAGAATGGGATGCCACAACAGAAGTGCACCTGGCAGGGTCCAGAAGTACTATGCCCAGCAAAAGTGTCTTTATCAGGCTAATTTCAATTACAATAAGAGCAAATGGTTATATGGTCTTAAACAGAGGCTGCTGTAGTCACAGAATGGGATGCCACAACAGAAGTGCACCTGGCAGGGTCCAGAAGTACTATGCCCAGCAAAAGTGTCTTTATCAGGCTAATTTCAATTATAATAAGAGCAAATGGTTATATGGTCTTAAACAGAGGCTGCTGTAGTCAAAGAATGGGATGCCACAACAGAAGTGCACCTGGCAGGGTCCAGAAGTACTATGCCCAGCAAAAGTGTCTTTATCAGGCTAATTTCAATTATAATAAGAGCAAATGGTTATATGGTCTTAAACAGAGGCTGCTGTAGTCACAGAATGGGATGCCACAACAGAAGTGCACCTGGCAGGGTCCAGAAGTACTATGCCCAGCAAAAGTGTCTTTATCAGGCTAATTTCAATTATAATAAGAGCAAATGGTTATATGGTCTTAAACAGAGGCTGCTGTAGTCACAGAATGGGATGCCACAACAGAAGTGCACCTGGCAGGGTCCAGAAGTACTATGCCCAGCAAAAGTGTCTTTATCAGGCTAATTTCAATTATAATAAGAGCAAATGGTTATGTGGTCTTAAACAGAGGCTGCTGTAGTCACAGAATGGGATGCCTCACAGCAGACTTAAGATCAGTTCAGTATATATGCACAGTTAGTTAGTATAAGCAGCCTGAAAACGCTAACAAAGCCTGTCAGGCTGGATGAAAAAAAAAAACAAACTCCCTGTGACAGCCTCCGATTTTTCCTTCCTTTCCCTGTTTTTTGCTGACTTTCTGTCTGTCTCCTGTCTGTCTCCTGCCTGTCTCCAGCCTGTCCCTGTCTGTCCCTGCCTGTCTAACTGCCTCTCTCCCTCAGCTACACAACGTTCTGTCTCTCACGAATGCAATAGAGAAATGAGGCAGGAAAGCAAGATGGCCGGCCTTAAATACCGCTGTGACGTCACCGGGCTTGCTGGCTGCTGATAGGCTGCATGTGACTGTCCCAGCTTGCACTGGCGCGGGGTTGATGTCTGGACATGTCCCGTCCGCCATCTTAGAATGCCTGTAATGTAAATGAATGGATGTTAAAGGAAAACTTCGAGCGATCGAATCGCGGGGAAATTCGGATTCGATCCGAATCAAATTTTTCCTGAAATTCGGATCGAATCCGGGTTCGTCCGGATCGATTCGCTCATCCCTAGCAGCCGCGCCTGGGCCAGAGTTAAAGCGGACCAAAACCCACATTTTTAACTAACATCTCCTGAATTGCTCCCTCCATGAAGAGAACCTTTTGCAAATGTTCACTTCCTCTACGTCACTCTGATACCAGATAATGGCGCCTGTTTTAGCTGTAAAGCTCCGCCTCCTCCATTCATTGCCACAATGATGTCATAGCCATCACACCTATGCAATGAATGATCCATGCCAGCTTACAGAGAGGGGCAGGGTGTTCTCGGACGCTTCCAAAAGCGAAAATATCCATTTCTAGTTCTACACCCTAAGGAGGGATTATTGGCAGGCGCTATAGCCAAATGTAATTCACAAGTTCGGTGGGTTTTGGTCCGCTTTAACTTTTGCTGGAACAGCACAGACCAAGTCAACCCTGTGGCACATGATACATATAAATACAGATGTAGCAATCATTAACCGGCACATCACAGCTCAGCCCCTTGTGATATCTCACAAAGAGGCCATTGAAAAGCATTTACAGGAACATCAGAGCTGCCCGAGTTCCACCCCTTGGGGCATTGTGAATTGGGGTGCCCCGCCCTGAGTTCCACCCCTTGGGGCATTGTGAATTGGGGTGCCCCGCCCCGAGTTCCACCCCTTGGGGCATTGTGAATTGGGGTGCCCCGCCCCGAGTTCCACCCCTTGGGGCATTGTGAATTGGGGTGCCCCGCCCCGAGTTCCACCCCTTGGGACATTGTGAATTGGGGTGCCCCGCCCCGAGTTCCACCCCTTGGGGCATTCTGAATTGGGGTGCCCTGCTGTGTGAAACCCCCCAATTGCCAGTTTTACCACCTTCTTCTGGAGCCCTTCGCCCCGTCCTTGCACTCCAGCCACATCTCCGCTCACCTCTAGCCCGGCTGATTGGGTGACGTGGACAGGGGTGCGTCTGGTGCACGGCTCAGCTGCTTAACCATCCAGACGGCGCCGAAGGGAGCGGAGTGACAGCGAGCGCACTGATTGGCTGAGCACACCGCTCAGCCAATCAGCGCACTCGCTCTCACCGAGTCTGCGCCGTGGGAGTGGAAGGAAGGTGAGTGAAATGGGGCGACCTGGGAGTACACACAGCAGGGCAAAAGCCAACGGAACAACACAGGGGAAAGCGAAATTCCTGTGTGTTGTTCCTCTTTATGATTAGTAGAAGTTTACCTAGAAAGAAGTTATATAATAACCCCCTATACCACATTTTGACTGGAAATAAAGGGAAGCCTCCGCCCCTACTGAATATGGGATGGAGGAGTATAATCCCTCTACATCTACACTGGCCAAAAACTTGTACCTGCTGGTGCCATCTTCCTCAGAACATCCATGCTGTCTAATACAAAGGATCAGCCCAGGACCTTACCGGCCTGAGCAGCCCATAACCAGGAAGTCAGGGGGGCCCCATCATTGTTGCCCCTCCAGCTTATTTATAATATTTGTGGTCATTTGGCATCAGGGCGGCATTATGAGGAGGGAGCAAGGGGCGCGTGCCCCGGGACCCCTACTAATTGCCCTGCAAAGGGAGCCTTCACTAGCCTTTGGGTTATGGTCTGGTCCAGGAGGAGCAGGGCACACAAGGCACCAATGGAGGAGCAGGACACGCGAGGCACAGATGGAGGAACAGGGCAAACAAGGCATCAATGGAGGAGCAGGGCACACGAGGCACCCGTGGAGGAGCAGGGCACACGATGCACAGATGGAGAAACAGGGCACAGATGGAGGAAATGGGGCACACAAGGCACCGATGGAGGAGCAGGGCACAGGAGGCACCGATGTAGGAGCAGGGCACGCAAGGTACCGATGGAGGAGCAGGGCACAGGAGGCACCGATGGAGGAGCAGGGCATGAAAGGAACCCATGGAGGAGCAGGGCACATGAGGCACTGATAGAGGAGCAGGGCATGAAAGGCACCCATGGAGGAGCAGGGTGCATGAGGTACCGATGGAGGGGCAGGGTGCATGAGTGGCACCATGTCCCAGTGGGAAGGAGGTGACATGGCTAGGTAAGTATGCAGAGCAGGTACATACCGCAGAGGTCCTCGTATTCCATGGGCCCTGGGAACACGTGCCTGCACTGCCCCTATGGTATGTATGCCCCTGACACTGAGGTACAGTATGTACATGGACAGGAACAGTAATGACGGGATGCCCCCCCCCCCCCCCCCCCCCCGGGACCAGAGTTGGGGACAAGCTCGGCCACATTGGTAAATCATTTTGGAAAATTTGTGAGAACACGAGATGATTCTGAGCAGCTGAGCAGCTGCAAATATAAGAACAGTGCGTTTTCTAATCCCTCTCTGGGGCAGATGCCAGCAGTCATTGAACCCATCAGTAGATGAGAAGTTCTTGTTCCCCAGCTGCTGTATTGTTACAGGTGAGCAGGCTCCTCCCTGCTCGGGATGCCCCTCTCTCCCATTCACTCAGAGGTAATTGATAGGCCGCCCCTTGCGTACCATGAAATGGATTATCAGATCAGCGTGGCTGCCGGCTAACAGGTCTGCTGCACAATAGCTGGACCTAGGCGAGCTGCGCTGGAACTAGGTGCGTACATACATTTCACAGGGCCCATAGCAAAGTTCATAGTGGGCCCCCAGAAAAAGGACTTATCCCCCCACAGCATTAAAGTGAACCAAAACCCATAGAGTCCCCAGGGAAATCCCGATTTAAAATCTCCACTACATGGAGATAATCTAACCTTGTTCTTTGATCTCATAGTGCATGTGCAAACCTACCAACTGCACCCATAGACTGCACCCATAGACCGCACCCATAGACCGCAAGCATATACAGCACTTATATACCGCACCCATAGACAGCACTTATAGACCGCATCCATAGGCCGCACATATAGACCGCACCCATAGACTGCACCCATAGACCGCACCCGTAGACTGCACCCATAGAGTGTACCCATAGACTGCGCCCATAGACCACAATCATAGACCGCATCCATAGACCGCAAGCATATACAGCACTTATATACCGCACCCATAGACAGCACTTATAGACCGCATCCATAGGCCGCACATATAGACCGCACCTATAGACTGCACCCATAGACCCCACCCGTAGACTGCACCCATAGACCGCGACTATAGACCACACCCATAGACTGTACCCATAGACTGTACCCATAGACTGCGCCCATAGACCACAATCATAGACCGCACCCATAGACCGCAAGCATATACAGCACTTATATACCGCACCCATAGACAGCACTTATAGACCGCATCCATAGGCCGCACATATAGACCGCACCCATAGACTGCACCCATAGACCGCACCCGTAGACTGCACCCATAGACTGCACCCATAGACTGCACCCATAGACTGCACCCATAGACTGCACCCATAGACCGCACCCATAGACCGCACCCGTAGACTGCACCCATAGACCGCGACTATAGACCGCACCCGTAGACTGCACCCATAGACCGCACCCATAGACCGCACCCGTAGACTGCACCCATAGACTGCACCCATAGACCGCACCTATAGACTGCACCCATAGACCGCACCCATAGACCGCAAGCATATACAGCACTTATAGACCGCATCCATAGGCCGCACATATAGACCGCACCCATAGACTGCACCCATAGACCGCACCCGTAGACTGCACCCATAGACCGCACCCGTAGACTGCACCCATAGACCGCGACTATAGACCGCACCCATAGACTGCACCCATAGACCGCACCCGTAGACTGCACCCATAGACCGCGACTATAGACCACACCCATAGACTGTACCCATAGACTGCGCCCATAGACCACAATCATAGACCGCACCCATAGACCGCAAGCATATACAGCACTTATATACCGCACTCATAGACAGCACTTATAGACCGCATCCATAGGCCGCACATATAGACCACACCCATAGACCACAACCATAGACCCCACCCATAGACTGCACCCATAGACTGCACCCATAGACTGCACCCATAGACTACGCCCATAGACCGCACCCATAGACCGCACCCATAGACCGCACCCATAGACCGCAACCAGAGACCGCACCCATAGACTGCACCCATAGACCGCAACTATAGACCACACCCATAGACTGTACCCATAGACTGTGTCTATAGATCGCACCTATAGACTGCACCCATAGAAAGCACATATAGACTGCACCCATAGACTGCGCCTATAGACCGCACCTATAGACGGCACCCATAGACCGCACCCATAGACCGCACCCATAGACCTAACCTATAGACAGCACCTATAGACCACACCCATAGACCGCACCCAAAGACCGCAACTATAGGCCACACCCATAGGCCACCCTCTGCTTTTGAGGTGACTTACCTCATCGGGACTTTATGTCCAACATGTCCACATCTCTTTCTTCATCCCAAACATGGGCAGATAGAGGGCCCTCTCTGTGGTATCCTAGAATGCAGATGGAAGGGCGAGACACACACAGGGTGAGACACACACAGGGCGAGACACACACAGGGCGAGACACACACAGGGTGAGACACACACAGGGCGAGACACACACAGGGTGAGACACACAGGGCGAGACACACAGGGCGAGACACACACAGGGTGAGACACACACAGGGTGAGATACACACAGGGCGAGACACACACAGGGCGAGACACACACAGGGCGAGATACACACAGGGCGAGACACACACAGGGCGAGACACACAGGGCGAGATACACACAGGGCGAGACACACACAGGGTGAGACACACACAGGGTGAGATACACACAGGGCGAGACACACACAGGGCGAGACACACACAGGGCGAGATACACACAGGGCGAGACACACACAGGGCGAGACACACACAGGGCGAGATACACACAGGGCGAGACACACACAGGGCGAGACACACAGGGCGAGATACACACAGGGCGAGACACACAGGGCGAGACACACAGGGCGAGACACACACAGGGTGAGACACACACAGGGTGAGACACACACAGGGTGAGACACACAGGGCGAGACACACACAGGGCGAGACACACACAGGGCGAGACACACACAGGGCGAGACACACACAGGGCGAGATACACACAGGGCGAGACACACACAGGGCGAGACACACACAGGGCGAGACACACACAGGGCGAGATACACACAGGGCGAGACACACACAGGGCGAGACACACAGGGCGAGATACACACAGGGCGAGACACACAGGGCGAGATACACACAGGGCGAGACACACACAGGGTGAGACACACACAGGGCGAGACACACACAGGGCGAGACACACACAGGGTGAGACACACAGGGCGAGATACACACAGGGCGAGACACACAGGGCGAGACACACAGGGCGAGACACAAAGGGTGAGACACACAGGGCGAGACACACACAGGGCGAGACACACACAGGGCGAGAGACACACAGGGCGAGACACACAGGGCGAGACACACAGGGCGAGACACACACAGGGCGAGAGACACACAGGGCGAGACACACAGGGTGAGACACACAGGGCGAGACACACACAGGGAGAGACACACACAGGGCGAGACACACACAGGGCGAGACACACAGGGCGAGATACACACAGGGCGAGACACACACAGGGTGAGACACACACAGGGCGAGACACACACAGGGCGAGACACACACAGGGTGAGACACACAGGGCGAGATACACACAGGGCGAGACACACAGGGCGAGACACACAGGGCGAGACACACAGGGTGAGACACACAAGGCGAGACACACACAGGGCGAGACACACACAGGGTGAGACACACAGGGCGAGATACACACAGGGCGAGTCACACACAGGGCGAGACACACAGGGCGAGACACACACAGGGTGAGACACACACAGGGCGAGACACACACAGGGTGAGACACACACAGGGCGAGATACACACAGGGCGAGTCACACACAGGGCGAGTCACACACAGGGCGAGACACACACAGGGTGAGACACACACAGGGTGAGACACACACAGGGCGAGACACACACAGGGCGAGACACACACAGGGCGAGACACACACAGGGCGAGACACACACAGGGCGAGACACACACAGGGCGAGACACACACAGGGCGAGACACACACAGGGCGAGACACACACAGGGCGAGACACACACAGGGCGAGACACACACAGGGCGAGTCACACACAGGGCGAGACACACAGGGCGAGACACACACAGGGTGAGGCACACACAGGGTGAGACACACAGGGCGAGACACACACAGGGCGAGACACACACAGGGCGAGACACACAGGGCGAGACACACACAGGGTGAGACACACAGGGCGAGACACACACAGGGCGAGATACACACAGGGCGAAACACACACAGGGCGAGACACACACAGGGCGAGACACACACAGGGCGAGACACACACAGGGTGAGACACACACAGGGCGAGACACACACAGGGCGAGACACACACAGGGCGAGACACACACAGGGCGAGATACACACAGGGCGAGACACACACAGGGCGAGACACACACAGGGCGAGACACACAGGGTGAGACACACACAGGGCGAGACACACACAGGGCGAGACACACACAGGGCGAGATACACACAGGGCGAGACACACACAGGGCGAGACACACACAGGGCGAGACACACACAGGGCGAGACACACAGGGTGAGACACACACAGGGCGAGACACACACAGGGCGAGACACACACAGGGTGAGACACACAGGGTGAGACACACACAGGGCGAGACACACACAGGGCGAGACACACACAGGGCGACAGACACACAGGGTGAGAGACACACACAGGGCGAGACACACACAGGGCGAGACACACACAGGGCGAGACACACACAGGGCGAGATACACACAGGGCGAGACACACACAGGGCGAGACACACACAGGGCGAGACACACAGGGTGAGACACACACAGGGCGAGACACACACAGGGCGAGACACACACAGGGCGAGACAAGGCAGCTCTTGAGTTTCTTTGGGTCTCAGTGAATCCAGCAGTGAGATACATAAGGACAGGCAGAGTGGCGTTTCTTTGGAAATGCGGTGATTGGCGGGGTCTCAGGCAGGGGTGGTTGTCTAACGGGACCAAGCGCCTGATAGCCACTAGGTCTGGTTTAGGTCCACCTTAAACAATCCAATGTTTTGGAGCCACACAGTACTCTTACTTATACTTATTACTCTCAGTGCTACTGACATTGTGTGTCACAGGCATCGGGGTGACATCAAAGCCCTGTTGGGTGGTGCCTGGGGCGGTTGGCCATAGGGTGACCCGGGAGAATGCTGATGGACCTCTGCCTCTAATGCTGCTTGTCTCAGCCCCAATGTACGCACCCACCTACCCGCCCCTACTGTACACATCCCCCCTGTGCTCCCATAGCAGAGGGCTATTGCCCCAGCACCATGGCAGTGGGTGGGGGGCCCATACATCATCTGTCTCTACAATACTAAAGCTTCAGTGGTACTGATTTATGAGAGGCCATATCCGGCCCTGGCCATGTCCTGACTGTATATGAGTGACTGCGGGAGGTGCATCTGGGGGGTATTGGGCACCGGGCATGGGCTGGCCAGGGGCTAAATACAGGCCTTGCTTTTGGCGCCATTAAGTGGAGCAGTGGATCAGGAACGCCGATGCAGAGGTGTCTTTTTGGATGGGGGAATGTGTTTTTTTTAATTGGGAGAAGGGTCCTAATTACATTTCTGGTCATGTGGCCATTGCTATAGCTGTATATATAGTAGTAGGGATAACGCTGCATATAGCTGCAGCGTATAAACTAACCGAACCGAGGACCATATATACGATGCTATGGGCCCTGCCATAGAAAGGGGGCCCTGGGAACTCCCACCAATTACAAAAAGTAAACTGGGAAGGAACTAACGGTGATTAAGAAAGGCACTGGAAGAGAGTAATAATATCCTACATATATATGTATTAGTATAGGTACCTATCATAGATTTTTTGTTAAAGCTTAGTATAGTATAGTAATGGTATAGTATTATATAGTATAGAATATTAATGGTATAGTAATAGTGTAGTATAGTAATGGTATAGTATATTAATAGTATAGTAATAATATAGTAATACAGTAATAGCATAGTAATAATTTAGTATAATAATGATTTAGTAATAGTATAATATAGTATAGTATTGTAATAGTAAAGTATAGTAATTGTATACTATAGTATAGTAATCGTATAGTAGTAGTATAGTAATGGTATAGTATTATATAGTATAGAATATTAATGGTATAGTAATAGTGCAGTATAGTAATGGTATAGTATAGTAATAGTATAGTAATAGTATATTAATAGTACAGTAATAGCATAGTAATAATTTAGTATAATAACGGTTTAGTAATAGTATAAAATAGTAAAGTATAGTAATTGTATACTATAGTATAGTAATCGTATAGTAGTAGTATAGTATAGTAATGGTATTTATGAGTAGTATAGTATAATAATGGTATAGTTATAGTATAGTATAGTAATAATATAGCATAGAATAGTAATAGAGTAACAACAGCATAGTAATAGTATAATTATAGAATAGTATATTAATGGTATAGTAATACTATAATAACGCTATAGTTGAAATATAGTATAGTAATAATATTGTGAAAGTATAATATAATAATAACACTAGTATAGCATAGTATAGTCATAGGGTAGTAAGAGTATAGTAATAGTATATTAATGGTAGAGTAATAGTATAGTAATAGCATGATTATAGTATAGTAATTTTATAGTAATAGTTTAGTATAGTAGTATTATAATATAATAATGGTATAGTAATAGTATAGTAATAGAAATAGTATAGTAATAGTAGTATAGTAATATGATAGTAATAGTAGCCCTGCCCTTAAGCTGTAAGCTCCCAAGAGTAGGTTTCGTGATCCCAAAAAGTGGCGGCGGTTTACTTCGGGTGTGTTCAGCGGCGCAGTACTTTCCTCATGCGCTGCTACAGCCGACAGAGCCTGGCAGTTAGGTTTGGTGGACCTGGGGAGAAGGGGCAGCCCATGGTGGGAGTATCTGGTGGTGGCATGTACGTAGCAGTTGCCAAGAATATAAACCAGCATAAAAACAACTTCCACCAAATTGGTCTTCTGTTTCTCGAGTTAGAGTTGCCCTTTAATTCTCACACACCAATTATTTTCTTATTGAAGAATCTTTCCAGAGACTGAACAGGTCCCCCGCAGACAAACGACACAATGGGCCCTCTGAGAAGATGGCGGCGGGTCTGGGGAAAGGCTGGTCCCTGCTCGGGGATCTGGTATGGCAATAGCTGGCACACTGCAGGGTATATACAGCCCCTGTGGCAGCACTCGGACAGCTCCCCCTCCCCACTCGCCAGTAGAGGCAACGCGAGATGCAACCGCATAAGAGCGACACGCACACACGGTACATTGCCAATCCAAGCTGCGGGCATGCTATTGCTGTATCGCACATGTGAAGTAAATAATCCAAGAAAGCTGCGGGCATGCTATTGCAGGATCACACACGTGCAGTAAATGATCCAAGAAAGCTGGGGGCATGCTATTGCAGGATTGCACACGTGCAGTATATAATCCAGGAAAGCTGCGGGCATGCTATTGCAGGATCGCACACGTGCAGTAAATAATCCAAGAAAGCTGTGGGCATGCTATTGCAGGATCGCACACGTGCAGTAAATGATCCAAGAAAGCTGCGGGCATGCTATTGCAGGATCGCACACGTGCAGTATATAATCCAAGAAAGCTGCAGGCATGCTATTGCAGGATTGCACACGTGCAGTATATAATCCAAGAAAGCTGCAGGCATGCTATTGCAGGATCGCACATGTGCAGTAAATAATCCAAGAAAGCTGCAGGCATGCTATTGCAGGATTGCACACGTGCAGTAAATAATCCAAGAAAGCTGCGGGCATGCTATTGCAGGATCACACACGTGCAGTATATAATCCAGGAAAGCTGCAGGTATGCTATTGCAGGATCGCACATGTGCAGTAAATAATCCAAGAAAGCTGCGGGCATGCTATTGCAGGATCGCACATGTGCAGTAAATAATCCAAGAAAGCTGCAGGCATGCTATTGCAGGATCGCACATGTGCAGTAAATAATCCAAGAAAGCTGCGGGCATGCTATTGCAGGATCACACATGTGCAGTAAATAATCCAAGAAAGCTGCAGGCATGCTATTGCAGGATTGCACACGTGCAGTAAATAATCCAAGAAAGCTGCGGGCATGCTATTGCAGGATCACACACGTGCAGTATATAATCCAGGAAAGCTGCAGGTATGCTATTGCAGGATCGCACACGTGCAGAAAAAGAACCAAGAAAGCTGCGGCATGCTATTGCAGGATTGCACACGTGCAGTATATAATCCAAGAAAGCTGCGGGCATGCTATTGCAGGATCACACATGTGCAGTATATAATCCAGGAAAGCTGCGGCCATGCTATTGCAGGATTGCACACGTGCAGTATATAATCCAAGAAAGCTGTGGGCATGCTATTGCAGGATCGCACACGTGCAGTAAATAATCCAAGAAAGCTGCAGGCATGCTATTGCAGGATCACACACGTGCAGTATATAATCCAAGAAAGCTGCGGGCATGCTATTGCAGGATCGCACACGTGCAGTAAATAATCCAAGAAAGCTGCGGGCATGCTATTGCAGGATCGCACACGTGCAGTATATAATCCAAGAAAGCTGTAGGCACGCAATTGCAGGATCACACAGTGCAGTAAATAATCCAAGAAAGCTGCAGGCATGCATCTTTCCCCACCTTCATGTCCGTCGCTATCCTGCGTTCTCCATCTCTCCTCACATTCTCACTCCCTTAAAGACCAACACCCAGGATTTTCACTATCGTGGGTTTTGGTCCACTTCCGCGGGGCACCCCGATCTAATGTCCAATGGCGAAACCCCCCAGAACGCCTGATATAACTCACCTCACCTCGCTCCTACGACACATGCGCGACGTTCGTCCAATCAGCGCGCTCGGAGCACACTGGCGGCTGCATCTAACAGGGAGCACGCCCGCGCCGGCCATTCACAAATGCTTAAGAGAAGCCCGCGCATGTCGCATCTCGCGCTTCTCTCTAGCGCCAATCAAGGAGGGTGTTGGTCCACTTTAAGCTGCTTTCTATCCCCCTCGTTTCTCCAAACGTTGTCCTTCTACTTTCCCTCAATCTTCTTCCACCCCCTCACTTTCACTTACCTATCTCTCATCCATTAGTCCTTTTTCTCATTCTTTTTTTTCCACCTTCCCTTCTTATTTTTTTACATATAATTTCCTCTCTCTCCCTCTCATACCCCCCAATCTTTTTCTCTTTTACATTTTCTTCACCATGGCCTCCTTCGGGGTGTGTGAGATGTGCGGTCACACAGGGTTCCATCCTGATCTCTCTGTAAGAGGGCACCAGGACATTCAGCTTGCTTTTTTTCTTCTGTTGTCCTTTGACTTGCTTTCTTTACATTCCCCTTTAATCATCTCTTTTACCCTTCGTCCCGCTGCCTCAGGCCGTCACCCTGTACGTATCTGTGTCTGGCTCGTGACTTGTATATATCGGTCATGTTCCATCACACACATGTTATCAGATTTGGCCCACGAGCAAGAGTCTGCCCTGTCCCCTGCCCCTTCACTGTTATCTATGAGTGGCAGGGCTGGGGTGGTCGCAGGTGTTACCTTTAAACCAGTCACCCGGTTGCACACTTACTGCCTAGTGCCACTTAGTCCCCCGAGAAGCTAGTTAACAAGTCCACCCGGTGGCCAAATTTCACTGGTGGCTGGCGAGATTGAGGGACGAGGCTTTGATGTAAAACCCCACCCATGTGATGATGTAGTAGGGAAATACTTCCCCCCAGTGGTTGGCAAATGTAACTGCCAAACAGGCTGTGCTGTCTGCCGTCTCGCTCTACACAGGACGACGTCATGCCGGCTCAGCCCGCCAGCGACTGTGAAAAGCAACTGTATGAGTTAAAGGAAGGCAGAGAACTCTATGTGAAAGGACGGTGCCGGCATGCCCGCAACCCGAGCATAGCTGGGATGCAGCTGGCGGCGCTCTTGGCTGAATTTGGCATTTAGACTTAGAAAAGATGGCTAAGAAAAGCTGATTGGCTGCACGCATGCGCTGTTAGAGAGACATTTTTTCAGTTCCTAAAAATACCTTCCGGCTGACACTTTCATTGCTCAAAAACGCTGCTGTCATATGTTTTCAGAATGAAATAGCCTGTTACTCATTGGAATCTGCAGCTTCCTCCACCTATTTGCTGGAGGAAATTCACTTTTCAAATTGCCACATGTACCCATGCTTTTCTGCCCTCTAAAAATACCATAAATCAGGCACTGGAAACAGTTTGGGGAGTGGAAAATTTCAGGAGCAAATTGGACCATTGGTGAAAGTTAATGCACAAATTGGTGTAAAACAAATGCGCTTCTCATTTTGAAGATCTTGAATCAGACGGAAGCCCGAGTGCGACTTGGCGCTCCCAAAAATCGTGTGCAAATTTGCCCATGCACGACCATGAATGAGGTGGTGCCTTTTGCCTGTCAGTGTTGTGTAACTAAGTGTTGGGGTAATTCCCTGGGGTATCCTGCACGTCTGCCTCCGAGAAATCTCTGCGTAGCCAGGCGAGGAACTCATATGATGTGTGGTTAGACAGCAAATACAACGGCCTTCATCATACAAGTTCAGTTTAATGAAGAGAAGCTTACAATCTTATACCCTGCAGCGCACAGCCAGTGCCCCCACCTTTTCAAAACTAAATCTCACACAGGACACATAGATAAGCAACACTTCTTAAGAAAACAAAAACTAAACAGAAGGATGTGCAGACCTTGTAGCTGGGCACATCCTGCTCAGGGAGGAGAGATAATATACAGAGAAAGAACAACAGGCAAATTCCGTTACAACATGATCTAATAACAAAAAAGCATTTCTTCTATTTTACGGTAAATTAATATATTAAAGCATAACTCTCAGCCTCTATTCAAGATTTAAGCAAGCCTTGGCATATAATGGGTTAAATTCCACTCCCCTCCCCCTTCACCAAGTAAATTGGTAGAGACCACCATCATCATTATATTCTAAGTTTATTTCATGATTATCTTCTAAGAAGTTAGAAGGTTAAAGTGATCATTTCCGTCAAAGCCCAACATAACATAAATGTACCCCTCGATTCAAAGAGCCAAAGTTAATTGATTTCGTATCGAGAATCGTAAGTTTGGGTGGGTGTTTGTCATTTTTTCTTGTTTTTTTGGCCATTTCGTATTCGCACGATCGTTCGCGCATAGACGTATATGAACATACGCATTTCGTACGAGAATCGTATAATTTGCGTTAGTTCGTGTGTTTTTCCCGTCCAAATCGTATTATTTGGGTCCGATCCTATTTTTTACGTCCTTCACATGGGCTTGCGCCCAATTCAGAGAGGTGATTGCTAATTGTTTTGAAGCCCATTAAAGAGCTGCTTTACGAAATGTTTGCCGGCAGCTATTTGGCCTCGGGAGTAGGATGGAGCGGAGCGAGTTTGTGGCACATCAAGGGCTTATGCTTTTTGGCATTGAGTTGATCGAGATGTCTGAGAGCAGATTGCCCCTGCGTCGTCGCATGAACATCGATAGCATGAATGATGTTGAGCTGTTCGAGCTGACCAGGCTTAATCGCGCTTCCCTCCATAAATTATATAGTGAGCTGCGGCCATGGTTAGCCCGCACCACAAGGAAGGGGCATGCAATTTCAGGTATGACCAAGATGCTTGGCTGCCTGCAATTTTTGGCGAACGGCTCGTTCCAGAGGCTGGGTGCCCTCTCTGTGGGGATGTCACAGCCTACGCTGAGCCGCGCACTGTCTAAATTTTTGGAAGGCATGGCTGCCATAACTCAAAAATATATTTATTTTCCTGATGATATGGCAGCCAGAAACGCCATTAAGCTTGGGTTTTATAATGTGGCCGACATGCCCAACGTTATTGGTGCAATTGACTGCACACATGTGGCACTCGTACCTAGGGCAGCCGACGAGTATATATATAGGTATTGAGATTGGTTATTATGTTGCCCAACGTGTCATGTAACCTGTTTTCCTTTGCGGCAGCATATTTGTTTATCCCTCATTTGTGTAGCTGCTTTATCTCGGCTTTTCATTAGTCTTTCCCAATAGAGTGCAGACATGTTTTGTGGTTAATTTATTATTTTGGGTCAAATATCAATTACCCTTTTTGTATGTTTTTGCCTTAAGGAATCGTAAAATGGGACACTCCCTTAATGTCCAGGCCGTGGTTGGTCCGGATATGCGGTTTATGAGTGTCCTTGCCGGCTACCCAGGATCGTCCCACGACTCCTATATCCTCAGGCGATCTGGGTTGTTTCGGAGATTTGAGGCAGGTGAATTTTCGGGGGCATGGCTGCTTGGTAAGTGTGTCCTATTTGTGTGTTATTAAATGTGGCATTAATCTTGTATTTGTTGATATGTTTGTTTTTGAATTCTTTACATAAGCGTCCAACTGCCTTTTTCTTGGCTCATATATTAGGAACTTCCCAAAAAAATGCTTGCCTCGCTTTGGCCTTCAGAATGTTTTCCCTTTAGTTAGGATGTCTGTAAGTTCCTTGTGCCTAAATATATTGGTTTGGAGTTTATACCCAAGGATCTTTGACCTTTGGCTCCTTTTGTACTATTGGTCTTTAAATGTCAAAGTGGACTTAAACTGCATACATTGTAGTTTCCAGATAAATGTGGATAGGCCCTCAGCAGCATCCTAATTGTAACATGTCTGAAAACTACAAATATATGTAAAATCCAAATACCCTTGGCCGTGCAGATGTTTGTTAATTAATTGATATATAGAAGTGCCATTTTTATTTAGGTTATACCTTAGTGGAATTTTTTGGGGCCCTAATGTGCCCTGTTTTTTTTTTGGCACACTTTACCTTACATCATTATGATATCTGTGAAATTTTTGGTGTTGGTTGTGTTGCCTTTTTAATTTTGATTACATTTAATTCTCTGTTTAAGGTGATTCCGGGTACCCACTTCTACCCTGGCTCATGACGCCTGTGCTGCGGCCCCAGGATGCCTCTCAGGAAGCGTATAACCGTGCGCATCGCAAGACCCGGGCTGTTGTGGAGCGGGCCTTTGGTCTGCTGAAGACACGTTTTCGTTGCCTTGACCATACTGGGGGGGCCCTGCAATATGATCCCAAGAAAGTGATCGACATTATAATGGCATGTGCTGTTTTGCACAATTTTGCCATCATGGAACGTGTCCCACGTTATGTGGACAGCCTGCCCTCTTCAGCCGTCGAGGATGAAGTCGAGAATTTTGTGGGGCCCCCCAGTGAGTCTGGCCAATCTGTTCGAGCCAACCTGATCAGCCAGCATTTTACTTAACTTTTTTCCCTGTCTCACCATTCTGTGTGTCTGTGTTATCCTTTTTGTTACATATGTTGTTTTGCCGTAATGTGGCATTACCTCTAAGTAAAACATTTAGACCTTAATTGTTGCCTAATGTATTTCATGTAGTTTCCTTAGCTTTAGCTTTGCATTGTTACACCTCTTCAAACCCAAATTATCTGGTTTAGCCCAAGCTGTTTAAAATGTCTTCCCACTAAAAACGCCACAAGTATTGTAAGTGAAGTTTTTTTTTTACTTTGAAAAGGAAAAATTATAGTGCTTAACAGAAAACATTCCACATACATCTGTGGTTACAAATGGATAACATTACCAAAAAAACATCGAGCACATCTACACCTGGAAGTGAGTGGCACAACCAAACAAGGACACCCAGTCCAAAGGCCAGCCTAGTCCAGTCATTAATATTGCCTGTGCCCAGGGATATTTGGGCATGGCCATAATGTCACACAAACATGTCTGCAAACAGGAGGAGCACCAACCAAATACATATTTAAAGCCATAAGTGGCCAGATACACTCCACATAGACCTATGGCATTGGCTAGTGGCCTTAAGCATTACTCTAAGGAGCTATATGGGAGCAAATACAAAACACAACCTGCCTGAGCAACACAAAATGGATTGTTTGAAACCTCAAAGGACAAGTAAATACAGTGGGGGTTAAGAGAAAAGATGTCCCACACACCCATGGCTTAATAGGGTGGCTGCCCATAATACCCAGGTGGAGGTCCAGGTGGAGGTCCATGTGAATGGGACCTAGCCTGGGCCATGGCAGCATTGTGAATTTGAAACTGCTCCACAATGTTTCTCTGCATATTGGTCATCTCAGCCATGGCTGACTGGATGCCATTACTTGCATTGGCCACGTTGCTGTTGAGGGTACGCAACTCCGCGAGGATGCCCTGTAGACTGGTATGGATGTTGACCATGTCGGCATGCCTTTGCTCACGCTCTGTAACGAGCTGGGCGTCATAAGAGTCCCTTTGTTGGGTCCATAATTGAAGCAGGGCACTCTGCCTCCCCTGGGAAATTGTGGGGCGGCGTAATGGAGTCCGCCGCACAATTACCCTGGCTCTTGGGCGTGCCCTGCCGCGTGGTGTCGTACCCTCAACAGCAACCGGCCTGCTTTGCAAATCCTCAGCAGCAGAGTGAACACTGGGGACTGTAGTGTCAGTCTCCCCATGTGCATGCACAATGGATGGAGATTCACTCTGCTGCTGAGGATTGGCCAGAGAAACATTATGGAGCAGTTCCAAATTGGGACCCAGGGGGAGGTCATCCGACGTGCCCTGCACGGAGACATCATCATCTTCCTCCATGTCCTGGATCTCTTCCATGAGTGTGCGGGTCTGTAGGGACATATAAAAAAAAAAGTGTAAGTTGGCGTCCAAATTTGGGATTCCAACAGTTTAACACATTCTTAATCACTTGGTAGTATTTATGCTACTAAATTAACTTACCGGAAATCTCTGATCTGGGCTCCTATGCTGTACGGACCTGGTAGGCATAACCAAACTGGGGGGTGAGTTTACCCTTGCTGAGGGATCATGCTGGGCTGAAGAAGAGAAAAACAAACCACGTAAACACACACATAACCTTTTTTTGGATAGGTAATCAAATATAGCTCTATTTGTAATATTATGCAACTCTAGAGCAATGGTGACCTTTGTTCAAACACACGCAAGTTTACATAGGTGCAATGGCTCTCAAAAACTGCTAACTGACCTCAGTTCTAAGTCAGGAAGTGTACCCAGTCAGCATACAACTTTCAAGGCACATTTTGTGATTTAGCCTACCATTCGCTAGGTCCGTGGTACTCAAACAATTGTTGTAAAGGCCCATTTCAAGGTATGTGGTGAGAGGTGAATGTCTGGCCATGGTGCTGACGCAGGCGGTGTCTAGTTAAAAATAAATACACTGGTGGAGGGGCTGGAGATTTCAAAGTGCCAACTAATAAAGGCTGCTTGCCCTTGCTGGGCTGGATGGGCCAGAGCTGAGGGGACAGGGATTGGATGGCTAAAGGGGGGAGTTAACGTATTGATGGTGATGGGATGGATGGAGCAAATCTGTTACAAATGTATGGGGCTTATGTGGGGGGGGGGGCATGGGGGGACTGTGGCAGATGGGCCAGAGCAGGGGCAGCGGGACACGATTGTGCCAAGAGAAATTTTTACAAAGTTACTGTGTACCTTGCCATGTCACTTCCTGTGCAGTACTTCATATTGCAATGCTATGTTTCAGGGAGCCATCACATTGGGCAGGAGACCAACCACTACATCGCCGATCAAGGGGGCAGCTCTGAGCACGTCAACACAGAAGTAACTGAGTGCAGGGCTGTCTGGGCAGGGGTCCTTGAATGTGGTGCCAAGGTCCGCATTGGGACCCCGGGCCGCCAGTTGAGTCTCGCTGCTCTAGGTCAGATATGTTTGTGGGTGGCTAATTAAATTGTTAACTCAAACACAACTCACACAACCAAAAGGCAACCCATACATAATGATGTGTGTTTTGTGATTGATTCCAAATATATCACTTATCTTGCGAAACTTCATGACTTTAACAATCCAATTGGACATTTGATCTTTGCCATAATGGCTGTGGGCCTAAATGTGTGATTCCCAGGGACCAAAAGAGGACACAAACAGCCACAGTAGTGCGAGGCCAAGCAAGGCAAACCATAGGGGCATCCCGTTATCTTGTTACTAGTGAACTGTAGATTATTTAGCAAACAGGCAAACATGCAGATTTAAGAGTACTCACCGTGGGTACGGGTCGGTGAGTCTGTGTCCCTTAGACCAGCATGTCCACCGACCGCGACCGGATGGAGAAGTCCAAGCACAATCTCCTCAGCAGGGGTAAACTCCAATTTAGATGGAAAGCCACCTCCAGTTTTCATGCTGAAAAGAGAAAATCGTTTGGTACTCAGAAAAGGTGCATACAGTACATCCAAAACATTATATTTAGCGAAAACATTTATTTACCTGTAATTATGCCTTTTAATTTCTTTTTGCCGTACAGCATACTTCAGATCAGAGATTTTCTTCTGAATTTGGGACACATCTTTCCTCTCTTCCCCCGCTGCATTTACTTGTCGGAGGATGGTTTCAAACAATTCCATCTTGCGCTGCTTGGTGGTGTGTTTGGATTTGCTCCCATATAGCTCGTCATAGTATAATGTAAGGCCACTAGCCAATGCCATATTTTGGTCATGGGAGAATCTCCCACTCAACTGGCCGCGGCGCAATGTGCGGCCAGATGGTTGGCTTGGCTGCTCCTCCATGTGTGCAGACACATGTGGTGACATTATGGCCTGGGGCTGGGTAGGGGAATGGCCGGATTGGTGGCTTCCCAATGACTGGACTGGACTGGCCAAGGGACTGGGTGTTCTTGCGTGGCTGGCCACCGAACTTCCAGGTGTAGATGTGGTCATGGTTGCAATTCGGGGCCCTCTTGGGGGGCTAGGTTCCCGGCTGGTGCCAGGTCGGGGGCTCTGTTCCCGGCTGGTGCCAGGTCGGGGGCTTCTGGCCCTGGATGGGGTTCTTCGGGCCCTGTAGGGGCTTCTGGCCCTGGATGGGGTTCTTCGGGCCCTGTAGGGGCTTCTGGCCCTGGATTGGGTTCGGCGGGCCCTGTAGGGGCTTCTGGCCCTGGATTGGGTTCGGCGGGCCCTGTAGGGGCTTCTGGCCCTGGATGGGGTTCGGCGGGCCCTGTAGGGGCTTCTGGCCCTGGATGGGGTTCGGCGGGCCCTGTAGGGGCTTCTGGCCCTGGATTGGGTTCTGCGGCCTCTGGCTGGGCTTCGTGCCCTGGATGGGGTTCTTCGGCCTCTGGCTGGGCTTCGGGCCCTGGATTGGGTTCTGCGGCCTCTGGCTGGGCTTCGTGCCCTGGATTGGGTTCTGCGGCCTCTGGCTGGGCTTCGTGCCCTGGATGGGGTTCTTCGGCCTCTGGCTGGGCTTCGTGCCCTGGATGGGCTTCGTGCCCTGGATGGGGTTCTTCGGCCTCTGGCTGGGCTTCGGGCCCTGGATGGGGTTCGGGCCCTGGATTGGGTTCTGCGGCCTCTGGCTGGGCTTCGTGCCCTGGATGGGGTTCGTGCCCTGGATTGGGTTCGGCGGCCTCTGGCTGGGCTTCGTGCCCTGGATGGGGTTCGGGCCCTGGATGGGGTTCGGGCCCTGGATGGGGTTCTTCGGCCTCTGGCTGGGCTTCGGGCCCTGGATGGGGTTCGGGCCCTGGATGGGCTTCGGGCCCTGCTGCGGGGCATGGGTTGCCGAACTGCCCTACTTGAAGGCATGGCCGGTGTGGGCTCCCTTGTGCTGCCTCTTCTGGGGGCAGAGGTGGTGGGTGCTGCAGTTGCCAGCTTTTTGGCTGCAGGGGCACGGGGCTTGGGGCCCCTTTTTTTGGTACCTGAGGGTCCAGGGTCCCTTGGTGGGGCCGAGGTGGGAGTCTTGCCTCTCAGTTTTCGCCGACCTTGCTGGGACCTTGTTGTTGGGCCCTCCGCGGTCTTGCTTTGCTGGGGTCGCTTGCTCATAGCCTTTTTCGGTGCCATCGTACACAAATGCTCAAAGAGAATGAGCTTTGGGTGCAGGGACCTTTAAATAATGAGCCCAGCGTGTGACGCCTATGCGCACGACTACGCGCTCGTACGAACGTACGTTCGAGCGGAACCAGGAAACCGCTGGGGTTTCACTTATCTGCTGCCTTGAAGAAGCATAAAGATGGCGCCCACTATCTTCACCCGTCAACAGGAAGAGATCCTCATGCTGGTAAGTGGCTGCCTGTGCATTTGAATCTAATAGTCAATGATGGCCTAAATGTAAATGATGCGTTTGGAACTAGTTTGGGGTCTCTTAATGTTTAATCACTGGCTCCTCACACTTCATCCTCAAGGGCCGAGCCTGGCCACGTTTTCAACTGTCTATGCTGATGTCCTAATTCGGCCAATTGCTCCGGCTTAGCAACAGTTAATTAACCTGTGGAGTAGCGGGGCGAGCTGGCAAACCTGGCCTGTCTCGGACCTTGATGCGGATGTTTGAGGAACACTGTTTTCCTAAGCCATAAAAACACAACGGGAAGCCACACACGTGGTCCAAAAGCCTAAGCATTAGGCTACATCTTGGATGTTTAAACCATCCTAACATGCCATAGATGCAGGTGGGCTGATTCTTGATGTTGGCTATTATCTGTATGTACATGGTGTGTGATACATATAACATAAGACCAGACTGTCATTCACAGTCAACGTCCTCTTTAAGGCACTCCCCAAAAATGGCTGCCACTCTAAATGTGTGTGTTAATGACATGAAATTCTCAACTTGTGATGCAACACATATGGGTCTGTGTGTAAAAGTAAAAGCTCTGTGTCCATTATGTTTTTCAGATCATGCTTCAGCGCCGGTATGACTTCGCGCCCAATGTGTGCGAGAAAAGGGACATCGCCCGGGAGATCATCGCGGAAATCCACCGTGTGACCAGCACCACCTTCACTCACACCCAGATAATGCAGCATTGGTCGGACCTGAAACGTCTGCACATGCCCCGGGTGCGGAGGTTTTTTGGAATCCATTTCCCAAGTAAGTACAAAGCAATTGCATGGTATATGTTCCAAATGTATAAGTTATGCCTTTATTTATAATGACTTTTCTTTGGTAGTGTTGGAAATGGATTTCAGAATTCGCCGCACCCGGAGACGTACAGGCCGACCAGTGCTGCATGACTCTGCATCTGTGAGTGAAGGTGGTGGATCTCCCGGGCGACGGACCTACCCCTCCTCTGTGGCCTCCTCAGACCAGCCCCTGGACCTTACCACAGAGGAGGGGCCAAGCCGCGTGGGCGTGGAGTCATACCTGGCCACGCATGGGGAAGGCTCTGGTATGTCACTCTTAATGTATAGGCACAAAGATATACATGGCAGGCCAAAAACCAAGTTATCCTTTATTATGTATTTGTAGAAGCTTCTGGAGCGGGTGAGATAGTGGAGGAGGAGGCAGCAGAGATGCTGGAAGTCGATCCTGGCGAAGGTGAGTGATGTCAGCCAGACTGGGAGCCAGATATGTTGGGAATAGTGACTCTCTACAAGTACTAACCAAATGTCACATGTTTCTCCAGGGACTTCTTCACAGCAGAGCCAGGACCAAGGGCAGCCTGTTGGCCCCAACCAGCCATCTGTCGGCCACCAACTCCGTAAGTCTCCATGCCATTATTCATATTAATGTTTTGTTAGCTAATAACACACACATAACTAAAGGCGTAGCCAAGGTGTAGTTCACACTTTCATGTGGGCACTTCGTTAGCTTAAAGCGGACCCTAACTTGTATTAACAACATAATAATTAGCCAACACACTGTACCTACAGATTTGAAACATTGAACAAACAGCCTTCAGCCATCTAATGCATGTTATTAGACTGAAAAAAACCAATATTGCGGAATATGGAATGCGCAATATTTACAGGCCGCATGGGATCCAGATTGAAAAAAGTAAGGTGCTGCCATGCATTGTGGGAGTGATGACCTTTCCCTCAACCCAGCTATGCTCGGGATTCCCAACGCACCACTGTAAGCTACTCCCCTGTACTTTATCCAACTCTCCACTCCTCATTAAGTGTTATGCTTCAGAGTCCAGATGGCGGCGCTGTAATCAAAAAACCGCCAAAATGTACTTTGATCTGGTGC
Organism: Gastrophryne carolinensis; assembly: GCA_027917425.1. Taxonomy (NCBI): domain Eukaryota; kingdom Metazoa; phylum Chordata; class Amphibia; order Anura; family Microhylidae; genus Gastrophryne; species Gastrophryne carolinensis. The sequence continues at coordinate 2,641,923 of CM051236.1, read as the reverse complement.
AGAATCATTTGGGAATAGTTATTGATTTTCATTAAATAATGTTGAAGGTCCGGTTTAAGGAGTTTAAATACTTACCTGTGGGAAATGCATTAACTTTATCCCTTGGAAGAATGACATATGTCATGCATTTACATGTATTTGATTCACCACAAATCAATTTCCAGCATACAAATCGGTCTGGTACTCCTATTTATGTTTATTTCTCTATTGCTTACAGGGATGATCCCAAAAACCGTCCAGGAGAAAAAAAAAAGAATCCAGGAGTTGGTGGCCGAGCTGCTGGCCATACAGGCGACGTTGGGGCCAACAGATGAAGAAGAGGAGGAGGATTAGTGCCCTTGGTCCTGGCTACTTTTCTTAAATGTTTTTAACAGTTTGGAATTGTTCCTAATTTTTTAGTTCCTTTTTTTTAAAAAAAAGAAAAAAAAATTTAACCTATGTTTTTAACCAAAAAAAAAAAATTTTTAAACTGTTTGGAAACCCCCCCCAAAAAAAATGGGAATCTGTTTGTAAACCAAAAAAAAAAAAGTTGGAATGTGTTTGTAAAAAAAACAAAAATAAAAAAAATTTAGCTGTTTTAAAGAAAACCAAAAAAAAAATATGTTTAAACGAAAACAAAAAAAAAAAAAAAACAATAATTTAAATAAATTATATTTTAAGCCTTCATAAATGTGTCTTTTCTAATATGCACACCCAAAAAACATTACACAAACAAGAAAAAACACGCTTAGAAACATATAGACATATGTACATTATGTGGTTTGTGTAAGTTTTAGGGTCGTCAACATGAAGTTGGATGCAAGCGCTAAGGGGTTTCGGTAAGTTGTAGGGACCGAGAAATTAAGTTGGATGCAAGCGCTAAGGGGTTTAGGTAAGTTTTAGGGACCGAGAAATGAAGTTGGATGCAAGCGCTAAGGGGTTTAGGTAAGTTTTAGGGACCGAGAAATGAAGTTGGATGCAAGCGCTAAGGGGTTTAGGTAAGTTTTAGGGACCGAGAAATGAAGTTGGATGCAAGCGCTAAGGGGTTTAGGTAAGTTGTAGGGACCGAGAAATGAAGTTGGATGCAGGCGCTAAGGGGTTTAGGTAAGTTTTATGGACCGAGAAATGAAGTGGGATGCAAGCGCTAAGGGGTTTCGGTAAGTTGTAGGGACCGAGAAATGAAGTTGGATGCAAGCGCTAAGGGGTTTAGGTAAGTTTTAGGGACCGAGAAATGAAGTTGGATGCAGGCGCTAAGGGGTTTAGGTAAGTTTTAGGGACCGAGAAATGAAGTTGGATGCAAGCGCTAAGGGGTTTAGGTAAGTTTTAGGGACCGAGAAATGAAGTTGGATGCAAGCGCTAAGGGGTTTAGGTAAGTTTTAGGGACCGAGAAATGAAGTTGGATGCAAGCGCTAAGGGGTTTAGGTAAGTTGTAGGGACCGAGAAATGAAGTTGGATGCAGGCGCTAAGGGGTTTAGGTAAGTTTCTGGTTGAGGGTGCGCATGCGCAAGATCTTATAAACATACGAACGCACGAATCTAAGAGGCCAAAAACCAATGAAAGCCAGAGGCAAACGCAAGTAATTGGAAGAGGTTGACGATGGAAGCAGCCGAAAAAACAGGCTGCCGCCGCAACAGGTGAGCACATGAACGTGATTTTTACGATTGGCAACTGACTGAGGAAAGTTCGGGAGATATCATACGAACGGACGTATCTTTTAGGATAGAAACGTATTTGCTTATTGAATCACTCGCAAGTTCATACGAACGCACGAGCGGACGTGAAAAATAGGATGATCGTGAGCCAAATCCAAGCTGTTACATGTTTCTTTGAATCAACCCAGTAGTCTAAGACTTTTTCTTAGTGGTCATTTAGACAAAAGAAAACTAAAGCTGCCTTGTCATTGTCTTCAGTAATGAATGGAGGAGCCATGTCTAAGCACAATATAACCTTCTTGCGGCCACAGAACTTCATTCTGATCGGGATTCCGGGCCTGGAGTATGCCCACTTCTGGATCTCCATCCCTATGGTCATCATCTATGGTCTGACTGTCCTAGGAAATTGTTCCATGCTTGCCATCATTCTGTCTAAAGAAGCTTTCCACAAGCCTATGTACCTTTTGTTATCTATGCTAATCATCTCTGACATTACATCGTCCACGATAATCACCCCCAAGAGCCTCAGCATTTTCTGGTTCCATGACAATGAAATTGGTTTTAACGCCTGCCTGGCCCAGCTCTTTTTTATCCACTGCTCCTCCATTATTTCATCTACTGCCCTGTTGGCGATGGCCTATGACCGCTATATTGCGATTTGCTACCCTCTTAGTTACCACTCTATCCTGACTAACTCCACCATCATTAAGATCGTTTGTTTGGGAATCTTTCGAGCCACGGTTTTCGATACTCCAGAATCAGTACTTGCAAGCAGGTTGTCTTACTGCGGAAACAACATCATCTCCCACACGTACTGTGAACACATGGCTGTTGTGAAGATCGCATGCTCAGATACCACCATTAATCGGGTGTATGGCCTGATAGTGGCCCTGGTAGTCGTTGTTGTAGATATTGTTCTGATATCATTGTCGTATTTTGCCATAGTGAGGGCAGTCTTTAGATTGTCCTCCAAGGAAGCCCGTCGCAAGGCTTTGGGCACCTGTGGTCCTCACGTCTGTGTTATCCTGATCACCTACATTCCAGCTTTGTTCTCATTTCTTGCTCACAGGTTTGGGCATAACATTCCTCACTATGTAATCATCATGTTTGCCAACTTCTACTTCCTGATCCCTCCCATGCTTAATCCCATTATCTATGGAGTCAGGAACAAGGAGATCCGCAGATGCATAGTTGTAACTTTCCAGAAGCAACAGAGTTTTTAGGAGAAGCTTCTAATGATTTTCTTTATGTAAAGCATTTACTATTAAGTCAACTGTTACACATGGATAACAAAATAAATGTGTAGGATTTATCTGTAAATTAAGGCCGGATGAGTGGTTGTAAGCCCATACGAATGTGATGCCTTGGGGGGGGGGTTCGGGGTTGGGATTGCTCTAGGGGCAGTTATGATATTTATGGCTGGAGGTTTGCTTTAAAAGTAAAGCTTATGCCTGCCATCCTGAAAGATACCCATTTCATGATTTAGATCCACTGGTGGCAATCAATATACTATCAGCTGGCTTGGCTGACTTGCACTACAACCCGGTCAGCTACCGTCTTTATTTTACCCAAGCCTAGCTTTGCTCCATGAGCACAAAACTGCTTCAAATGTGATAAAAATGAATTACAGAGGTGACAGAGCTCAGGAAGCCATATAGGGGGATGTAAGGTTAAAATATTGAGATGGGCTGTTTCTCCATCGTGCTGGGACTATAACAAACATGATAAGTCATTCTGAAAAGCCTGTCAGCTTCCTGTTGAGAACTGCATTGTGTTACATTATTGCAACCAATAAACAATTCATGTATGTTAATTATTTAATTGCAATCAGCTGTGATACCTTCTAAAGCAGTCAAGAGCTAACTATTGGAATTTAAATAGTGTACAGTGCAATGTGATGTGTGCATCAACCTGTGGGATGAAGATGTCTCTGTAAAGATGGTCTCATCTGTGTTTTTCACTTACAAACTATTGTGTGCTTATATTATGGTTTTAGGTTACTGACCTGACTGACTGACCCCAATTCATGGGGTACGTGATAAAACCGGAAAAGCACCAGAGAGGAAACTGAGGAGGGAGAGTAAGGGGCTGCAAGAGAGGAAAGTAAGGAGAGAAATCAAGAGAAGTGTGAGAGTGAGGAGACTACAAGTAGGGAGAACACCAGAGAGGAGAGTAGTTGGAGCACTGGAGAGGAGAGTGGGGAGAGCACCATAGAAAAGACTAGGAAGAGCACCAGAGGGAAGACTAGGGAGTGCACTACAGAGAAGAGTAGGGAGAGCACCAGATAAAAGAGTAGAGAGACCACAAGGGAGAAGAGTAGTGAGAGCACCAGAAAAAAAAATTAGGGAGAGCACCAGAGAGAGGACTGAGCATGAGGAAGAAGGGTAGGGAGAGCACCAGAAAGATTAGGGAGAACATCAATGAAGAGAATAGGTGCAGCACTGGGGAGGAAAGAGGGGAGAACACCATAGAGAAGACTAGGGAGAGCAAAATATAGAAGACTGGGAGAGCACCAGAGAAAAGACTACAGATAGAACCAGAGAGAAAAGTGGAGAGAGCACCATAGAGAAGAGTAGGGAGAGCACAGGAAAGGAGACTAGGAAGTGCACGAGAGAAAGTAGGAAGAGCACCAAAAATGAGATTAGGGAGAACACCAGAGAGGAGAGAGCACTAAAGAGGGGAGTTGGGAGAGCACCATAGAGCAAACTCTGAAGAGCATCATAGAGAAGACAAGGGGGAGCACCAGAAAGGAAAGTGGGGAGAGCACCAGATAGAAGACTACAGAGAGCACTGGAGATAAGATTAGGGAGAGCACCATAGAGAAGATTGGGGAGAGCACCATAGTAAATAGTAGGAAGAGCACAAGGGAAAATAGTAGGTAGAGTACCAAAGAGAAGACTAGGTAGAGCAACAGAGAGGATTAGGGAGAGCACTAGAGAGAAGACTGGGGAGAGGACCATAGAGAAGAATAGGAGAGCACCGGATAGAAAAGTAGGGGGAGCACCAGAAAGAAGACTTGGGAGAGCACCAGAGAGAAGACTGGTGAGAGCACCAGAGAAAAGAGTGGGGAAAGCACCATAGAGTAGAGTAGGGAGAGCACCAGAGAGAAGAGTAGGAAGAGCACCCGAGAGAAGACTGGTGACAGCACCAGATAGAAGAGTAGGGAGAGCACCCGAGAGAAGACTGGGAAAGCACCAGCGAGATGTGGGGAAAGCACCATAGAGAAGAGTAGGGAGAGCACCATAGAGAAGAGTAGGGAGAGCACCTAAGAAAATGCTAGGAAGAGCACAAGGGAGAAGAGTAGGGAGAGCACCAGAAAGGGGATTAGGGAGAACACCAGAGAGGAGAGTAGGTGGAGCAATGGAGAGGAGAGTGGGGAGAGCACCATAGAGAAAACTCTGGAGAGCACCATAGTGAAGAGTAGGGGGGCACCAGAGAAAAAAGTAGGTAGAGCACAAGGAAAAGAGTAGGTAGAGTACCATAGAGAAGACTTAGAGCACCAGAGAGAAGACTAGGGAGAGCACAATGGAAAATACTAGGGAGAACACTAAAAAGAATTATAGGGAGAGCACCAGAAAGGAGATTAGGGAGAACACCAAGGAGCAGAGTAGGCGGACCACTGGAGAGGAGAGTAGGAAAGCACCATAGAGAAGACTAGTGAGGGCACCAGAAAAGATATTATGGAGGAAACCAGAGAGAAAAGTAGGTGGAGCACTGGGGATGAGAACGGGGAGGGCGCCGTAGAAAAGACTGGGGAGAGCACCAGAGAGAAGACCTGGCAGTGCACCATAGAGAAGACTTGGGAGAGCACCAGAGAGAAGAGTACGGAGAGTACCATAGAGAAGAATAGGTAGAGCACCAGAGAGAAGAGTAGGGAGAGCACCAGAAAGCAGATTAATGAGAAAACCAGAGAGGAGAGTAGGTGTAGCACTGGAGAGGGGAGTGGGGAGAGCACCATAGAGAGGGCTAGGGAGAGCAACATAGAGAAGACAAAGGAGCGCACCAGAGAGAAGAGTAGGTAGAGCAACAGATAGAAGTTTGGGGAGAGCACCATAATGAAAAGTAGGTGGAGTAGCAGAGAGAAGAGTAGGTAGAACACCAGAGAGAATACTTGGAAGAGCACAAGGGAGGAGAGTAGGGAGAGCACCAGAGAGAAGACTAGGAAGAGCACCATAGAGAAGAGTAGGAAGAGCACCATAGAGAAGAGTATATAGAGCACTAGAGAAAAGAGTAGGGAGAGCACGGGGAGAATAGTAGGGAGAGCACAAGAAAGGAGATTAGGGAGTACACCAAAGAAGAGAGTAGGTGGATCACTGGAGAGTAGAGCAGGAAGAGCATCATAGAAAAGCCTAGGGAGAGCACCAGAAAGGAGATTAGGGAGAACACCAGAGAGTAGAGTTGGCGAAGCACCGGGGAGCAGAGTGGGTAGAGCCCTATAGAGAAGACTGGGGGGGTACCATAGAGAAGATTGGGGAGAGCACCATAGTGAAGAGTAGGGGAGCACAATGGAAAAGACTGGGGAGAGCACCAGAGAGAAGAGTGTTATAATCAGTATTATAGAGAAAACTAGGGAGAGTACCATAGAGAAGACTAGGGAGAGCACCAGAGAGAAGACTGAGGAGAGCACCATAGAGAACATTGGGGAGAGAACAAGGGGGAAGAATGGGGAGAGCACCAGAGAGAAGACTGAGAGAGCTGATGAGTGAAGAGTAGGGAATGCACCAAAGGAGACGTTGGAGTTTTTCTTAGTTCGAATGTATAAGTGATCCCTCCTCTCATTAGCCGACGTGTTTATATGGAATTTGTATATTAAACAATTTCATGATACACCTGCTTTAAAGCAGGACAAAACCTACTTTTTTAACTGGCATCCCTTGAATTGCTCCCTCTATGAGGAGAAACTTTTGGCAATTTTTCACTCTATTCACAGATAATGGAGCCTGTTTTAGCTGTAAAGCTCCGCCCCCTCCATTTATTGCCATAGTTGTGTGTGGAAATGATGTCACACCAATGCAATGACTGATCACCTGCTATCCCGGTCCTGGGACATGACTGTAGTGCTCTTGAGCAAGGCACCTAACCCCCCAACTGCTCCCTGGGCGCAGATGAGGTTCGTTTGCAGCTGACTGTAAGAGGCAAGGTCCGTCTATTGGGTCGGGGGAGTGGGGAGTGCTCCAAAGGTAGGCTTTGTGGTCTCAAAAAGTGGCAGCGGTTACTTCGGGTGTGTCCAGCGGTGATGTGCTGTCCTCATGCGCTGCCATGGTGGGCAGGGCCAAATATAATGGTGGGCAGATGCCAAAATAATAAACCAGTATAAAAAAACTTCCACAAAGTAGGTCTTCTGTTTCTCCAGTTTGAGTTGCCCTTTAATTCTCACAAACCAATTATTTTCTTATTGAAGAATCTTTCCAGAGATTCACCAGGTCCCCCGCAGACAACTGACATAATGGGCCCTCTGGGCAGATGGCGGCGGGTCTGGGGAAAAGCTGGTCCCTGCTCGGGGATCTGGCACGGCAATAGCTGGCACACTGTAGGGTATATACAGCCCCTGTGGCAGCACTCGGACAGCTCCCCCTCCCCACTCGCCAGCAGAGGCAACGCGAGATGCGACTGCATAAGAGCAACACGCACACACGGTACATTTCCCTAAATGATCCAAACATGCTGCAGGCATGCTATTGCAGGATCGTACACATGCAGTAAATAATCCAAGAAAGCTGTTGGCATGCTATTGCAGGATCACACACGTGCAGTAAATAATCCAAGAAAGCTGCGGGCATGCTATTGCTGTATCACACACGTGCAGTAAATGAGCCAAGAAAGCTGTTGGCATGCTATTGCAGGATCGCACACATGCAGTAAATAATCCAAGAAAGCTGCGGGCACGCTATTGCAGGATCGCACACGTGCAGTAAATAATCCAAGAAAGCTGCGGGCACGCTATTGCAGGATCGCACACGTGCAGTAAATAATCCAAGAAAGCTGCGGGCATGCTATTGCAGGATCGCACACGTGCAGTAAATAATCCAAGAAAGCTGCGGGCACGCTATTGCAGGATCGCACACGTGCAGTAAATAATCCAAGAAAGCTGCGGGCACGCTATTGCAGGATCGCACACGTGCAGTAAATAATCCAAGAAAGCTGCGGGCATGCTATTGCAGGATCGCACATGTGCAGTAAATAATCCAAGAAAGCTGGGGGCATGCTATTGCAGGATCGCACACGTGCAGTAAATAATCCAAGAAAGCTGGGGGCATGCTATTGCAGGATCGCACACGTGCAGTAAATAATCCAAGAAAGCTGGGGGCATGCTATTGCAGGATCGCACACGTGCAGTAAATAATCCAAGAAAGCTGGGGGCATGCTATTGCAGGATCGCACACGTGCAGTAAATAATCCAAGAAAGCTGCGGCATGCTATTGCAGGATCACACACGTGCAGTAAATAATCCAAGAAAGCTGCGGAATGCTATTGCAGGATTACACACGTGCAGTAAATGACCTAAGAAAGCTGTGGCATGCTATTGCAGGATCGCACACGTGCAGTAAATAATCAAAGAAAGCTGCGGCATGCTATTGCAGGATCGCACACGTGCAGTAAATAATCCAAGAAAGCTGCGGCATGCTATTGCAGGATCGCACACATGCAGTAAATAATCCAAGAAAGCTGTGGGCATGCTATTGCAGGATCGCACACATGCAGTACATAATCCAAGAAAGCTGTTGGCATGCTATTGCAGGATCGCACACGTGCAGTAAATCAGCCAAGAAAGCTGTGGGCATGCTATTGCAGGATCGCACACATGCAGTACATAATCCAAGAAAGCTGTTGGCATGCTATTGCAGGATCGCACACGTACAGTAAATAATCCAAGAAAGCTGTTGGCATGCTATTGCAGGATCGCACACGTGCAGTAAATAATCCAAGAAAGCTGCGGGCATGCTATTGCAGGATCGCACACGTGCAGTAAATGAGCCAAGAAAGCTGCGGGCATGCTATTGCAGGATCGGACACGTGCAGTAAATAATCCAAGAAAGCTGGGGGCATGCTATTGCAGTATCCCACACATGCAGTAAATAATCCAAGAAAGCTGCGGGCATGCTATTGCAGGATCGCACACGTGCAGTAAATAATCCAAGAAAGCTGCGGCATGCTATTGCAGGATCGCACATGTGCAGTAAATAATCCAGGAAAGCTGCGGGCATGCTATTGCAGGATCAAACACATGCAGTAAATAATCCAAGAAAGCTGCAGCATGCTATTGCAGGATCACACACGTGCACTAAATAATCCAAGAAAGCTGGGGGCATGCTATTGCTGTATCGCACGCGTGCAGTAAATAATCCAAGAAAGCTGCGGCCATGCTATTGCTGTATCGCACACGTGCAGTAAATGACCTAAGAAAGCTGCGGCATGCTATTGCAGGATCACACACGTGCAGTAAATAATCCAAGAAAGCTGCAGGTATGCTATTGCAGGATCCCACACATGCAGTAAATAATCCAAGAAAGCTGCGGCCATGCTATTGCTGTATCGCACACGTGCAGTAAATGACCTAAGAAAGCTGCGGCATGCTATTGCAGGATCACACACGTGCAGTAAATAATCCAAGAAAGCTGGGGGCATGCTATTGAAGGATATCCCAGCTCCAGTTGTATTACTCTCAGTGCCACTGCCTCTTTGTTTTGCTTGTGACACGTACAGGTTGGCCTGGTTCCATTGGATATGTTACCATTTATTTGCATTCTCCAGCATGTAGGAAGCCCTGGTTTGCTGCCCACCACTCTGTCTACCCAAACTGAGTTATATTACTCCACTGCCTCTGTACATCTGTGTCTTGCTTCTGACACGTACAGATTGGCCTGTTTCTATCGGATATTTTATCAATTATTTGAGTTCTCTGGAATGTAGGAAGCTCGGGTTTGCTGCCCACCGCTCTGTCTACACGGACTGAAAGTTTTATAACTCCCAGCTTGAGTTGTATCACACCGCCACACTGCCACTGCCTCTTTATGTATCTGTGCCTTGCTTGTGACAAGTACAGGTTTGCCTGGTTCTATCAGATATGTTATCATATGTTTGACTTCTCTGGCATGTAGGAAGCTCTGTTTTGCTGCCCACTGCTCTGTCTACCCAGACTGAAAGTTTTATAACTCTCAGCTCAAGTTGTATTACTCTCAGTTCTGCTGTCTCTGTACGTCTCTGTGTATTGCTTGTGACACATGCAGGTTGGCCTGGATCTATTGGATATGTTATCAATTATTTGAGTTCTCTGGCAAGTAGGAAGCTCTGGTTCGTTTCCCACAACTCTGTCTACTGAAACATAGAGTTTTAGCTCTGGTTTGCTGCCCACTGCTCTGTCTACCCGAACTGAAAGCTTTATAACTCCCAGCTTGAGTTATATCACTCTCATTGCCGTTGCCTCTGTACATCTCTGTGTCTTGTTTGTTGCACATACAGGTTAGCCTGGTTCTATCTGATATGTTATCATTTATTTGAGTTCTCCAGCATGCAGGAAGCTCTGTTTTTCTGCCCACCACTCTATCTACCCGGACTGAAAGTTTTATAACTCCCAGATAAAATTGTAATACTCTCATTGCTGCTGTCTATGTACGTATCAGTGTCTTGCGTGTTACACGTACAGGATGGCCTGGCTCTATCAGATATGTTATCATTTATTTGAGTTCTCTGGCATGTAGGAAGCTCTGGTTTGCTGGCCACCGCTCTGTCTACCTGGACTGAAAGTTTTATAACTCCCAGTTTGAGTTGTATTACTCTGAGTGCTGCTGCCTCTTTACGTATCTGTGTTTTGCTTGTGACATGTACAGATTGGCCTGGTTCTATCGTATATGTTATCAATTATTTGAGTTCTCTGGCATGTAGGAAGCTGTGGTTTGCTGCCCACCGCTCTGTCTACTCAAAAGAGTTTTATAACCCCAGCTCGAGGTGTATTTCTCTCAGTGCTGCTGCCTCTCTATATATCGGAGTCTAACTCTAGACACATCCAGGTTGGCCATGTTCCCTCACATATGTTATTATAGAGAATAAATCCTAGTAGAGAAAAGTCAGGCCGAACAAGTAGTGCGCAAAATCACTGTAGCCGCAATTTACATAAACCAAAAGAAACCAGGTGAGACCGCTCCCCCCAGATCCACTGCTACAAAACAAAGCTGCACTACTCAATAGATACACTGTAAAAGTAAATATAATACATGTATTACATACACAAATAACATGCCACACAGACATAAAATCAAGTGGGGACACTAGTCCACCCGCTGCCACAGATGTAACATTAACGCAGACCTATGTGCAATCAGCCAGAATGCAGCCCCGTAATTGGCCACCGAAGGAAACCTGGGTCTGGGTTTGACTGCCGGCGGCCAATCAAGGGGCTGAATTTCTGGCAAGGATTGTGGGTAAGGTAAGTGTAGGGCGGCAGAGTGGGTTAAATGTTTGGTGTGGCAGTGCCTCCACCCAGAAAAGAGCTTTTGCATCTAATAGGAAATACCTTTCTGGGAAATAGATCAAGTTGTCTAAGCAAAACAATACATTCGGAGCAGAGGGACTACTGCTCTCAGCAATCATTTAGTGAAGTCATTCACTGACACAGTCAAGTATAACAGTACTAAGAACTTTATGTAGTAAAGGTTAACTTGCAAGTATAAACGGACCATACACAGTATAACAACACAATGAAAGGCCCAGCTGGGGCTTTAGTTAGTCTGTGCACATATACCAGTATATATATATATATATATATATATATATATATATATATATATATGTAGCTAAATACCTCCAGGAGAAAGTCTACACAGGACGCTAGGTGGCCCCTGATGTTGACTCAAAGAGATGATTTACTCTTGACAATCTTGACATGCAGAAGCTGATGAGGAGATATGCAGCAGCAGTTGAAGCTTCTCCACAGGGCACACAGCAGGTTAATAGCCGCAAAGCAGTAAAGAAGTTTGGGAGCAGCAACAGCAGATCCTCCACATGGCACAAGCAGCTGGACATGCGGGAGAATAGTGTACCAGTCTGGAAAATGACTCAGGCTCCACTTTGAGGCTGTATATGTGTGTTGCAGCAGCACAGCTCCTAGCAGCAAGCCATGTGCTCAGTTCTCTTCTCCATACAGGAAGTCTGTCCTGTATATATATTCTTTGATTATATATTTGATTCTTTGATACATCCAGCCAACTTGCAAAGTGTTCCATAAACAGCAAGAGAGAGAGATCTGCAGCAAGCCCTCTTCTCTATGATCACCCTCAGGCCTGTAATGTTCCATTTGCAACTCTGTAGTAACTGAGCACCTCTCTACATAAGGATTTGCAGGCATTTGGGGGGGGGGGGGGGGGGGATGTGCGAGCTGGCTTAGCGAGTATAGCGTCATATAAAATGCAACTGCCTACCAGGCTAAGCTGCCGTCTCCCTCTACGCAGGATGACGTCATGCTGGCTCAGCCCACCACTGACTGTGAAAAGCGTCTGCGTGAGGTAAAGGAAGGCAGAGAACCCTATCTCATCCTATCATGGAAAGTGGTGTGCTGCATTAAAGAGGACCAACCACGGATTTGGCTGGCCTTGGAGTCATAAAAAGTTCAGGGCTGGACGATTAAAGTGGTCTATTAGACTCCAGGGTCACCTGACCAGGCATCACAACTCATCTAAACCCCCATGGGCCGCCACTATACCTTTAGTTGGAGTGTACTTGTGGCAGGCATTTGTGAAAGGCTGGCTGGCATGCCCCCAGCTCGAGCGTAAGGGGGATGCAGCCGGCTGCGCACTCGGTTGAATTCGGCTCTTAGCCAACGAAAGTTCTCATCGGCTAAGACTAAGAAAAGATGGAAAAGCCGATGGAGAGACTTTTTTTAGTTCCTAAAAGGAACTTGTGTCTGACACTTTCATTGTTCAAAAACGCTGCCGCCATGTGTTTCGGAATGAAATAAGCCTGTTACTCATTGGGATCGGCAGTTTCCTACACTTTTTTGCTGGAGGAAATTGCCACATTTGCACATTTTTCTGCTCTCTAAAAATACCATAAATCAGGCACCGGAGACAGTTTGGAATCGCCAAAATGGAGCGAGTAGAAAATATCAGGAGCAAATTTGCCCATTGGTGAATGTTTGTGCACAAATTGGCATAAAAACAAATGCGCATCCCATTTTTAAGGTCTTGAATCAGGTGGAAGCCCTGATTCATTACCAAAAATTGTGTGCAAATTTGCTTGCGCGCATCCATGAATCGATCCTTTTGAGTTGGTGCCTTTTTCCTGTCAATGCTGTGTAACTAAGTAAATTTTGTAGAGACCACCATTATCATTACATTTTTTTGTTTATTTCATGATTAACTTCTAAGCAGTTAGGAGGTTAACATAACATAAATTTAGTCTGAGACTTTTTTTTTTTAAGTGGCCGTTTAGACAAATAAAAACTAAAGCTGCCTTGTCATTGTCTTCAGTAATGAATGGAGGAGACATGTCTAAGCACAATATAACCTTCTTGCGGCCACAGAACTTCATTCTGATCGGGATTCCGGGCCTGGAGTATGCCCACTTCTGGATCTCCATCCCAATGTTCATCATCTATGGTCTGACTGTCCTAGGCAATTGTTCCATGCTTGCCATCATTCTGTCTAAAGAGGCTTTCCACAAGCCTATGTACCTTTTGTTATCTATGCTAATCGTCTCTGACATTACATCGTCCACGACAATCATCCCCAAGAGCCTCAGCAATTTCTGGTTCCATGACAATGAAATTGGTTTTAACGCCTGCATCGCTCAGCTCTTTTTTATTCACAGCTCCTCCATTATTACATCTACTGCCCTGTTGGCGATGGCCTATGACCGCTATATTGCGATTTGTTATCCTCTTAGTTACCACTCTATCCTGACCAACTCCACCCTCATTAAGATCTTTTGTTTGGGAATCCTTCGAGCCACGGTTTTAAAAGCTCCAGAATCAATACTTGCAAGCAGGTTGTCTTACTGCAGAAACAACATCATCTCCCACACGTACTGTGAACACATGGCTGTTGTGAAGATCGCATGCTCAGATACCACCATTAATCGGTTGTATGGCCTCACTGTGGCCCTGGTAGTCGTTGCTGGAGATACTATTCTGATATCGTTGTCGTATTTTGGCATAGCGAGGGCAGTCTATAGATTGTCCTCCAAGGAAGCCCGTCGCAAGGCTTTGGGCACCTGTGGTTCTCACGTCTGCGTCATCCTGATCTTCTACACTCCCGCTATGTTCTCTTTTCTTGCTCACAGGTTTGGGCATAACATTCCTCACTATGTAATCATCATGTTTGCCAACTTATACTTCCTGATCCCTCCCATGGTTAATCCAATGATCTATGGAGCCAGAAACAAGGAGATCCGCAGATGCATAGTTGTAACTTTCCAGAAGCAAAAGAAGTTTAGGAGCAGCTTCAAATGATTTTCTTTATATAAAACATTTATTATATAGTCAACTGTTACACATGGATAAAAAATTCAATGTGTAGGATTTAGGCGTAAATGAAGGCCGGCTGAGAGGTTGTAAGCACATACGATTGTGATGCCTGGAGGAGGGGTGTAGGGGTTGCTCTAAGGGCAGTTATGATATTTATGGCTGGAGGTTGCTTTAAAAGTAAAGCTTATGCCTGCCATCCTGAAAGATACCCATTTCATGATTGCGATCAAGAGTTTCCATCCAGTGGTACTAGTACCACTGGTGGCAATCAATATACTATCAGCTGGTACTCGGCAAGACTGCAGACTGACTTGTACTCCAACCCGGTCAGCTTCCATCTTTATTTTACCCAAGCATAGCTTTGCTCCATAAGCACAAAACTGCTTCAAAGGTGATAGAAATAAATTACAGAGGTGACAGAGCTCAGGGAGCCATAGAGGGGGATGTGAGGTTAAAATAATGAGATGGGCTATTTCTCCATCGTGCTGGGACTATAACAAACGTGATGAGTCATTCTGAAAGGCCTGACAGCTTCCTGTTGAGATCTGCATTGTGTTACATTATTGAAATCAATAAACAATTCATGTATGTTAATTGTTTAATTGTAATCAGCTGTGATGCTTTCTAAAGCAGTCAAGATCCAACTATTGGAATTTAGATAGCGTACAGTGCAATGTGATGGGTGCATCACCCTATGGGATGGAAAAATCTCTGTAAAGATTGTCTCCTCTGTATTTTGTGCTTTTTTTTTTCACTTACAACTGTATTGTGTGCTTATACTATGGTTTTATATGACTGGCAAGCCTCACACACCACTCAGGGGGTACTTAATATAACTGGAAAAACACCAGAGAGGAAACTGAAAAGGGAGAGTAAGTGGACTGCAAGAGAGGAACGTAAGGAGAGAAATCAAGAGAAGTGTGAGGAGTGAGAGTGAGGAGACTACAAATAGAGAAAACACCAGAGGGGAGAGTAGGCACAGCACTGGAGAGAAGAGTGGGGAGAGCACCATAGAGAAGACTAGGGAGAGTACCAGAGAGAAGAGTAGGGAGAGCACCATAGAGAAGACTAGGAAGAGCACCAGAGAGAAGACTAGGGAGTGCACCAAAGAGAAAAGTAAGGAGAGCACCAGAGAGATGAGTAGAGAGACCACAAGGAAGAAGAGAAGGGAGAGCACCAGAAAAATAGATTAGGGAGAGAGCCAGAGAGAGGACTGAAAGAGCATGAGGAAGAAGGGTAGCGAGAGCACCAGAAAGGAGATTAGGGAGAACACCAAGGAGGAGAGTAGGTGGAGCACTGGAGAGGAAAGTGGGGAGAGCATCATAGAGAAGACTAGTGAGAGCACAATAGAGAAGACTGGGGAGCACACCAGAGAGAAGACTAGAGAGAGAACCAGAGAAGAGTAGGGAGAGCAACATTGAAAAGAGTACAGACTAGGAACATCACGAGGGAGAACAGTAGGGAGAACACCAAAGAAGAGTAGGCATGGCACTGGAGAGGAGAGTGGGAAGGGGCACCATAGAGAAGAGTAGGGAGAGCACCAAAAAGAAGAGTAGGTAGAGCACCAGAGAGAAAAGCAGGGGGAGCACCATAGAAAAGACTAGGGATAGCTTCAGAGAGAATAGTGGGGAGAGCACCAGAGGGACAACTAGGGAGAGTACCATATAGAAGAGTAGGGAGAGCACTGGAAAAGAGATTAGGAAGTGCCCCAGAAAGGAGATTAGGGGGAACAGCAGAGAGGGGAGTAGGTGAAGCACTGGAGAGGAGAGAGTTGGGAGAGCACTATAGAGAAAACTCGGAAGAGCACCATGGAGGAGACAAGGGGGAGCACCAGAAAGAAATGTGGGGAGAGAACCAGATAGAAGACTGCAGAGAGCACTGGAGAGAAGATTGGGGAGAGCACTATAGAGAGGATTGGAGAGAGCACCATAGTGAAGAGTAGGAAGAGCACACAGGAAAAGAGTAGGTAGTGTAACAAAGAGAAGACTAGGTAGAGCAACAGAGAGAAGATTAGGGAGAGCACCAGAGAGAAGACTGGTGAGAGCATCAGAGAGTAGACTGTGGAGAGGACCATATAGAAGAATAGGGAGAGCACCAGAGAGAAGAGTGGGGAGAGCAACAGAGAAAAGAGTGTGGAAAGCACCGTAGAGAAGAGTAGGGAGAGCACCAGAGAGAAGAGTAGGGAGAGCACCAGAGAGAAGAGTAGGGAGAACACCAGAGAGAAGAGTAGGGAGAGCACCAGATAGAAGACTGGGAAGCGCATCAGAGAGAAGAGTAGGGAGAGCACCTGAGCAAATGCTAGGAAGAGTACAAGGGAGAAGAGTAGGAAGAGCACAAGGGAGCACAAGAGTAGGCAGATCACTGGAAAGGAGAGTGGGAAAGCAGCACCATAGAGAAGACTAGGGAGGGCACAAGGGAGTAAACCAGACAGTAGAGTAGGTGGAGCACTGGGGATGAGAGTGGGAAAGCACCACAGAGAAGACTAGGGAGGGCACCAGAAAGGAGATTAGGGAGAAAACCAGAGAGTAGAGTATGTGGAACACAGCGGATGAGAGTGGGGAGGCACCATAGAGAAGACTGGGGAGAGCACCAGAGAGAAGACTTGGAAGTGCACCATAGAGAAGACTTGGGAGAGCACCACAGAGAAGAGTAAGGAGAATACCATAGAGAAGAATAGGTAGAGCACCAGAGAGAAGATTAGGGAGAGCACCAGAGAGAAGAGTTAGGAGAGCACCATAGAGAAGAGTAGGGAGAGCACCATAGAAAAAACTGGGGGAAGCACCAGAGAGGGGATTAGGGAGAGCTCCAGAAAGGAGATTAATGAGAACACCAGAGAGGAGAGTAGGTGGAGCACTGGAGAGGAGAGTGGAGAAACAGCATAGAGAAGGCTCGGGAGAGCACCAGAGAGAAGAGTGGGGAGAGCAACAGATAGAATACTCCGGAGAGCACTAGAGAGAAGTTTGTGGAGAGCACCATAATGAGAAGTAGGGGGAGCACCATGGAGAAGAGTAGGGAGAGCACCAGAGAGAAGAGTAGGGAGAGCACAAGGGAGGAGAGTAGAAAAAGCACCATAGGGAAGACTAGGGAGAGCACCATAGAGAAGGCAAGGGAGTGCACCGGAGAGAAGAGTGGGGAGAGCAACAGATAGAAGACTCCAGAGAGCACTAGAGAGAAGTTTGGGGAGAGCACCATAATGAGAAGTAGGGGGAGCACCAGAGAGAATAGTAGGGAGAATACCAGAGAGAAGACTTGGAAGAGCACAAGGGAGGAGAGTAGGAAGAACACCATAGAGAAGACTGGGGAAAGCACCAAAGAGAAGACTGAGAGAGCTGAAGAGTAAAGAGTAGGAAGAGCACCAACGGAGACGTTGGAGTTTTATTCAGTTTGAATGTATAAGTGACCCCTCCTCTCATTAGCCGACGTGTGTATATGGAATTTGAATATTACATTCATGATACACCTCCTTTAAAGCAGAACAAAACCCACATTTTTACCTGGCATCCCCTGAATTGATCCCCCCATGAGGAGAGTCTTTTGGCAGTTTTTACTGCTCCTGCTTCACTCTAATCCCAGATAATGGTGCCTGTTTTAGCTGTAAAGCTCCGCCTCCTCCATTTTTTGCCATAGTTGTGTGTGGCAATGATGTCATAGTCACACCAATGCAATGACTGATCACCTGCTATAGTAACAGTATAGTATAGCATAGTCATGGATTAGTAATAGTATAGTATGGTATCATATAATATAGCAATGATATATTTATAGCATAGTATAGTAATAATACTGTAAAAGTATAGTATAGTAATAGTATAGCACAGTACAGTAATAGGGAATTAACAGTTTAGTAATAGTATAATTATAGTATAGTAAGAGTATAGTATAGAAATTACACTATAGTATAGTATAGTATGGTATAGTATTGTATAGCATAGTATTGTATAGTAATTGTATAGTATAGTATAGTAATGTTATGGAAGGATCACTGGAGGTTCGTTTGCAGCCAGCTGTAAAAGGCAAGGTCCGTCTATTGGGTCGGGGAAGGGGGGAACGGGAAGCGCACCAAAGGTAGGCTTAGTGGTCCCAAAAAGTGGCAGCGGTTACTTCGGGCGTGTCTATCCTCATGCGCTGCCGCGGTGGGCCGGGCCTGTTAGTTAGGTTTGGTGGTCCCGGGAGAAGGGGCGGGCTCGCGGTGGGAGTGTCCGGTGGCGGCATGTATGTAAATCGGTCCTCTATTTCTGCATTTAGAGTTGCCCTTTAATTCTCACACACCAATAATTTTCTTATTTAAGAATCTTCCCAGAGACTGAACCTGTCCCCCGGGGACGACCAACATAATGGGCCCTCTGGGCAGACAGCGGCGGGTCTGGGGAAAGGCTGGTCCCTGCCCCGGGATCTGACACGGCAATAGCTGCCACACTGCAGGGTATATACAGCCCCTGTGGCAGCCCTAAATCAGGGGTGGGCAATTAATTTTTCCACAGGGCCACGTGAGAAACTAAATATATTGCAAAGGGGAGGGCTAAAAGGCTGAACTCAATTCTGCATAATATTAATTTTATTTCTTTATAAAAAGCAGTAAATTGTTTTGGAAAACCCTGCATTCAGCATCTACCTTTCTTTTTTTTAGCGGACATTTTAAAGTGGACCAACACCCAGAATTTTGACTATCCTGGGTTTTGGTCCACTTCGGCGGGGCACCAAAAACTCACCTCTCCCCGCTCCCACGTGAGCGGACAAGAGAGCGCCCCTGCTGCCGCCTCCCGCGCGTCACTCTTAGAGGGACGCGTGGGAGGCGGCCGCGGGCACCGCTGGATCGAGGATCAGGTAGGGATTTAGGGGTTTCTGGGGCGTTTCACACAGCGGGGCACCACCGATCGGGGTGCCCTGCAGTCAGGGGTCTGATCGGTCCGGGAATCTTATAGATTCCCGGGCCGATCATGGGAGGGTGTTGGTCCACTTTGGCCTAAAGTCCTCTTGTGGCAAGGATCATGTGCACTTAGCTGACAACTGGAGGGGAGGGTGATACCGGTTGGTAAGATCCACAGAAAGGGGGGATATCACCCCACAGATATCAGCAGCTCACTCTTCCACCACACCGGGCAGAGCAAATGCATCTCCACTTCCCTTAATCTCCTTCCCCTTAAGCTTATCAGCAGCGTGAGGATGGCTTCCAGTCAGGGCACTTATGAGTCCCGCCCCTCCATCCAGGCAAGATGGCGCCGGAGCCTACCTCCTTCTCCTCCCCTGGTTGGGCTCTTCTTCACTGTCGGGCGCCTGTCTGCCCCTCTTCGCAGCAGGTGGGCGCCTCCCGCACTGTACACAGGCAATCACTTAAGCAGCAGCAAGTGATCGCCTGTGTACAATGTGGGAGGCGCCGACCCACTGGGAAGAGGGATGGGTGGGTGGTTCGCAGGCAGCACGAGTGGAGGGATGCTGAATCACGAGTGGAGGGACTCCGCCAGCCAGCTCAGCCCAGGCCGGTCAGAGCCAGTAAAAGGGCCGTATATGGCCCCCGGGCCTTACAATACCCAGGTCTGCCCTAAATGATCCAAAAATGCTGCGGGCATGCTATTGCAGTATTGCAAATGTGCAGAAAGTGATGCAAGAAAGCTGCGGGCATGCTATTGCAGGATCGCACGCGTGCAGTAAGTGATGCAAGAAAGCTGTGGGCATGCTATTGCAGGATCGCACGCGTGCAGTAAGTGATGCAAGAAAGCTGTGGGCATGCTATTGCAGGATCGCACGCGTGCAGTAAATAATCCAAGAAAGCTGTGGGTATGCTATTGCAGGATCGCACGCGTGCAGTAAATAATCCAAGAAAGCTGCGGGCATGCTATTGCAGGATCGCACGCGTGCAGTAAGTGATGCAAGAAAGCTGCGGGCATGCTATTGCAGGATCGCACGCGTGCAGTAAGTGATACAAGAAAGCTGCGGGCATGCTATTGCAGGATCGCACGCGTGCAGTAAGTGATACAAGAAAGCTGTGGGTATGCTATTGCAGGATCGCACGCGTGCAGTAAATAATCCAAGAAAGCTGTGGGCATGCTATTGCAGGATCGCACACGTGCAGTAAATAATCCAAGAAAGCTGCGGGCATGCTATTGCAGGATCGCACACGTGCAGTAAATAATCCAAGAAAGCTGCGGGCATGCTATTGCAGGATCGCACACGTGCAGTAAATAATCCAAGAAAGCTGTGGGCATGCTATTGCAGGATCGCACACGTGCAGTAACTGATACAAGAAAGCTGCGGGCATGCTATTGCAGGATCACACGCGTGCAGTAAGTGATACAAGAAAGCTGCGGGCATGCTATTGCAGGATCGCACACGTGCAGTAACTGATACAAGAAAGCTGTGGGCATGCTATTGCAGGATCGCACACGTGCAGTAACTGATACAAGAAAGCTGCGGGCATGCTATTGCAGGATCACACGCGTGCAGTAAGTGATACAAGAAAGCTGTGGGCATGCTATTGCAGGATCACACGCGTGCAGTAAGTGATACAAGAAAGCTGTGGGCATGCTATTGCAGGATCGCACGCGTGCAGTAAGTGATACAAGAAAGCTGTGGGCATGCTATTGCAGGATCACACGCGTGCAGTAAGTGATACAAGAAAGCTGTGGGCATGCTATTGCAGGATCGCACACGTGCAGTAACTGATACAAGAAAGCTGTGGGCATGCTATTGCAGGATCGCACACGTGCAGTAACTGATACAAGAAAGCTGCGGGCATGCTATTGCAGGATCACACGCGTGCAGTAAGTGATACAAGAAAGCTGTGGGCATGCTATTGCAGGATCGCACGCGTGCTGTAAGTGATACAAGAAAGCTGCGGGCATGCTATTGCAGGATCGCACGCGTGCAGTAAGTGATACAAGAAAGCTGCGGGCATGCTATTGCAGGATCGCACGCGTGCAGTAAATAATCCAAGAAAGCTGTGGGCATGCTATTGCAGGATCACACAGTGCAGTAAATAATCCAAGAAAGCTGCGGGCATGCTATTGCAGGATCGCACGCGTGCAGTAAATAATCCAAGAAAGCTGTGGGCATGCTATTGCAGGATCGCACGCGTGCAGTAAGTGATACAAGAAAGCTGTGGGCATGCTATTGCAGGATCGCACGCGTGCAGTAAGTGATACAAGAAAGCTGCGGGCATGCTATTGCAGGATCGCACGCGTGCAGTAAATAATCCAAGAAAGCTGTGGGCATGCTATTGCAGGATCGCACGCGTGCAGTAAGTGATACAAGAAAGCTGTGGGCATGCTATTGCAGGATCGCACGCGTGCAGTAAGTGATACAAGAAAGCTGTGGGCATGCTATTGCAGGATCGCACGCGTGCAGTAAGTGATACAAGAAAGCTGTGGGCATGCTATTGCAGGATCGCACGCGTGCAGTAAGTGATACAAGAAAGCTGCGGGCATGCTATGGCAGGATCCCACACATGCAGTAAACAATAAAAAGAAAGCTGCGGGCATGCTATTGCAGGAACGGACACGTGCAGTAAATAATCCAAGACAGCTGCGGGCATGCTATTGCAGGATCGCACACGTGCAGTAAGTGATCCAAGAAAGCTGAAGGTATGCTATTGCAGGATCGCACACGTGCAGTAAATGATGCAAGAAAGACCACTCCAGCCCCTTCCTAAAAATAACATACACACCTACACTGCCCCCTCCTATTAGCGTAACAACTCATGTAACAACAGAAAATAACAGCTCATTTGAGTTCTCCAGCATGTAGGAAGCTCTGGTTTGCTGCCCATTGCTCTGTCTACCCAGACTGAAAGTTTTATAACTCCCAGCGTGAGTTGTATCACTTTTAGTTTTTTTACTTTACTTTTTGTATTACTTTCAGTGTTTTGCTTGTGACACATACAGGTTGGACTGGTTCCATCGGAAATATTATTAATTATTTGAGTTCTCTGACATGTAGGAAACCCTGGTTTGCTGGCCACCGCTCTGTCTGCCCAGACTGAAAGTTTTATAACTCCCAGCTCGAGTTGTATTACTTTCAGTGCTGCTGCCTCTGTACGTCTCTGTGTCTTGCTTGTGGAGCTGTGGTAAAGCGTATGGGAAAGTGCTGGATGGTGTCTATTTCTCCCATGCTTTTCTCATTTAGGCACAATCCATGCTGGGTTTACAGGATCCCAGTCCACATTCCCAGTCCTCTACAGGTTTTTCCCCTACTCCCAGCTCTTACACATGTGATGTGTCTAATTGAAGGAAGCCTAATAAAAGGAGACGTTTAGGTTTCCAGTTTGGTGTTGGACAGGCTGGCATGAGGAGCCTAGGCCTTGCTGCTCCCAATACTGACAGTACTGAATTGCAGCCGAAGGACTTGATGTGTTATATGTTCTTGGAACCAGTGGATTAACAGCCTGGACTTGTATTGCCTGAAAGAGGACCTGTTGTATCAAGGACTTGCAATACGCTACAATTATCCTACACTGGACATTGCTAAAGTTGGGGAGGTACTGAAATGTTCCTGCATCATACTCTGAAGTTAAGAGATTTTGCCTGTTGAAATTTATTTTCAATAAATTGCTTATGATTTGATTAAGAACTGTCTTCAGAGTCATTGCCGTTGGCCCCAGATCCTGACAATTGGTGGAGGATGCAGGCGTTTGACTGTTGCTAGGGGCAACGGAATGACAAAACGCTGCATTTGAATATTGTGGACATTTAAAGGCTCATCCAGTACAATGGAGGAGGTGATAAAGCAGCTATTACAGGCTAATCTCCAGCGTTAGCGGGCCCTGGCACAACAGCAGCAGGCCATGGCACAACAGCACCAAGCACAGCAGCAGGCCATGGCAAACCAGCAAGAAACAAACCGCCTGTTAATAGAGCAGACTGCTGCACTCAAAGAGACTGTTATGGCTAAAATCTCACAACCGGAGAGAAGCCATGTTGAGACTGGTGGTGCGAGGAGAGCCGTTCAGCGGGTCTTGCAAAAGATGACTCCTGATGATGATGTCGAGGCCTACCTCACTGTATTCCAGAGAGTGGCTTAGATAGAGCAGTTGCCAGTTGCCAGAGAGGCAAACGTAATTGCACCCTTCCTGACAGGTGAGCCACAAAAAGCCTATTATGATCTCAGGGAGCAAGATGTACGGGACTATGCAAAACTAAAAATGGAGAGCCTTGCTCGCCTGGGTGTTACGCCAGCCGTTCGTGCCAGAAGAGTTTACAATTGGAACGTTGCCATTGCCTATCCGGTCGCAGATGTATGACCTGATTCATCTGGTACAAAAGTGGCTGGACCCAGAGTGTTCTACGCCAGCTCAGATGGTGGAAAAAGTCATGGTGGACCACTACTTCAGGACCCTGCCACCAAAGCTACAGCGGTAGGTTGGACAAGGAAACCCTCAGCTAGTCAACATGGTGGAAAGGTTCATAGGAACTGAGGACTACCCCTGGGATGCCCCTACAGCACCAGCACACTCCAAGACCATCAAACCCATGACATCTATGGGTAAGCGAGTTACAGCTGGAGGTGTGTGGAAGAATGTAAGAGGGAGTAGGCCTCTAGACTTTAGGCGAGAGCAAAAGACTGACCCTGAGAGGCCTCCTAGCCCTAGAAAGGATGCCGTGTTAAGGAGGTCCAGGGTTCCCCAGTGCTGGAAGTGCCATGAGTGGGGACACATAGCCTCTTATTGCCCTCTTTCCCCAGAGCCCATGGAGTGTGATGCTAGCTGAAGACGGTCCCTGTTTGCAGAACCTGCTTGTACCGCCATTCCGCGGTCAGAGACTGAGCCACATATTTCGATGATGAAAATAAATGACTACTGAGTGAAGACCCTTTTGGACTTGGGTAGACTGGTAACTTTGGTACAGGCCAGCCTTGTGGTTGGGAATTACGTGCCGAATAAAAATGTCAGAGTGCTTTGTAGTAGTAGTGAATGGTGTACCTCAGGAACCAGAAGCTGACCAGAAGTTTCCACATTTTGAATGGGGATCGGGTCTCCAAAATTAATAATGAAATTGTGGAACAACTTCTGGTGCCTAAAGCATACTGTCGCATGGTGCTGGATATAGCCCATAATCATGTGTTTGGAGGTCATTTGGGAACTAATTAGACCCAAGAGAGAGTTCTCCAAAGGTTCTTTTGGCCTGGGGCCTGGGGTGCTGTGAGTCCTGCCCTACGTGCCAGTTAAGTGCCCCAACACCACATTTCCGGAGCCCCTTGGTACCACTTTCCATCACTGAGGTTCCCTTTGAGAGAATTGCCATGGATTTGGTGGGGCCCATCGTGAAGTCTGCTAGGGGACACCAATACATCTTAGTGGTGTTAGACTATGCTTCTGTTAAGAAATATGGCCTCCAAGAGTATTGCTATGAAACTGTTTTTTATGTTCTCCACATTTTGGAGTTAGTTTTACTATCTTTCCGTCTCTAGCTTTGCTGCTCTTATCTGTGGTTTATATACCGAATTAGTCTCCCTATAACTTTTAAAAAAAGTGGTGGGAAAATGTGGTGGGAACATTTGCCTGTTGGGGAGGGATCGTATTTCCCTCGTAAGCTGTCTCTTCCAGATGTTTTTTATGTACACCTTGACCTTTTTGAGATTGACATCTTAATCTTGATGGCGCTTGACCGTTATGTTGCCATCTGTATACCGCTGCGCTATCACCACTGACCTATTTTTGATGCTGTGTGCATCCCCTATAAAATTGTGTAGGTCATTACATTTACTTTGGTTTATTATGTTTGAGGAGTGGCGCCCAGCTGTTTATGTGAATGGGATCTGTGCAGGCATGGGATTTTCTTTTTAAATAGTGGCATCACTTTTGCTAGGCACCAGTCCTGCATTAAAGTCCCCCATATTATTGAAACTACAAATATTAAAAAAGAATAGTTTTTCTATTACTGTATATAATTCCCTTAAAATGAATGCCATCCGGTCCAGAGGATTTGTCAATTTTAATCTGTTTGAGATGGCGCTGCACGTCTTAATCTTGAGATTGACGTCTTAATCTTGATGGCGCTTGACCGTTATGTCGCCATCTGTATACCGTTGCATTATCACGACATCATGACGAGTCGTTTCCTAGTAAAAGCCTCAGTTTTTTGCCTTGTCAAAAGCAGTAGCGTCATTTCTTCTGCTACTATTGTTGCCTCCAAGATTAACTTTTGTAGCTCCAATATCATCCGGCACTTTGCGTGTGAAAATATGGTGCTCCTAAAACTAGCCTGCGGGGACATTAGCAGGACGCAACTCCTGGGACTAATGGTGAGAGTTTTGGTGACATGCCTAATCATTGTATTGCTTATCATTTCCTCTGCTAGAATCTTCTACACAGCCATGAAAATTGCAGCGGGGAAGGCTCGCTATAAAACTCTGAACACTTGCGGGACCCACCTTTTAGTGGTGGTGCTGAATTATACTTGTGGTCTTTATGCCGACGTATCCTACAGGCTATCCGTCTCGGTTGGCATCCTGAACCTCAACAGTGCCATTTACTACTTGTTACCATCCACCCTCCATCCATTCATCTATGGCTTTCGAGTCAAGATCAAATCTTACCTAGCAAACTCATGGCAGAGATAATGATTACAAATTCAATATATAACGGTCGAAGCAAAAGAAAAGCAAAACCGCACCACCGCTATGTATCAATATATGGGTGTGATGTGCCGTCCTGGTGTCCCTACACAACGCAAGTCAAAAAGCAAAATATTGTGGCCCCAGATACCACAAAACGGACAAAACTCCCAAGTCAGCACCAAACACCCCAAACAATCACATAATAGTCAAATTACATAATTTTCATGAATTTATTATATTAAAACCATGACACACAATTCAACAAACAAGGTGGAATTTGAGGCCACAAACCCCAACACCCACCAAAAAGGGGAGCTCCACTCAGATAACATTTAGACAATAATTGTATTGAGAGTACAAAAAAACACACAATTAAAAATCACATATACACATAGACAATTAAAAACAAGCCCCTGCTGCCTCAAACCGTATCTAATCCTCTAATTACCCACTAGAAAAATGTAATATCTAAATATAAATATATATATATATATATATATATATATATATATATAAAACATATATAGAAAAAATGGGCCATGTGTGGTAAATTCCTATATGTGAAGGGTTAATATACCCTTATTTTTTGTGCCGGTACAAAAAAGAAAAATGATAATAAAAAAGAGAAAATAAATAAATAAATAAATAAATATATATATATATATATATATATATATATATATATATATATTCAAATGAATAAATATGTGAGGAGTAAAAACAAACAAATATAATTAAATTAATATCCCCATTTAAACTAGCAGCACCATGTGAAAAACCTTGAATGTCAAAAAGTTCTAGCTGATCAAAAGTCTATCAGTGAGATGTGATATTGCATAAAGTATCTTAAGAAATAACACAGTGTAACAAACGCATAATTTAACAAGCCATAAGAGAATGATAATACAGATAGATAAAGTGACAAGTGCATGAATACGGAGAAACAAATGTAAAGTGCAGTGCCAGGTAACAAGCTATAATGTTACCAATCCAAGCGTCAACACATGGTAATATAACAGTGTGGAGGGAGGCTAGGGGGCTGCAGGGGTGACACCTATGCTCGCGGCTTCCCTTGCCGCTTCCATGACACACAACATATAATTGAAATAGAATCCACAGCAGGGGCATCCCCACCACAAAAGTGCAACATCTAGTTAAATAATTCATACAGACATTTATTAATATCAAACAGCCAGTGATGAACTTACTAAAAAGATATCAATAGATATGTAGAAAAACTGTGCTATAATAAAGCGCAAGGTGATAATATTTATGTGCAATCAAGAAAAAGAAAACAACAATGGACAAAAAGGAACTACATTGATTAAATTCACCTATGTGAGTATAAATGGTGTCCCTGCTGGTAGCCCTTCACCCACGTGTTCCGTGGAGAACAACCACTTTTTCAAGGTCAATTGACACAATTGTCACTTCCTGACATTAAGCACTAGTAACGTCCTGACATTGAGCACTACTAACTTTCTGACACTAAGCACTAGTAACTTCCTGACAATAAGCACTAGTAACTTCCTGCCACTAAGCACTAGTAACGTCCTGACATTGAGCACTACTAACTTCCTGCCACTAAGCACTAGTAACTTTCTGACACTAAGCACTAGTAACTTTCTGACACTAAGCACTAGTAACTGCCTGACACTAAGCACTAGTAACTTTCTGACACTAAGCACTAGTAACTTTCTGACACTAAGCACTAGTAACTTCCTGACACTGAGCACTAGTAGCTGCCTGACACTAAACACTAGTAACTGCCTGACACTAAACACTAGTAACTTCATGACACTAAGCACTAGTAACTTCCTGACACTAAGCACTAGTAACTGCCTGACACTAAGCACTAGTAACTTCCTGACACTAAGCACTAGTAACTTCCTGACACTAAGCGCTAGTAACTGCCTGACACTAAACACTAGTAACTGCCTGACACTAAGCACTAGTAACTTCCTGACACTAAGCACTAGTAGCTGCCTGACACTAAACACTAGTAACTGCCTGACACTAAACACTAGTAACTTCCTGACACTAAGCACTAATAACTGCCTGACACTAAGCACCAAGGACTCTAACTCCAACTCCTCAATTTTATCAGGCTCCGACTCTAACTCCGACTCCTCTATTTTATCAGGCTCTGACTCTAACTCCGACTCCTCTATTTTATCAGGTTCCGACTCTAACTCCAACTTCTCTATTTTATCAGGTTCCGACTCTAACCCTAACTTTCTATTTTATCAGGCTCTGACTCTAACTCCGACTCCTCGATTTTATCAGGTTCCGACTCTAACTCCAACTTCTCTATTTTATCAGGCTCCGACTCTAACTTCAACTCCGCTATTTAATTAGGCTCTAACTCCGACTCCTCTATTTTATCAGGCTCTGACTCTAACTCAGACTCCTGAATTTTACCAGGTTCTAAATTGAACTCCCAACTACTCTATTTAATTAGGCTCTAACTCTAACTTCTCTATTTTATCAGGCTCCGACTCTAACTCTAACTCCGCTATTTAATTAGGCTCTAACTCTGACTCCTCTATTTTATCCGGCTCTGGCTCTAACTCTGACTCCGCGATTTTATCAGGCTCCGAATCTAACTCCGACTCCTCGATTTTATCAGGTTCCAACTCTAACTCCGACTCCTCTATTTTATAAGGCTCTAAATTTAACTCCAACTCCTCTATTTTATCAGGCTCTGACTCTAACTCCAACTACTCTATTTTATAAGGCTCTAAATTTAACTTCAACTCCTCGATTTTATCAGGCTCTGGCTCTAAATCTGACTGCTCAATTTTATCAGGCTCCGACTCTAACTCCGACTCCTCGATTTTATCAGGTTCTAAATTTAACTCCAACTCCTCTATTAAATTTGGCTCTAACTCTGACTACTCTATTTTATCAGGCTCTGACTCTAACTCCGACTCCTCTTTTTTAACAGGTTCCGACTCTAACTCTGACTCCTCTATTTTATCAGGCTCCGACTCTAATTCCGACTCCTCTATTTTATCAGGTTCTGACTCTAACTCCAACTTCTCTATACTATCAGGCTCTAAATTTAACTCCAACTCCTCTATTTAATTAGGCTCTAACTCTGACTCCTTTATTTTATCAGGCTCTGACTCTAACTCTGACTCCTCGATTTTATAAGGCTCCGACTATAACTCCGACTCCTCTATTTTATCAGGTTCCGATTCTAACTCCGACTCCTCTGTTTTATCAGGTTTCGATTCTAACTCTGACTCCTTTATTTTATTAGGTTCCGATTCTAACTCCGACTCCTCTATTTTATCAGGTTTCGATTCTAACTCCGACTCCTCTATTTTATTAGGCTCTAACACTAACTCCAATCCCTCTATTTTATCAGGTTCCAATTCTTTCTCTGATTCCTTTTTTTTATCAGGTTCCGACTCTAACTCCGACTCCTCTATTTTATCAGGTTCAGACTCTGACTCGGACTCCTCTATTTTATCAGGTTCCGAATCTAATTCCGACTCCTCTATTTTATCAGGTTCCAATTCCGACTCCTCTATTTTATCAGATTCCAATTCCGACTCCTCTATTTTATCAGGCTCAGACTCTAACTCTGACTCCTCTATTTTATCAGGTTCCGAATCTAATTCTGACTCCTCTATTTTATCAGATTCCAATTCCGACTCCTCTATTTTATCAGGCTCTGACTCAGACAGTGTGACGGACGTTGTTCAGCCCATTGGTACGGAAGTCTCCATAAAACAAAGACTACACAAATGAATGGCAGGAAAAATTACTCATTAGTCCCTGGGAGTCCCCTGGAGACTCAGCATCATCCAGCAATCAGTAGCGCTCCCGTGGGATCCCTGGCTGGAGCTGCATAAATGACATCCATCATCCCCTCCCTCATAAATGAGCAATCCGGGTGACGTGTGATCGCACCTGTCATCCACTCCTACGGCTGGCCTCCCGCACACACTGCACAGGTATGATGAGGGCCATCCCGTAACTATTCACTGCCCTGGCTTTTTATATTTGTTCATTGTTATTATAGATTGTGCAAGAGCTTACAATCTAATTCAGCTCATTATCTATTAAAAGATAATACACAGAATCCAATTTAAAGAGGACCAAAACCCATCTATAAGAACCTATAAGATTTCATGGCCACTAGATTCCCCCCCAGGGCATCCAGAATTGGGATGCCCCATTGTGTGAAACCCTCCAGGTCACCTGGAAACTCACCTTCTTTCCCGGTCCACCAGCACATGCGCCAACAGCGGCCGCATCCCCGCCATCTCTTTATCAGGGTGCATGCTTGTGCCAGGTATTTGGGATCGGCACGCTGCCTTTTAGAGGCACAGTTAATTCCGCTTCCTTGGACGAAGGCTTAGGGGTTTATTCATTAAGATATAGAAACAGGTGGCGCCTCGTAGCAGCAGGCAGCATCTGGGGAACGCCAGGCGCTGTAGACAAAACCACATTGATGAAGGCGAATCTGGTGAGCGCCTCTAACAGCGCCATGTAGCGTCACATGTATTATTACAGGCAGGTCAGTGTATAGCGCCTCTAACAGCGCCATGTAGTGTCACATGTATTATTACAGGCAGGTCAGTGTATAGCGCCTCTAACAGCGCCATGTAGTGTCACATGTATTATTACAG
>CM051236.1:2494364-2599364 GCA_027917425.1 Gastrophryne carolinensis | reverse complement strand
CGCCATTCACAAACGCCCGGCGCGGGTGCGCGCTCTGCTAGAGGGAAGCGCGAGAGGCGGCCACAGCATGTGCCATTGGAACGGGGAGAAGGTAAGGTTTGTGGGCGTCCTGGGGGGTTTTACACAGCGGGGTATCCCGATTTCGGATGCGCGAGAGGGAGCTGATCGGCCCGGGAGTCTTATAGATTCCCGGGCCGATCAGCCATGGATGTTGGTCCACTTTAATAATAAAATGCAAAGCTAAATATGGTGCTGAATCAAGAAAAAATTCATGAGATCCACTCAACCCTAATAGCTTGCTGACCAACCTTAAATCTGTCTCTAAATCTCGTTAAAGACAGAGGACTCGGTCAGAAGTAGCTTAAAGTGGACCAACACCCAGGGGGGATCGGCCCGGGAATCTATAAGATTCCCGCACCGATCAGATCCCTCCCCGAAATCAGGATGTCCCGCGGGGAGGAACCCCCCAGGAGGCCCACAAACCTTACCTCAGCCCCGTTCCATCGGCGCATGGGCGAGCCGCGGTCGCGTCTCGCGCTTCCCTCTAGCAGGGCGCGCACCCGCGCTGGCCGTTTGTGAATGGCCGGCGCAGGCGCGCTCCCTGTTGGAGGGAAGCGCGAGATGCGGCCTCCAGTGCTCAGAGACGCTGAGCTGCTATGCGCATCCAAGCAGCCTTGGACGTGCGCTGTGATTGGCTGGAGCGGTCACGTGGGAGCAGGGAGAGGTGAGTTTTTGGGGCGTTCTGGGGGGTTTCACACAGCGGGATACCCCCGATCTGGGTGCCCCACCGAAGTGGACCAAAACCCAGGATAGTCAAAATCCTGGGTGTTGGTCCACTTTAAGCTGCACCACCAATCGCCAAGGTGCCTCTGTGAGGTGCAGTCCTGACTCTAATCTCTGAGCGCCCCCTTTGGGACATACGATGCAATAGATAAATTGGGAGCAGGCTTACCTGAGGTTGCCCTATAACCTCGGCTATTGGCCTGTAATTGCAATTAATACTACAGATTGTTGTAACATGGTTATAGTATATTTGACCTATTCAGGATTACATATATATTTTTAGTATAGAGTGTAGTATATGCGGATCAAGGAGGGTGATAATGTATTTAGATGGATTTTAGTACATTGAGATATATGACGATGTTAATGAGTATTTTCCTATTATGAGTCTTTATGGGCCCCTTGGCTCTCTCTATAAATGTGTTTCATATATCAGGTGCAATACCTGCTGCAACCCTTTTTGGTTTCCTTGCCACTTATCCGGCACCTACACCGGAGTTTACTTCCGCCCTTAGCCGGCCTCCCTATGGTGACCAGTTTTTGCCCTTAGCCGGCGTCATTTCCGGCAGGGCATTAGGTGATCTGATTTGCTGCCTTGTCGGGACGGCGTACATGTATTCACCTCTGGGCCCCTAGCGGAGATTGGCTGACGGAGGAATTATATTGAATTATATCAGGTGAGGCTTTATTTTGAGTCTTAATGAATTGCTTAACTAATTTTATTCCGATGCGGGTTTCAGAGGTGTGGCATTAATTGCACTGATGTTTAAATGTGTGTTATGGGAGCAAGGCGGTATGTCGTGAGTAAGGTCTGAATGCCCGAAACGCGTAGGCATTAAGACCTGCTCCCTTATACTTTTTAGACTGCCTGTATGCTATATGTAGGGATGAGCGAATCGATCCGGACGAACCCGGATTCGATCCGAATTTCAGGAAAAATTCGATTCGGATCGAATCCGAATTTCCCCGCGATTCGATCACTCGAAGTTTTCCTTTAACATCCATTCATTTACATTTACAGGCATTCTAAGATGGCGGACGGGACATGTCTGGACATGTATCCCGCGCCAGTGCAAGCTGGGGCAGTCACATGCAGCCTATCAGCAGCCAGCAAGCCCGGTGACGTCACACAGCGGTATTTAACGGCGGCCATCTTGCTTTTCCTCATTTCTCTATTGCATTCGTGACAGACAGACAGAACGCTGTGTAGCTGAGGCAGTTAGACAGGCTGGAGACAGGGACAGACAGGGACAGGCAGGAGACAGGCAGGAGACAGACAGGAGACAGACAGAAAGCCAGGGAAAGGTAGGAAAAACGGAGCTGGCTGACAGGGAGATTTTTTTTTTTTCATCCAGCCTTTGTTAGCGTTTTCAGGCTGCTTATAGTAACTAACTGTGCATATATACTGAACTGATCTTAAGTCTGCTGTGAGGCATCCCATTCTGTGACTAAAGCAGCCTCTGTTTAAGACCATATAAGCATTTGCTCTTATCATATTTGAAATTAGGCCTGATAAAGACACTTTTGCTGGCCAAAGCACTACTGGACCCTGCCAGGTCCATTCCTGCCCAGGGCATCCCATTCTGTGACTACAGC
Source organism: Gastrophryne carolinensis (assembly GCA_027917425.1). Taxonomy (NCBI): domain Eukaryota; kingdom Metazoa; phylum Chordata; class Amphibia; order Anura; family Microhylidae; genus Gastrophryne; species Gastrophryne carolinensis. Next base: position 2,596,985 of record CM051236.1, on the reverse strand, counting down.
AGCCTCTGTTTAAGACCATATAAGCATTTGCTCTTATCATATTTGAAATTAGCCTGATAAAGACACTTTTGCTGGCCAAAGCACTACTGGACCCTGCCAGGTCCATTCCTGCCCAGGGCATCCCATTCTGTGACTAAAGCAGCCTCTGTTTAAGACCATATAAGCATTTGCTCTTATCATATTTGAAATTAGGCCTGATAAAGACACTTTTGCTGGCCAAAGCACTACTGGACCCTGCCAGGTCCATTCCTGCCCGGGGCATCCCATTCTGTGACTACAGCAGCCTCTGTTTAAGACCATATAAGCATTTGCTCTTATCATATTTGAAATTAGCCTGATAAAGACACTTTTGCTGGCCAAAGCACTACTTGACCCTGCCAGGTCCATTCCTGCCCAGGGCATCCCATTCTGTGACTAAAGCAGCCTCTGTTTAAGACCATATAAGCATTTGCTCTTATCATATTTGAAATTAGCCTGATAAAGACACTTTTGCTGGCCAAAGCACTACTGGACCCTGCCAGGTCCATTCCTGCCCAGGGCATCCCATTCTGTGACTAAAGCAGCCTCTGTTTAAGACCATATAAGCATTTGCTCTTATCATATTTGAAATTAGGCCTGATAAAGACACTTTTGCTGGCCAAAGCACTACTGGACCCTGCCAGGTCCATTCCTGCCCAGGGCATCCCATTCTGTGACTACAGCAGCCTCTGTTTAAGACCATATAAGCATTTGCTCTTATCATATTTGAAATTAGGCCTGATAAAGACACTTTTGCTGGCCAAAGCACTACTGGACCCTGCCAGGTCCATTCCTGCCCGGGGCATCCCATTCTGTGACTACAGCAGCCTCTGTTTAAGACCATATAAGCATTTGCTCTTATCATATTTGAAATTAGGCCTGATAAAGACACTTTTGCTGGCCAAAGCACTACTGGACCCTGCCAGGTCCATTCCTGCCCAGGGCATCCCATTCTGTGACTAAAGCAGCCTCTGTTTAAGACCATATAAGCATTTGCTCTTATCATATTTGAAATTAGGCCTGATAAAGACACTTTTGCTGGCCAAAGCACTACTGGACCCTGCCAGGTCCATTCCTGCCCGGGGCATCCCATTCTGTGACTACAGCAGCCTCTGTTTAAGACCATATAAGCATTTGCTCTTATCATATTTGAAATTAGGCCTGATAAAGACACTTTTGCTGGCCAAAGCACTACTGGACCCTGCCAGGTCGATTCCTGTTGGGGCATCCCATTCTGTGACTAAAGCAGCCTCTGTTTAAGACCATATAAGCATTTGCTCTTATCATATTTGAAATTAGGCCTGATAAAGACACTTTTGCTGGCCAAAGCACTACTGGACCCTGCCAGGTCGATTCCTGTTGGGGCATCCCATTCTGTGACTACAGCAGCCTCTGTTTAAGACCATATAAGCATTTGCTCTTATCATATTTGAAATTAGCCTGATAAAGACACTTTTGCTGGCCAAAGCACTACTGGACCCTGCCAGGTCCATTCCTGCCCAGGGCATCCCATTCTGTGACTAAAGCAGCCTCTGTTTAAGACCATATAAGCATTTGCTCTTATCATATTTGAAATTAGGCCTGATAAAGACACTTTTGCTGGCCAAAGCACTACTGGACCCTGCCAGGTCCATTCCTGCCCGGGGCATCCCATTCTGTGACTACAGCAGCCTCTGTTTAAGACCATATAAGCATTTGCTCTTATCATATTTGAAATTAGCCTGATAAAGACACTTTTGCTGGCCAAAGCACTACTGGACCCTGCCAGGTCCATTCCTGCCCAGGGCATCCCATTCTGTGACTAAAGCAGCCTCTGTTTAAGACCATATAAGCATTTGCTCTTATCATATTTGAAATTAGGCCTGATAAAGACACTTTTGCTGGCCAAAGCACTACTGGACCCTGCCAGGTCCATTCCTGCCCGGGGCATCCCATTCTGTGACTACAGCAGCCTCTGTTTAAGACCATATAAGCATTTGCTCTTATCATATTTGAAATTAGCCTGATAAAGACACTTTTGCTGGCCAAAGCACTACTGGACCCTGCCAGGTCCATTCCTGCCCAGGGCATCCCATTCTGTGACTAAAGCAGCCTCTGTTTAAGACCATATAAGCATTTGCTCTTATCATATTTGAAATTAGGCCTGATAAAGACACTTTTGCTGGCCAAAGCACTACTGGACCCTGCCAGGTCCATTCCTGCCCAGGGCATCCCATTCTGTGACTACAGCAGCCTCTGTTTAAGACCATATAAGCATTTGCTCTTATCATATTTGAAATTAGGCCTGATAAAGACACTTTTGCTGGCCAAAGCACTACTGGACCCTGCCAGGTCGATTCCTGTTGGGGCATCCCATTCTGTGACTAAAGCAGCCTCTGTTTAAGACCATATAAGCATTTGCTCTTATCATATTTGAAATTAGGCCTGATAAAGACACTTTTGCTGGCCAAAGCACTACTGGACCCTGCCAGGTCCATTCCTGCCCAGGGCATCCCATTCTGTGACTACAGCAGCCTCTGTTTAAGACCATATAAGCATTTGCTCTTATCATATTTGAAATTAGGCCTGATAAAGACACTTTTGCTGGCCAAAGCACTACTGGACCCTGCCAGGTCGATTCCTGTTGGGGCATCCCATTCTGTGACTAAAGCAGCCTCTGTTTAAGACCATATAAGCATTTGCTCTTATCATATTTGAAATTAGGCCTGATAAAGACACTTTTGCTGGCCAAAGCACTACTGGACCCTGCCAGGTCCATTCCTGCCCAGGGCATCCCATTCTGTGACTAAAGCAGCCTCTGTTTAAGACCATATAAGCATTTGCTCTTATCATATTTGAAATTAGGCCTGATAAAGACACTTTTGCTGGCCAAAGCACTACTGGACCCTGCCAGGTCCATTCCTGCCCGGGGCATCCCATTCTGTGACTACAGCAGCCTCTGTTTAAGACCATATAAGCATTTGCTCTTATCATATTTGAAATTAGGCCTGATAAAGACACTTTTGCTGGCCAAAGCACTACTGGACCCTGCCAGGTCGATTCCTGTTGGGGCATCCCATTCTGTGACTAAAGCAGCCTCTGTTTAAGACCATATAAGCATTTGCTCTTATCATATTTGAAATTAGGCCTGATAAAGACACTTTTGCTGGCCAAAGCACTACTGGACCCTGCCAGGTCGATTCCTGTTGGGGCATCCCATTCTGTGACTATAGCAGCCTCTGTTTAAGACCATATAAGCATTTGCTCTTATCATATTTGAAATTAGCCTGATAAAGACACTTTTGCTGGCCAAAGCACTACTGGACCCTGCCAGGTCCATTCCTGCCCAGGGCATCCCATTCTGTGACTAAAGCAGCCTCTGTTTAAGACCATATAAGCATTTGCTCTTATCATATTTGAAATTAGGCCTGATAAAGACACTTTTGCTGGCCAAAGCACTACTGGACCCTGCCAGGTCCATTCCTGCCCAGGGCATCCCATTCTGTGACTACAGCAGCCTCTGTTTAAGACCATATAAGCATTTGCTCTTATCATATTTGAAATTAGCCTGATAAAGACACTTTTGCTGGCCAAAGCACTACTGGACCCTGCCAGGTCCATTCCTGCCCAGGGCATCCCATTCTGTGACTAAAGCAGCCTCTGTTTAAGACCATATAAGCATTTGCTCTTATCATATTTGAAATTAGGCCTGATAAAGACACTTTTGCTGGCCAAAGCACTACTGGACCCTGCCAGGTCCATTCCTGCCCGGGGCATCCCATTCTGTGACTACAGCAGCCTCTGTTTAAGACCATATAAGCATTTGCTCTTATCATATTTGAAATTAGCCTGATAAAGACACTTTTGCTGGCCAAAGCACTACTTGACCCTGCCAGGTCCATTCCTGCCCAGGGCATCCCATTCTGTGACTAAAGCAGCCTCTGTTTAAGACCATATAAGCATTTGCTCTTATCATATTTGAAATTAGCCTGATAAAGACACTTTTGCTGGCCAAAGCACTACTGGACCCTGCCAGGTCCATTCCTGCCCAGGGCATCCCATTCTGTGACTAAAGCAGCCTCTGTTTAAGACCATATAAGCATTTGCTCTTATCATATTTGAAATTAGGCCTGATAAAGACACTTTTGCTGGCCAAAGCACTACTGGACCCTGCCAGGTCCATTCCTGCCCAGGGCATCCCATTCTGTGACTACAGCAGCCTCTGTTTAAGACCATATAAGCATTTGCTCTTATCATATTTGAAATTAGGCCTGATAAAGACACTTTTGCTGGCCAAAGCACTACTGGACCCTGCCAGGTCCATTCCTGCCCGGGGCATCCCATTCTGTGACTACAGCAGCCTCTGTTTAAGACCATATAAGCATTTGCTCTTATCATATTTGAAATTAGGCCTGATAAAGACACTTTTGCTGGCCAAAGCACTACTGGACCCTGCCAGGTCCATTCCTGCCCAGGGCATCCCATTCTGTGACTAAAGCAGCCTCTGTTTAAGACCATATAAGCATTTGCTCTTATCATATTTGAAATTAGGCCTGATAAAGACACTTTTGCTGGCCAAAGCACTACTGGACCCTGCCAGGTCCATTCCTGCCCGGGGCATCCCATTCTGTGACTACAGCAGCCTCTGTTTAAGACCATATAAGCATTTGCTCTTATCATATTTGAAATTAGGCCTGATAAAGACACTTTTGCTGGCCAAAGCACTACTGGACCCTGCCAGGTCGATTCCTGTTGGGGCATCCCATTCTGTGACTAAAGCAGCCTCTGTTTAAGACCATATAAGCATTTGCTCTTATCATATTTGAAATTAGGCCTGATAAAGACACTTTTGCTGGCCAAAGCACTACTGGACCCTGCCAGGTCGATTCCTGTTGGGGCATCCCATTCTGTGACTACAGCAGCCTCTGTTTAAGACCATATAAGCATTTGCTCTTATCATATTTGAAATTAGCCTGATAAAGACACTTTTGCTGGCCAAAGCACTACTGGACCCTGCCAGGTCCATTCCTGCCCAGGGCATCCCATTCTGTGACTAAAGCAGCCTCTGTTTAAGACCATATAAGCATTTGCTCTTATCATATTTGAAATTAGGCCTGATAAAGACACTTTTGCTGGCCAAAGCACTACTGGACCCTGCCAGGTCCATTCCTGCCCAGGGCATCCCATTCTGTGACTACAGCAGCCTCTGTTTAAGACCATATAAGCATTTGCTCTTATCATATTTGAAATTAGGCCTGATAAAGACACTTTTGCTGGCCAAAGCACTACTGGACCCTGCCAGGTCGATTCCTGTTGGGGCATCCCATTCTGTGACTAAAGCAGCCTCTGTTTAAGACCATATAAGCATTTGCTCTTATCATATTTGAAATTAGGCCTGATAAAGACACTTTTGCTGGCCAAAGCACTACTGGACCCTGCCAGGTCCATTCCTGCCCAGGGCATCCCATTCTGTGACTACAGCAGCCTCTGTTTAAGACCATATAAGCATTTGCTCTTATCATATTTGAAATTAGGCCTGATAAAGACACTTTTGCTGGCCAAAGCACTACTGGACCCTGCCAGGTCGATTCCTGTTGGGGCATCCCATTCTGTGACTAAAGCAGCCTCTGTTTAAGACCATATAAGCATTTGCTCTTATCATATTTGAAATTAGGCCTGATAAAGACACTTTTGCTGGCCAAAGCACTACTGGACCCTGCCAGGTCCATTCCTGCCCAGGGCATCCCATTCTGTGACTAAAGCAGCCTCTGTTTAAGACCATATAAGCATTTGCTCTTATCATATTTGAAATTAGGCCTGATAAAGACACTTTTGCTGGCCAAAGCACTACTGGACCCTGCCAGGTCCATTCCTGCCCGGGGCATCCCATTCTGTGACTACAGCAGCCTCTGTTTAAGACCATATAAGCATTTGCTCTTATCATATTTGAAATTAGGCCTGATAAAGACACTTTTGCTGGCCAAAGCACTACTGGACCCTGCCAGGTCGATTCCTGTTGGGGCATCCCATTCTGTGACTAAAGCAGCCTCTGTTTAAGACCATATAAGCATTTGCTCTTATCATATTTGAAATTAGGCCTGATAAAGACACTTTTGCTGGCCAAAGCACTACTGGACCCTGCCAGGTCGATTCCTGTTGGGGCATCCCATTCTGTGACTATAGCAGCCTCTGTTTAAGACCATATAAGCATTTGCTCTTATCATATTTGAAATTAGCCTGATAAAGACACTTTTGCTGGCCAAAGCACTACTGGACCCTGCCAGGTCCATTCCTGCCCAGGGCATCCCATTCTGTGACTAAAGCAGCCTCTGTTTAAGACCATATAAGCATTTGCTCTTATCATATTTGAAATTAGGCCTGATAAAGACACTTTTGCTGGCCAAAGCACTACTGGACCCTGCCAGGTCCATTCCTGCCCAGGGCATCCCATTCTGTGACTACAGCAGCCTCTGTTTAAGACCATATAAGCATTTGCTCTTATCATATTTGAAATTAGCCTGATAAAGACACTTTTGCTGGCCAAAGCACTACTGGACCCTGCCAGGTCCATTCCTGCCCAGGGCATCCCATTCTGTGACTAAAGCAGCCTCTGTTTAAGACCATATAAGCATTTGCTCTTATCATATTTGAAATTAGGCCTGATAAAGACACTTTTGCTGGCCAAAGCACTACTGGACCCTGCCAGGTCCATTCCTGCCCGGGGCATCCCATTCTGTGACTACAGCAGCCTCTGTTTAAGACCATATAAGCATTTGCTCTTATCATATTTGAAATTAGCCTGATAAAGACACTTTTGCTGGCCAAAGCACTACTTGACCCTGCCAGGTCCATTCCTGCCCAGGGCATCCCATTCTGTGACTAAAGCAGCCTCTGTTTAAGACCATATAAGCATTTGCTCTTATCATATTTGAAATTAGCCTGATAAAGACACTTTTGCTGGCCAAAGCACTACTGGACCCTGCCAGGTCCATTCCTGCCCAGGGCATCCCATTCTGTGACTAAAGCAGCCTCTGTTTAAGACCATATAAGCATTTGCTCTTATCATATTTGAAATTAGGCCTGATAAAGACACTTTTGCTGGCCAAAGCACTACTGGACCCTGCCAGGTCCATTCCTGCCCAGGGCATCCCATTCTGTGACTACAGCAGCCTCTGTTTAAGACCATATAAGCATTTGCTCTTATCATATTTGAAATTAGGCCTGATAAAGACACTTTTGCTGGCCAAAGCACTACTGGACCCTGCCAGGTCCATTCCTGCCCGGGGCATCCCATTCTGTGACTACAGCAGCCTCTGTTTAAGACCATATAAGCATTTGCTCTTATCATATTTGAAATTAGGCCTGATAAAGACACTTTTGCTGGCCAAAGCACTACTGGACCCTGCCAGGTCCATTCCTGCCCAGGGCATCCCATTCTGTGACTAAAGCAGCCTCTGTTTAAGACCATATAAGCATTTGCTCTTATCATATTTGAAATTAGGCCTGATAAAGACACTTTTGCTGGCCAAAGCACTACTGGACCCTGCCAGGTCCATTCCTGCCCGGGGCATCCCATTCTGTGACTACAGCAGCCTCTGTTTAAGACCATATAAGCATTTGCTCTTATCATATTTGAAATTAGGCCTGATAAAGACACTTTTGCTGGCCAAAGCACTACTGGACCCTGCCAGGTCGATTCCTGTTGGGGCATCCCATTCTGTGACTAAAGCAGCCTCTGTTTAAGACCATATAAGCATTTGCTCTTATCATATTTGAAATTAGGCCTGATAAAGACACTTTTGCTGGCCAAAGCACTACTGGACCCTGCCAGGTCGATTCCTGTTGGGGCATCCCATTCTGTGACTACAGCAGCCTCTGTTTAAGACCATATAAGCATTTGCTCTTATCATATTTGAAATTAGCCTGATAAAGACACTTTTGCTGGCCAAAGCACTACTGGACCCTGCCAGGTCCATTCCTGCCCAGGGCATCCCATTCTGTGACTAAAGCAGCCTCTGTTTAAGACCATATAAGCATTTGCTCTTATCATATTTGAAATTAGGCCTGATAAAGACACTTTTGCTGGCCAAAGCACTACTGGACCCTGCCAGGTCCATTCCTGCCCGGGGCATCCCATTCTGTGACTACAGCAGCCTCTGTTTAAGACCATATAAGCATTTGCTCTTATCATATTTGAAATTAGCCTGATAAAGACACTTTTGCTGGCCAAAGCACTACTGGACCCTGCCAGGTCCATTCCTGCCCAGGGCATCCCATTCTGTGACTAAAGCAGCCTCTGTTTAAGACCATATAAGCATTTGCTCTTATCATATTTGAAATTAGGCCTGATAAAGACACTTTTGCTGGCCAAAGCACTACTGGACCCTGCCAGGTCCATTCCTGCCCGGGGCATCCCATTCTGTGACTACAGCAGCCTCTGTTTAAGACCATATAAGCATTTGCTCTTATCATATTTGAAATTAGCCTGATAAAGACACTTTTGCTGGCCAAAGCACTACTGGACCCTGCCAGGTCCATTCCTGCCCAGGGCATCCCATTCTGTGACTAAAGCAGCCTCTGTTTAAGACCATATAAGCATTTGCTCTTATCATATTTGAAATTAGGCCTGATAAAGACACTTTTGCTGGCCAAAGCACTACTGGACCCTGCCAGGTCCATTCCTGCCCAGGGCATCCCATTCTGTGACTACAGCAGCCTCTGTTTAAGACCATATAAGCATTTGCTCTTATCATATTTGAAATTAGGCCTGATAAAGACACTTTTGCTGGCCAAAGCACTACTGGACCCTGCCAGGTCGATTCCTGTTGGGGCATCCCATTCTGTGACTAAAGCAGCCTCTGTTTAAGACCATATAAGCATTTGCTCTTATCATATTTGAAATTAGGCCTGATAAAGACACTTTTGCTGGCCAAAGCACTACTGGACCCTGCCAGGTCCATTCCTGCCCAGGGCATCCCATTCTGTGACTACAGCAGCCTCTGTTTAAGACCATATAAGCATTTGCTCTTATCATATTTGAAATTAGGCCTGATAAAGACACTTTTGCTGGCCAAAGCACTACTGGACCCTGCCAGGTCGATTCCTGTTGGGGCATCCCATTCTGTGACTAAAGCAGCCTCTGTTTAAGACCATATAAGCATTTGCTCTTATCATATTTGAAATTAGGACTGATAAAGACACTTTTGCTGGCCAAAGCACTACTGGACCCTGCCAGGTCCATTCCTGCCCAGGGCATCCCATTCTGTGACTAAAGCAGCCTCTGTTTAAGACCATATAAGCATTTGCTCTTATCATATTTGAAATTAGGCCTGATAAAGACACTTTTGCTGGCCAAAGCACTACTGGACCCTGCCAGGTCCATTCCTGCCCGGGGCATCCCATTCTGTGACTACAGCAGCCTCTGTTTAAGACCATATAAGCATTTGCTCTTATCATATTTGAAATTAGGCCTGATAAAGACACTTTTGCTGGCCAAAGCACTACTGGACCCTGCCAGGTCGATTCCTGTTGGGGCATCCCATTCTGTGACTAAAGCAGCCTCTGTTTAAGACCATATAAGCATTTGCTCTTATCATATTTGAAATTAGGCCTGATAAAGACACTTTTGCTGGCCAAAGCACTACTGGACCCTGCCAGGTCGATTCCTGTTGGGGCATCCCATTCTGTGACTATAGCAGCCTCTGTTTAAGACCATATAAGCATTTGCTCTTATCATATTTGAAATTAGCCTGATAAAGACACTTTTGCTGGCCAAAGCACTACTGGACCCTGCCAGGTCCATTCCTGCCCAGGGCATCCCATTCTGTGACTAAAGCAGCCTCTGTTTAAGACCATATAAGCATTTGCTCTTATCATATTTGAAATTAGGCCTGATAAAGACACTTTTGCTGGCCAAAGCACTACTGGACCCTGCCAGGTCCATTCCTGCCCGGGGCATCCCATTCTGTGACTACAGCAGCCTCTGTTTAAGACCATATAAGCATTTGCTCTTATCATATTTGAAATTAGCCTGATAAAGACACTTTTGCTGGCCAAAGCACTACTGGACCCTGCCAGGTCCATTCCTGCCCAGGGCATCCCATTCTGTGACTAAAGCAGCCTCTGTTTAAGACCATATAAGCATTTGCTCTTATCATATTTGAAATTAGGCCTGATAAAGACACTTTTGCTGGCCAAAGCACTACTGGACCCTGCCAGGTCCATTCCTGCCCAGGGCATCCCATTCTGTGACTACAGCAGCCTCTGTTTAAGACCATATAAGCATTTGCTCTTATCATATTTGAAATTAGCCTGATAAAGACACTTTTGCTGGCCAAAGCACTACTGGACCCTGCCAGGTCCATTCCTGCCCAGGGCATCCCATTCTGTGACTAAAGCAGCCTCTGTTTAAGACCATATAAGCATTTGCTCTTATCATATTTGAAATTAGGCCTGATAAAGACACTTTTGCTGGCCAAAGCACTACTGGACCCTGCCAGGTCCATTCCTGCCCGGGGCATCCCATTCTGTGACTACAGCAGCCTCTGTTTAAGACCTTATAAGCATTTGCTCTTATCATATTTGAAATTAGCCTGATAAAGACACTTTTGCTGGCCAAAGCACTACTGGACCCTGCCAGGTCCATTCCTGCCCAGGGCATCCCATTCTGTGACTACAGCAGCCTCTGTTTAAGACCATATAAGCATTTGCTCTTATCATATTTGAAATTAGGCCTGATAAAGACACTTTTGCTGGCCAAAGCACTACTGGACCCTGCCAGGTCCATTCCTGCCCGGGGCATCCCATTCTGTGACTACAGCAGCCTCTGTTTAAGACCATATAAGCATTTGCTCTTATCATATTTGAAATTAGGCCTGATAAAGACACTTTTGCTGGCCAAAGCACTACTGGACCCTGCCAGGTCCATTCCTGCCCAGGGCATCCCATTCTGTGACTACAGCAGCCTCTGTTTAAGACCATATAAGCATTTGCTCTTATCATATTTGAAATTAGGCCTGATAAAGACACTTTTGCTGGCCAAAGCACTACTGGACCCTGCCAGGTCGATTCCTGTTGGGGCATCCCATTCTGTGACTAAAGCAGCCTCTGTTTAAGACCATATAAGCATTTGCTCTTATCATATTTGAAATTAGGCCTGATAAAGACACTTTTGCTGGCCAAAGCACTACTGGACCCTGCCAGGTCCATTCCTGCCCAGGGCATCCCATTCTGTGACTACAGCAGCCTCTGTTTAAGACCATATAAGCATTTGCTCTTATCATATTTGAAATTAGGCCTGATAAAGACACTTTTGCTGGCCAAAGCACTACTGGACCCTGCCAGGTCGATTCCTGTTGGGGCATCCCATTCTGTGACTAAAGCAGCCTCTGTTTAAGACCATATAAGCATTTGCTCTTATCATATTTGAAATTAGCCTGATAAAGACACTTTTGCTGGCCAAAGCACTACTGTACCCTGCCAGCTCGATTCCTGCCCGGGGCATCCCATTCTGTGACTAAAGCAGCCTCTGTTTAAGACCATATAAGCATTTGCTCTTATCATATTTGAAATTAGCCTGATAAAGACACTTTTGCTGGCCAAAGCACTACTGGACCCTGCCAGGTCCATTCCTGCCCAGGGCATCCCATTCTGTGACTACAGCAGCCTCTGTTTAAGACCATATAAGCATTTGCTCTTATCATATTTGAAATTAGGCCTGATAAAGACACTTTTGCTGGCCAAAGCACTACTGGACCCTGCCAGGTCCATTCCTGCCCAGGGCATCCCATTCTGTGACTAAAGCAGCCTCTGTTTAAGACCATATAAGCATTTGCTCTTATCATATTTGAAATTAGGCCTGATAAAGACACTTTTGCTGGCCAAAGCACTACTGGACCCTGCCAGGTCCATTCCTGCCCGGGGCATCCCATTCTGTGACTACAGCAGCCTCTGTTTAAGACCATATAAGCATTTGCTCTTATCATATTTGAAATTAGGCCTGATAAAGACACTTTTGCTGGCCAAAGCACTACTGGACCCTGCCAGGTCGATTCCTGTTGGGGCATCCCATTCTGTGACTAAAGCAGCCTCTGTTTAAGACCATATAAGCATTTGCTCTTATCATATTTGAAATTAGGCCTGATAAAGACACTTTTGCTGGCCAAAGCACTACTGGACCCTGCCAGGTCGATTCCTGTTGGGGCATCCCATTCTGTGACTACAGCAGCCTCTGTTTAAGACCATATAAGCATTTGCTCTTATCATATTTGAAATTAGCCTGATAAAGACACTTTTGCTGGCCAAAGCACTACTGGACCCTGCCAGGTCCATTCCTGCCCAGGGCATCCCATTCTGTGACTAAAGCAGCCTCTGTTTAAGACCATATAAGCATTTGCTCTTATCATATTTGAAATTAGGCCTGATAAAGACACTTTTGCTGGCCAAAGCACTACTGGACCCTGCCAGGTCCATTCCTGCCCGGGGCATCCCATTCTGTGACTACAGCAGCCTCTGTTTAAGACCATATAAGCATTTGCTCTTATCATATTTGAAATTAGCCTGATAAAGACACTTTTGCTGGCCAAAGCACTACTGGACCCTGCCAGGTCCATTCCTGCCCAGGGCATCCCATTCTGTGACTAAAGCAGCCTCTGTTTAAGACCATATAAGCATTTGCTCTTATCATATTTGAAATTAAGCCTGATAAAGACACTTTTGCTGGCCAAAGCACTACTGGACCCTGCCAGGTCCATTCCTGCCCAGGGCATCCCATTCTGTGACTACAGCAGCCTCTGTTTAAGACCATATAAGCATTTGCTCTTATCATATTTGAAATTAGCCTGATAAAGACACTTTTGCTGGCCAAAGCACTACTGGACCCTGCCAGGTCCATTCCTGCCCAGGGCATCCCATTCTGTGACTAAAGCAGCCTCTGTTTAAGACCATATAAGCATTTGCTCTTATCATATTTGAAATTAGGCCTGATAAAGACACTTTTGCTGGCCAAAGCACTACTGGACCCTGCCAGGTCCATTCCTGCCCGGGGCATCCCATTCTGTGACTACAGCAGCCTCTGTTTAAGACCATATAAGCATTTGCTCTTATCATATTTGAAATTAGCCTGATAAAGACACTTTTGCTGGCCAAAGCACTACTGGACCCTGCCAGGTCCATTCCTGCCCAGGGCATCCCATTCTGTGACTACAGCAGCCTCTGTTTAAGACCATATAAGCATTTGCTCTTATCATATTTGAAATTAGCCTGATAAAGACACTTTTGCTGGCCAAAGCACTACTGGACCCTGCCAGGTCCATTCCTGCCCAGGGCATCCCATTCTGTGACTAAAGCAGCCTCTGTTTAAGACCATATAAGCATTTGCTCTTATCATATTTGAAATTAGCCTGATAAAGACACTTTTGCTGGCCAAAGCACTACTGGACCCTGCCAGGTCGATTCCTGCCCGGGGCATCCCATTCTGTGACTACAGCAGCCTCTGTTTAAGACCATATAAGCATTTGCTCTTATCATATTTGAAATTAGCCTGATAAAGACACTTTTGCTGGGCAAAGCACTACTGGACCCTGCCAGGTCCATTCCTGTTGGGGCATCCCATTCTGTGACTACAGCAGCCTCTGTTTAAGACCGTATAAGCATTTGCTCTTATCATATTTGAAATTAGCCTGATAAAGACACTTTTGCTGGGCATAGCACTACTTGTCCCTGCCAGGGCATCCCATTCTGTGACTAAAGCAGCCTCTGTTTAAGACCATATAAGCATTTGCTCTTATTATATTTATATTATAAGACACTTTTGCTGGGCATAGGCTTACTGCTGCCTGCCAGGTGCACTTCTGTTGAGGCATCCCATTCTGTAACATAGCATACCCCTCTTTATTTACACTAAGCAGCTCTCTTATTTACACTAAGCAGGCCTGTTGGAGGCTGAGTGTTACTGCTCACTTTTGGTGTGCATTATATTCTGTTTCATATAGACCCACCGCTGCCCGGGGTTTTTTTAAATATCACCTACTACCACGCCAGTTAGACTATGTCGGGCAGACAAGTGCCTGGAAGTGAAAAGAGGAGTGGCAGAGGCCAAGATTCCGCAGGCAGAGCTCGCATCAGACTGGGGGCCAGTAGCAGCAGGAGTCACGCTGAGAGACCTAATCTGCCAGTATCTGCTAGCGGTCGGGTCTCCACCAGTAACGCATCTGCCGTGGTAGATTGGTTGACGCGCTCATCAACAACATCATCACAACTTACGTCTGAGACCCCCAGTCTAGGGTCGGTAGGTTCCTCTGACACAACCCTGAGTTGGCATGCCCCGAGAGCAGTCCCTGTCCTCCCATTGCCTCTGGCCTACGCCGTTCCCTCCCCCAGCGACGTATCCTATGCTTTGGGTTCAGCTCCACTCTTTAGTGAGGAGGACCATCAGATAGAGGACAGTCAGCAGCTACTGCCCAGCCAAGAAATGGAGGTGGCTTCTTTAGCTAGGCAGACAAATAGTGATGTGGACAGTGTCGTGGGTGCTGCGAGCGTTCCAGCTCCTGCGCCAGACACTGTTGACGAATCCACGAACATCAGTGACGTACAGCCACAACTCGGTGATGATGATGATGATGACGATGAAGCCGATCGCACTTGGGAGCCGGGTGATGAAGGGGCTTCATCGTCATCATCAGGAGAAGAGGGGTGCAGGTTGCCCCGGAGTCAGCAGCTGAGGCAGCAAGGTGGTAGCAGTCAGCATGGGGGCACAATTCCAAAGGCTGGAGCCGGCCGGGGCCGGGGCCGGGGTAGAGCACCTGCTGTGCGGCAGTCTACCTTATCGGGAGGTAGTGGAGCAGGGGTTCCTGGAGTTGGCAACAGCAGCAGTGAATCAGTGAGGCCAGGGGGTGGGAAAAGTAGCTACTCGGCAGTGTGGCAGTTTTTCCTGAGGCATCCGCAGGAGGGTAACATGGCCACATGCAAGATATGTAGGCAAAAGGTGAAGCGTGGCCAGGGTCCAAATGTTGGCACCACGGCCCTGCGTCAACATATGATGCGTCACCATAAAACGACCTGGGAGAACCGAGGCTCCCAAGGGGTGGTCCAGTCTGCTTCCTCACCAAGTGAGCTCCCAATTTCTGCCAGCCAAGGCTCCAGCACCTCAGCCGAAGGCAGCTGTGCGTCATACCTATCCTCTGTCGCTCCTGCTCCTCCTCCTCCAAGTCATGCATCCCGCCAGCAATCCATCAGCGAAGCCATGTCCAAGAGACAGCAGTATGCGCCCACTCATCCTACGGCGCAGAAGCTGAATGTGCTCCTGTCCAAGTTGCTGGTGCTGCAGTCGCTCCCTTTTCAGGTGGTGGAATCTGCACCTTTCAGAGAACTGATGGCTTGTGCCGAGCCGAGGTGGAGAGTCCCAAGCCGTCATTTCTTTGCCAAGAAGGCAGTACCAGCGCTGCACACTTTTGTTGAACAGAAGGTGGGCCAGTCCTTGAGCCTGTCGGTGTGTAGCAAAATACATGGCAGCGCCGACATCTGGAGCTGTAACTACGGTCAGGGGCAGTACATGTCGTTTACGGCCCACTGGGTGAATGTGGTCCCTTTGCAGCAGCAACTTGGACAGGTCACGCCGCTTCGGCCTCCGCGCTCTCTGCCCATTGGGCCTGTGACACCGTGCGACTCGGCCTCCTCATCCTCCGCCATCTCCTCACCCTCCACTGTAGGCTCAAGTCTCAGTGCCCCTCCAGTCTACCATGTGTGCAGGGCACGGAGGTGTCACGCAGTGCTTCACATGGTTTGTCTTGGCGAACGGAGTCACACAGGGGAGGAACTGCTTAAATGTATTCATCAGGAAATCCAAACATGGCTTACTCCGAGAAAACTTAAAATGGGAATCATGGTTACCGACAATGGGAAGAACATTTTGTCTGCGCTGCGCCAAGGAAGCCTGACCCATGCCCCCTGCATGGCTCACGTCTTCAATCTGGTTGTCAAGCGGTTTCTGAAGTGTTCCCCCCATCTGCAAGACATCCTAACAACTTCAAGGAAACTTTGCATGCACTTCAGCCACTCCTACACCGCCAAACACACCCTTCTTGAGCTACAGCGTCAGAATGGTATCCCCCAACATAGTCTGATTTGCGATGTTTCCACCCGTTGGAATTCCACCCTTCACATGTTGGACCGATTATATGAACAGAGAAAAGCCATCACGGATTTCCTGATGATCCAAGCAGATAGGGGGACTCCCCTGTGTAACTTCAATGTCAACCAGTGGCAGCTCATACGTGACACCTGCCGTTTGCTCAGGCCCTTTGAGGAAGCCACTTTATTTGTCAGTCGGCAGGATTACGGGATGAACGACGTGATTCCACTGCTTCATGTACTACAGCACATGTTGGAAACCATGGCTGGTCAGGGCACTGGAGACATGGCGTTTACATCTTACGGCCACATGAACCCCGTTGGAGCTGAACTGGAGGAGGAGGAGGAGGAAGAGGAGGAGGAGGAGTTGCCCAGCGAAACACAGTTTAGGCTTGGCGAAATGGCTGGTTTATCTAGTCAGCGGACAGGAGAGGAGGAGCAGGAGCAGCCAGAGGAGCTAGAGGTTTTTGAGGAAGGAGAGACAGAGGACCCGGGCACACCGTGGCAGTATGCAGTGGAGATGGAGACAGGTAGTCCATCCGAGTCACTTGCGCAAATGGCACGAAGCATGCTCACATGCTTGCGTAGTGACCCCAGAATTGTTTCCATCTGTCGGCGGGATGACTTCTGGCTGTCCACCTTATTGGACCCTCGCTTCCGGCACAAAATGGGGGCATTTTTTAAACCCACCGAGAGGGAGGACAAACTCAACTACTACAAAGACATTCTACGTAGGCAGTTGGCCGATGCCTATCTGCGCCATGGTCCATACTCTCGCAGGTCTGACTCGAGGGGACCTCTGCGCTCACCTTCCACTGCCATGGCCGCTGGGGGGGTTGGCAGCAGCAGCAGCAGAAGCTCCATCAGCAGCAGCAGCCTCAGTCTTCAGTCGCTAATGAGTAGCTTTCTACACCCGCATAGTGAGGCTACTCATGAGCAGCAGGAAGACCTGGAGCAGGACCTGAACCAGCAGGTCATGTCATACTTTGACATGACCATGCCAACACACCTTGAGGATCCGCTGGACTTCTGGGCAGCCAAACTTGATTTGTGGCCGCAACTAGCAGAGTTTGCCCTGGAAAAGCTGTCCTGCCCGGCAAGTAGCGTGCCATCTGAGCGGGTGTTTAGTGCGGCGGGGGCCATAGTTACGGCGAGGAGAACTCGTCTGTCAACTAAAAATGTGGAGAGACTCACCTTTGTCAAAATGAATCAGGGATGGATCAGCCAGGATTTCCACCCACCAATGCCTGATGCATGCGACTAGATTCAGCATGGTGCCACGTTTTACACTTTCCAAATGGTGCAAAACATATTTATGTCTTTAGGCCATTTTTTGGGCTCCTGCTGCTGCTGCTGCCAACTCCTGCCAACTCCAGGGTGTGATTCATCCAATTTTTGGGCTCCTGAGGCCAACTCCAGTGTATATTTGGGCTCCTGCTGCTGCTACTGTCAACTCCTGCCAACTCCAGGGTGTGATTCATCCAATTTTTGGGCTCCTGAGGCCAACTCCAGTGTATATTTGGGCTCCTGCTGCTGCTGCTGCCAACTTCTGCCAACTCCAGGGTGTGATTCATCCAATTTTTGGGCTCCTGAGGCCAACTCCAGTGTATATTTGGGCTCCTGCTGCTGCTGCTGCCAACTTCTGCCAACTCCAGGGTGTGATTCATCCAATTTTTGGGCTCCTGAGGCCAACTCCAGTGTATATTTGGGCTCCTGCTGCTGCTACTGTCAACTCCTGCCAACTCCAGGGTGTGATTCATCCAATTTTTGGGCTCCTGAGGCCAACTCCAGTGTATATTTGGGCTCCTGCTGCTGCTGCTGCCAACTTCTGCCAACTCCAGGGTGTGATTCATCCAATTTTTGGGCTCCTGAGGCCAACTCCAGTGTATATTTGGGCTCCTGCTGCTGCTGCTGCCAACTTCTGCCAACTCCAGGGTGTGATTCATCCAATTTTTGGGCTCCTGAAGCCAACTCCAGTGTATATTTGGGCTCCTGCTGCTGCTGGTGTCAACTCCTGCCAACTCCAGGGTGTGATTCATCCAATTTTTGGGCTCCTGAAGCCAAATCCAGTGTATATTTGGGCTCCTGCTGCTGCTACTGTCAACTCCTGCCAACTCCAGGGTGTGATTCATCCAATTTTTGGGCTCCTGAGGCCAACTCCAGTGTATATTTGGGCTCCTGCTGCTGCTGCTGCTGCCAACTTCTGCCAACTCCAGGGTGTGATTCATCCAATTTTTGGGCTCCTGAAGCCAACTCCAGTGTATATTTGGGCTCCTGCTGCTGCTGGTGTCAACTCCTGCCAACTCCAGGGTGTGATTCATCCAATTTTTGGGCTCCTGAAGCCAACTCCAGTGTATATTTGGGCTCCTGCTGCTGCTGCTGCCAACTTCTGCCAACTCCAGGTGTGATTCATCCAATTTTTGGGCTCCTGAGGCCAACTCCAGTGTATATTTGGGCTCCTGCTGCTGCTGCTGCCAACTTCTGCCAACTCCAGGGTGTGATTCATCCAATTTTTGGGCTCCTGAAGCCAACTCCAGTGTATATTTGGGCTCCTGCTGCTGCTGGTGTCAACTCCTGCCAACTCCAGGGTGTGATTCATCCAATTTTTGGGCTCCTGAAGCCAACTCCAGTGTATATTTGGGCTCCTGCTGCTGCTACTGTCAACTCCTGCCAACTCCAGGGTGTGATTCATCCAATTTTTGGGCTCCTGAGGCCAACTCCAGTGTATATTTGGGCTCCTGCTGCTGCTACTGTCAACTCCTGCCAACTCCAGGGTGTGATTCATCCAATTTTTGGGCTCCTGAGGCCAACTCCAGTGTATATTTGGGCTCCTGCTGCTGCTGCTGCCAACTTCTGTCAACTCCAGGGTGTGATTCATCCAATTTTTGGGCTCCTGAGGCCAACTCCAGTGTATATTTGGGCTCCTGCTGCTGCTGCTGCCAACTTCTGCCAACTCCAGGGTGTGATTCATCCAATTTTTGGGCTCCTGAAGCCAACTCCAGTGTATATTTGGGCTCCTGCTGCTGCTGGTGTCAACTCCTGCCAACTCCAGGGTGTGATTCATCCAATTTTTGGGCTCCTGAAGCCAAATCCAGTGTATATTTGGGCTCCTGCTGCTGCTACTGTCAACTCCTGCCAACTCCAGGGTGTGATTCATCCAATTTTTGGGCTCCTGAGGCCAACTCCAGTGTATATTTGGGCTCCTGCTGCTGCTGCTGCCAACTTCTGCCAACTCCAGGGTGTGATTCATCCAATTTTTGGGCTCCTGAGGCCAACTCCAGTGTATATTTGGGCTCCTGCTGCTGCTACTGTCAACTCCTGCCAACTCCAGGGTGTGATTCATCCAATTTTTGGGCTCCTGAGGCCAACTCCAGTGTATATTTGGGCTCCTGCTGCTGCTGCTGCCAACTTCTGCCAACTCCAGGGTGTGATTCATCCAATTTTTGGGCTCCTGAGGCCAACTCCAGTGTATATTTGGGCTCCTGCTGCTGCTGCTGCCAACTTCTGCCAACTCCAGGGTGTGATTCATCCAATTTTTGGGCTCCTGAGGCCAACTCCAGTGTATATTTGGGCTCCTGCTGCTGCTACTGTCAACTCCTGCCAACTCCAGGGTGTGATTCATCCAATTTTTGGGCTCCTGAGGCCAACTCCAGTGTATATTTGGGCTCCTGCTGCTGCTGCTGCCAACTTCTGCCAACTCCAGGGTGTGATTCATCCAATTTTTGGGCTCCTGAGGCCAACTCCAGTGTATATTTGGGCTCCTGCTGCTGCTACTGTCAACTCCTGCCAACTCCAGGGTGTGATTCATCCAATTTTTGGGCTCCTGAGGCCAACTCCAGTGTATATTTGGGCTCCTGCTGCTGCTGCTGCCAACTTCTGCCAACTCCAGGGTGTGATTCATCCAATTTTTGGGCTCCTGAGGCCAACTCCAGTGTATATTTGGGCTCCTGCTGCTGCTGCTGCCAACTTCTGCCAACTCCAGGGTGTGATTCATCCAATTTTTGGGCTCCTGAGGCCAACTCCAGTGTATATTTGGGCTCCTGCTGCTGCTGCTGCCAACTTCTGCCAACTCCAGGGTGTGATTCATCCAATTTTTGGGCTCCTGAAGCCAACTCCAGTGTATATTTGGGCTCCTGCTGCTGCTGGTGTCAACTCCTGCCAACTCCAGGGTGTGATTCATCCAATTTTTGGGCTCCTGAAGCCAACTCCAGTGTATATTTGGGCTCCTGCTGCTGCTGCTGCCAACTTCTGCCAACTCCAGGGTGTGATTCATCCAATTTTTGGGCTCCTGAGGCCAACTCCAGTGTATATTTGGGCTCCTGCTGCTGCTACTGTCAACTCCTGCCAACTCCAGGGTGTGATTCATCCAATTTTTGGGCTCCTGAGGCCAACTCCAGTGTATATTTGGGCTCCTGCTGCTGCTGCTGCCAACTTCTGCCAACTCCAGGGTGTGATTCATCCAATTTTTGGGCTCCTGAGGCCAACTCCAGTGTATATTTGGGCTCCTGCTGCTGCTGCTGCCAAATTCTGCCAACTCCAGGGTGTGATTCATCCAATTTTTGGGCTCCTGAGGCCAACTCCAGTGTATATTTGGGCTCCTGCTGCTGCTGCTGCCAACTTCTGCCAACTCCAGGGTGTGATTCATCCAATTTTTGGGCTCCTGAGGCCAACTCCAGTGTATATTTGGGCTCCTGCTGCTGCTGCTGCCAACTTCTGCCAACTCCAGGGTGTGATTCATCCAATTTTTGGGCTCCTGAGGCCAACTCCAGTGTATATTTGGGCTCCTGCTGCTGCTGCTGCCAACTTCTGCCAACTCCAGGGTGTGATTCATCCAATTTTTGGGCTCCTGAAGCCAACTCCAGTGTATATTTGGGCTCCTGCTGCTGCTGGTGTCAACTCCTGCCAACTCCAGGGTGTGATTCATCCAATTTTTGGGCTCCTGAAGCCAACTCCAGTGTATATTTGGGCTCCTGCTGCTGCTGCTGCCAACTTCTGCCAACTCCAGGGTGTGATTCATCCAATTTTTGGGCTCCTGAGGCCAACTCCAGTGTATATTTGGGCTCCTGCTGCTGCTGCTGCCAACTTCTGCCAACTCCAGGGTGTGATTCATCCAATTTTTGGGCTCCTGAGGCCAACTCCAGTGTATATTTGGGCTCCTGCTGCTGCTGCTGCCAACTTCTGCCAACTCCAGGGTGTGATTCATCCAATTTTTGGGCTCCTGAAGCCAACTCCAGTGTATATTTGGGCTCCTGCTGCTGCTGGTGTCAACTCCTGCCAACTCCAGGGTGTGATTCATCCAATTTTTGGGCTCCTGAAGCCAACTCCAGTGTATATTTGGGCTCCTGCTGCTGCTGCTGCCAACTTCTGCCAACTCCAGGGTGTGATTCATCCAATTTTTGGGCTCCTGAGGCCAACTCCAGTGTATATTTGGGCTCCTGCTGCTGCTACTGTCAACTCCTGCCAACTCCAGGGTGTGATTCATCCAATTTTTGGGCTCCTGAGGCCAACTCCAGTGTATATTTGGGCTCCTGCTGCTGCTGCTGCCAACTTCTGCCAACTCCAGGGTGTGATTCATCCAATTTTTGGGCTCCTGAGGCCAACTCCAGTGTATATTTGGGCTCCTGCTGCTGCTGCTGCCAACTTCTGCCAACTCCAGGGTGTGATTCATCCAATTTTTGGGCTCCTGAAGCCAACTCCAGTGTATATTTGGGCTCCTGCTGCTGCTGGTGTCAACTCCTGCCAACTCCAGGGTGTGATTCATCCAATTTTTGGGCTCCTGAAGCCAACTCCAGTGTATATTTGGGCTCCTGCTGCTGCTGCTGCCAACTTCTGCCAACTCCAGGGTGTGATTCATCCAATTTTTGGGCTCCTGAGGCCAACTCCAGTGTATATTTGGGCTCCTTCTGCCCCTCATAGTGATGCCACTTCAACTCTCTGCAATTGTGCCGCTCTGCGATTCTATTAGCGATGCCTCTGATCTGCATGTGATATTTCTTCAAAGTATTATTTAACTAACCCAGCACGCATCCTGTGCGTGTTACAGCAAGGCTGAATGGTTTACAACCCTATTGAGGCTGTAGGAGGCTCAGAAATAGCCGTTTTTAATAGCGATTCGTCGCGAATTTATTCGGGTCGAAACGATTTTTGTCGGAAAATTCGGCGAATCAGTCGAATCGAATTTTTCAAAAGTTCGCTCATCTCTAGCTATATGGATGGAACTTTTAAGAATTTTTGGAAATAAACCTCGATAAAGAATCCTTTTAAGACGGACATTGGCTAGCTTTCGTTACTTTCTACTGTTGGATATGAGACCAGCACTCATGGCCGTGCTGTGTCTGATTCCTGGCTACCATGGATTGTGAATTATGGAGGCAGAGCTGATCACATCAGTTGTCTATAACCTCGAGTGCAGCCCGTGAGGTGGAAGGGTCAAAGACATCACAGTACTGCCCAGACCCCACACCCCATGTGCTTGCACAAATTCCAAAGAAACAAAGGAAGGGCGGCAGCCACTCAGACCATTTTATAACTAACCTGGGAGGTGCACGTGAGCAGGACAGACTTTTGTATCCTAATTGCCCTGCTAACGTGCACCTCCCGGGTTAGTTATAAAATGGACTGATCGGCTGCCCCCCCCCTCCTTTGTTTGTTTCTTGTTTTTTTATCCCTCTAGCAGGGCGCGTGCTCGTGTCAGGCATTTGTGAATGGCCGATGTAGGTACGTTCCCTGTTAGAAGGTAGCAAGGAAAGCGGCCGGCAGCGCGCTCGGAGCCGCTGGCCTTAGACGAATGCTTAGACGACATGACATCAGGGAGCACGCTGATTGGCATCTGCGATCTGGGGGGTTTCACACATGGGACCCCAATACCAGTTCACAAGGATCGGGGTCTGGCAAAAAACCTGTGGCTAGTGGGTAACTTGCCCCCAGCCCCCATCACTAGCCTCCCAAAAGTCAGAGGGGGTAGAAGAGCCCACAGGCCACTAAGGCTGTGCAGGCTGGTATCCTTCAGGGCCGGGGCCACCGAAGCAGGCCTCCACGCCCTGGGTTGCAAGCCCTGCATAGCTGGTGCCCAGGCTGGTTTTACTAGAACCTCCAGACAATTTTTTTTTTATTTATTCCTTTATAATGTGGATAGTAGTTATATTTTATCTGTAAACGTTATAAAGTGCTCTTTTCAGTTTGGGGGAGTCTCCTGGCAAGAACGAGGAGCTACTGATAAATATTTGGTTCCGTTGTTGAATTGGGTCTTTCACCTGCAGTATTTTTTTTTGTTAATAAAATGAATGTTTTATTTCAAATAAACAACAAAATGTAAAAAAAAAGTTTTGTTTTTTTTTTTGTTTTTTTTTACATTTTTTTTTTTAAATGTTCAAATAAACAAAAAATCACAAATAATAAATTTCATGTTAAAGCCTAAATTCTGCCAAAAAAAAAAAAAAACAATTTTTCTTGGAAATTCCTTAAAAATCACAGTTAAACAAAGAAAGCGCAAAATGATGAAAAATGACCTGTCAACAGACGGTGTCAACAGCTCGGGTAGGCTGGCATTTAAAAGGGTTAAAAGTAGCTATGCATGTTGGGTATTGTTCTGTTCGGGGGACCTTGCGCTTTCAGATTTAGCTTGTTTTTTTTTGCACATTGATATTCTAGGAAAAGGTGTTTTTTATTCTGCTTTTTATACCATTTTTTAGGGAAACCCTGTGCTACCAAACAATTCTTTGAGGGATTACTTTTAGAAAGATGATCCCACTACAACAAGCTGGGTACGCTTAGAAAGCTTAACATGTGAATATATGGTTTATGGGGAATATTCCAAATGTAAAGGGTTGTTTTGGTAGAAAAAGCGCAAGGTGCGCACTTTGTCTGCAGAGCTGAAATTTTCAAGCAAAATTACCGTTATGCACATGTTTTACTTTGGGGTGTTTGGAAACTCTTCCCTTGACAGGACCTATGCATGCTGGGTATTGTTCTGTTCGGGGGATGCTGCTTTTTCAGATTTAACTTGCTTTTTCTTGTTTGTTTATTTTAGGAAAATGTAGCTTTTATTCTGCTTTTTTAGGGAAACCTTGTGCAATTCATTGAGGGATTTCTTTCAGAAAACTACACCCATGTCAACAAGCCTGGTACACCTAGAAAGCTTGAGGTGTGTACTTCTAGAGAATATATAGTATAGGGGATTTCAAATGTAAAGGGTTGTTTTTCTAGAAAAATGCAAGGTGCGCATAGCATAGCTGTATTTTATCTGAACATCTCCTAAAGAGATGTATGCCTGAGTCTCCTGAGCAGTGAAGGGTGTCTACCAATACATATGTGGTATTGCTGTAACCAGGAGAAATGGGGATTTCACATACAATATGATTTAATTAAAAAACTTACATTTTTTACTACAAAAAACACTATTTTTTTGCACATATTTCACCCAAAAAATAATAAGAATTGACTAAAAAAAATTACAAACAAGACATTTCATGTTAAAGCCCAGACTTCCTGGAAATTCCTGCAAAAATCATAGTTAAACATAGTGCACAATGGTGAAAAAGTACCTGTCAACTGAGGGTGACAAAATCTTGAGTAGGCTGGAAGTTAAAACGGTTAAAAGTAGCTATGCATGTTGGGTATTGTGCTCGGGGGACCTTGTGCTTTCAGATTTAGCTTGTTTTTTTCTTGTTTGCATACTGATATCTTAGGAAAACATGTTTTTTATTCTGCTTTTTTATACATTTTTTAGGGAAACCCTGTGTAGCCAAAGAATTCTTCGAGGGATCACTTCCGGGAAGATGAGCCCACTTCAACAAGCTGGGTACACCTAGAAAGCTTAACGTGTGTACTTTCAGAGAATATATGGTTTGTGGGGGGTTTCCAAATGTAAAGGGTTGTTTTGGTTGAAAAGCGCAAGGTGCGCACTTTGTCTGCAGAGCTGAAAATTTCCAGGTAAAAATTACACACAGGCTTTACTTTGGGGTGTTTGGCAACTCTTCCCTTGACAGGACCTATGCATGTTGGGTATTGTTCTGATCAGGGGACCTTTTTTTTCACATTTAACTTGTTTTCTTGTTTGTTTAATTCAGAAAAATGTGAGTTTTATTCTGCTTTTTTACTCGTTTTTTTCAGGGAAACCCTGTGCAACCAAAGAATTATTTGAGGGATTAATTTAAAAAAAACTGCACCTATGTCAACAAGCCTGGTACACCTAGAAAGCTTGAGGTGTTTTCTTCCAGAGAATATATAGTTTGGTGGGGGGTATTTCAAATGTAAAGGTTTGTTTTTCTTGATAAATTGCAAGGTGCGCATAGCGGTTGTATTTTATCTGAAAATCTCCTAAAGCGCTGTTTCAGTTTGGGGGAGTCTCCTGGACAGGAAAGGGTGTCTACCTATACATATGTGGTACCGCTGTGACCGGAAGAAATTGGGCTTTCACACTCAATATGCTTTTATTGAAATATTTACATTTTTATTACAAAAAAAACACTACAAATTGTAAAGAATAGATTTTTTTTGCACATATTTCACTCAAAATATTGAGAATAAACTAAAGAAATGACATTTCGTGTCAAAGCCCAGACCCAGAAATTCCTGCAAAAATCATAGTTAAACATAGCATAACATAAAAATATGGTGAATGGTGAAAATGGTGAAAAATTACCTGTCAACTGAGGGTGACAACATCTCGAGTAGGCTGGCAGTTAAAAGGGTTAAAAGAAGCTATGCATGTTGGGTATTGTCCTGTTCAAAAAACACTACAAATTGTAAACAATACATTTTTTTTTGCACATATTTCACCCAAAAATATTGAGAATAGACTACACAACATGACAAACAAGACATTTCATGTTAAAGCTGAAAAAAACTATAAATGATTTTCCTGTGAAATCCCTGGAACTCCATTCAAGAAGCACAGTTGAACATGTACAGAGCAAAGTAGAAAAATGCAGAGGGTGAAGAGGGTTCAACAGAGGGTGAAGGAAATCTCTAGGTAGGCTGGCAATTAAAGGGTTTAAGATAATGCCCGCGACGGCCCAGTCCTGTCTCTCATAGATAACAGCGTGGGAAGGGGCAGACTGTTTGCTCACGGGCCAAATCTGATGCCACTGTGGGCCCCGGACAGAATTTGTCACGGGTGAGGGAACAGACAATATAAAAGGGAGGGAGATTGTAGAGTCCATTTCTGGGGCGCTCTTGTAGTACTTTACTCTGAATGAAGGTCCAGAAGTCACGTATGTTGGGAGGCGCACACCAACCATCAGAGGAAAGTTAATCCAGATAGCTTCTAGAAAGAAAAGAGAAAGAAATACTTATATTGAGAGGCTGGAAAAAGATTATGCAGAGGCAGCTGATAAGGCCAAGGTACAAATGAAAACAGATTTACGTGCCAAGCTTCACAGGATCTCTCAGGAGCTCAATTTAGCATTAGCCGGTAAGGCAGAGAATAATATTAGATGGTTGAAACAGAAATATTAAAGTAAGGCCAATAAACCGGATACATTGTTAGCGAGAAAATTAAAATCGCCATAGCAGGAGTATCGCCCGATCAGATTGAAAAATGAGAGAGGGGCGTTAACTAGTAACCCTGATAAAATTGTTAAGCTGTTCGGATTGCTGCTCCAGAAGCTTTACTCTAGTGCTAAACGCCCCAAGTAAGGAAGCTTTTGAGAATGTAGCCTTACCAGAATTACCAGATCAACTTAAAAATGTGCTGAGGATGATTTTGGAGTTGGGGGAAGTCCAACAGGCAGTATCAAGCCTAAAGATGAATAAGAGGCCAGGCCCAGATGGCTTCCCTATGGCCTACTTTAAGTCTTTTAGCTCTGTTTTAGTTCCCAGGTTAGAAACTTTTTTTAGTTTAATCTCTCTATATTAACTGTTTTAACAAGGAAAAAATAAGTACATAAGATATGCAATAATATAGGCATACACGGAAATAAGGAATGCGTACATAAGAGGAAAATAAACAAATACGGGGAGCAAATCAATCCTCATCACCCCTAGCATGCCCATGCCGTGACGGCACTGGGGCATAAGCCAGACCGTCCGCCCAGATAAATTTGCCTCCCGCACCCCACCAGCAGCGCCCAGCCGCTATCAAAATATCCACAGTACGGGCGGGTCTGTTGCTTATGAACCCATTTCTTTTGTGGGTGATAGTGAATACGCAGGGAGCGTGAAGAAGGACAGCCATCCTCAGCCCCCAGATACACCAACCCATCCAACCAACCTCTATGGGGGCCCGCCAACCAACCAGACCGTCAAGCACCACCGAGGAGGCACCAGGCGCCCCGGAGGGGGGTGGCGCCGGGGGAGGGGCCACAGCCAAACAACAGCACATAGAGGAGGGAAGAGAGAGCGGAGCGGGTTAGCGGCCTTTTTTAATGACATTAGGAATGGCAATGCTTTCACTCGGGAATCCCTTACGGCCTCAATTAACTATAGGCCAATCTCCATTATAAATGTAGATGTAAAAATGTTTACTAAGATTTTGGCTGATAGGATTAGGGATGAGCGAATCGATCCGGACGAACCCGGATTCGATCCGAATTTCAGGAAAAATTCGATTCGGATCGAATCCGAATTTCCCCGCGATTCGATCACTCGAAGTTTTCCTTTAACATCCATTCATTTACATTACAGGCATTCTAAGATGGCGGGCGGGACATGTCTGGACATGTATCCCGCGCCAGTGCAAGCTGGGGCAGTCACATGCAGCCTATCAGCAGCCAGCAAGCCCAGTGACGTCACACAGCGGTATTTAACGGCGGCCATCTTGCTTTTCCTCATTTCTCTATTGCATTCGTGACAGACAGACAGAACGCTGTGTAGCTGAGGCAGTTAGACAGGCTGGAGACAGGCTGGAGACAGGGACAGACAGGGACAGGCTGGAGACAGGCAGGAGACAGGCAGGAGACAGACAGGAGACAGACAGAAAGCCAGGGAAAGGTAGGAAAAACGGAGCTGGCTGACAGGGAGATTTTTTTTTTTTCATCCAGCCTTTGTTAGCGTTTTCAGGCTGCTTATAGTAACTAACTGTGCATATA
The DNA here is from genome assembly GCA_027917425.1 of Gastrophryne carolinensis. Taxonomy (NCBI): domain Eukaryota; kingdom Metazoa; phylum Chordata; class Amphibia; order Anura; family Microhylidae; genus Gastrophryne; species Gastrophryne carolinensis. The sequence continues at coordinate 2,568,831 of CM051236.1, read as the reverse complement.
TACTGAACTGATCTTAAGTCTGCTGTGAGGCATCCCATTCTGTGACTAAAGCAGCCTCTGTTTAAGACCATATAAGCATTTGCTCTAATCATATTTGAAATTAGGCCTGATAAAGACACTTTTGCTGGCCAAAGCACTACTGTACCCTGGCAGTTCGATTCCTGCCCGGGGCATCCCATTCTGTGACTAAAGCAGCCTCTGTTTAAGACCATATAAGCATTTGCTCTAATCATATTTGAAATTAGGCCTGATAAAGACACTTTTGCTGGCCAAAGCACTACTGTACCCTGGCAGCTCGATTCCTGCCCGGGGCATCCCATTCTGTGACTAAAGCAGCCTCTGTTTAAGACCATATAAGCATTTGCTCTAATCATATTTGAAATTAGGCCTGATAAAGACACTTTTGCTGGCCAAAGCACTACTGTACCCTGGCAGCTCGATTCCTGCCCGGGGCATCCCATTCTGTGACTAAAGCAGCCTCTGTTTAAGACCATATAAGCATTTGCTCTAATCATATTTGAAATTAGGCCTGATAAAGACACTTTTGCTGGCCAAAGCACTACTGTACCCTGGCAGCTCGATTCCTGCCCGGGGCATCCCATTCTGTGACTAAAGCAGCCTCTGTTTAAGACCATATAAGCATTTGCTCTAATCATATTTGAAATTAGGCCTGATAAAGACACTTTTGCTGGCCAAAGCACTACTGTACCCTGGCAGCTCGATTCCTGCCCGGGGCATCCCATTCTGTGACTAAAGCAGCCTCTGTTTAAGACCATATAAGCATTTGCTCTAATCATATTTGAAATTAGGCCTGATAAAGACACTTTTGCTGGCCAAAGCACTACTGTACCCTGGCAGCTCGATTCCTGCCCGGGGCATCCCATTCTGTGACTAAAGCAGCCTCTGTTTAAGACCATATAAGCATTTGCTCTAATCATATTTGAAATTAGGCCTGATAAAGACACTTTTGCTGGCCAAAGCACTACTGTACCCTGGCAGCTCGATTCCTGCCCGGGGCATCCCATTCTGTGACTAAAGCAGCCTCTGTTTAAGACCATATAAGCATTTGCTCTAATCATATTTGAAATTAGGCCTGATAAAGACACTTTTGCTGGCCAAAGCACTACTGTACCCTGGCAGCTCGATTCCTGCCCGGGGCATCCCATTCTGTGACTAAAGCAGCCTCTGTTTAAGACCATATAAGCATTTGCTCTAATCATATTTGAAATTAGGCCTGATAAAGACACTTTTGCTGGCCAAAGCACTACTGTACCCTGGCAGCTCGATTCCTGCCCGGGGCATCCCATTCTGTGACTAAAGCAGCCTCTGTTTAAGACCATATAAGCATTTGCTCTAATCATATTTGAAATTAGGCCTGATAAAGACACTTTTGCTGGCCAAAGCACTACTGTACCCTGGCAGCTCGATTCCTGCCCGGGGCATCCCATTCTGTGACTAAAGCAGCCTCTGTTTAAGACCATATAAGCATTTGCTCTAATCATATTTGAAATTAGGCCTGATAAAGACACTTTTGCTGGCCAAAGCACTACTGTACCCTGGCAGCTCGATTCCTGCCCGGGGCATCCCATTCTGTGACTAAAGCAGCCTCTGTTTAAGACCATATAAGCATTTGCTCTAATCATATTTGAAATTAGGCCTGATAAAGACACTTTTGCTGGCCAAAGCACTACTGTACCCTGGCAGCTCGATTCCTGCCCGGGGCATCCCATTCTGTGACTAAAGCAGCCTCTGTTTAAGACCATATAAGCATTTGCTCTAATCATATTTGAAATTAGGCCTGATAAAGACACTTTTGCTGGCCAAAGCACTACTGTACCCTGGCAGCTCGATTCCTGCCCGGGGCATCCCATTCTGTGACTAAAGCAGCCTCTGTTTAAGACCATATAAGCATTTGCTCTAATCATATTTGAAATTAGGCCTGATAAAGACACTTTTGCTGGCCAAAGCACTACTGTACCCTGGCAGCTCGATTCCTGCCCGGGGCATCCCATTCTGTGACTAAAGCAGCCTCTGTTTAAGACCATATAAGCATTTGCTCTTATTATATTTATATTATAAGACACTTTTGCTGGGCATAGGCTTACTGCTGCCTGCCAGGTGCACTTCTGTTGAGGCATCCCATTCTGTAACATAGCATACCCCTCTTTATTTACACTAAGCAGCTCTCTTATTTACACTAAGCAGGCCTGTTGGAGGCTGAGTGTTACTGCTCACTTTTGGTGTGCATTATATTCTGTTTCATATAGACCCACCGCTGCCCGGGGTTTTTTTAAATATCACCTACTACCACGCCAGTTAGACTATGTCGGGCAGACAAGTGCCTGGAAGTGAAAAGAGGAGTGGCAGAGGCCAAGATTCCGCAGGAAGAGCTCGCATCAGACTGGGGGCCAGTAGCAGCAGGAGTCACGCTGAGAGACCTAATCTGCCAGTATCTGCTAGCGGTCGGGTCTCCACCAGTAACGCATCTGCCGTGGTAGATTGGTTGACGCGCTCATCAACAACATCATCACAACTTACGTCTGAGACCCCCAGTCTAGGGTCGGTAGGTTCCTCTGACACAACCCTGAGTTGGCATGCCCCGAGAGCAGTCCCTGTCCTCCCATTGCCTCTGGCCTACGCCGTTCCCTCCCCCAGCGACGTATCCTATGCTTTGGGTTCAGCTCCACTCTTTAGTGAGGAGGACCATCAGATAGAGGACAGTCAGCAGCTACTGCCCAGCCAAGAAATGGAGGTGGCTTCTTTAGCTAGGCAGACAAATAGTGATGTGGACAGTGTCGTGGGTGCTGCGAGCGTTCCAGCTCCTGCGCCAGACACTGTTGACGAATCCACGAACATCAGTGACGTACAGCCACAACCCGGTGATGATGATGATGATGACGATGAAGCCGATCGCACTTGGGAGCCGGGTGATGAAGGGGCTTCATCGTCATCATCAGGAGAAGAGGGGTGCAGGTTGCCCCGGAGTCAGCAGCTGAGGCAGCAAAGTGGTAGCAGTCAGCATGGGGGCACAATTCCAAAGGCTGGAGCCGGCCGGGGCCGGGGCCGGGGTAGAGCACCTGCTGTGCGGCAGTCTACCTTATCGGGAGGTAGTGGAGCAGGGGTTCCTGGAGTTGGCAACAGCAGCAGTGAATCAGTGAGGCCAGGGGGTGGGAAAAGTAGCTACTCGGCAGTGTGGCAGTTTTTCCTGAGGCATCCGCAGGAGGGTAACATGGCCACATGCAAGATATGTAGGCAAAAGGTGAAGCGTGGCCAGGGTCCAAATGTTGGCACCACGGCCCTGCGTCAACATATGATGCGTCACCATAAAACGACCTGGGAGAACCGAGGCTCCCAAGGGGTGGTCCAGTCTGCTTCCTCACCAAGTGAGCTCCCAATTTCTGCCAGCCAAGGCTCCAGCACCTCAGCCGAAGGCAGCTGTGCGTCATACCCATCCTCTGTCGCTCCTGCTCCTCCTCCTCCTCCTCCAAGTCATGCATCCCGCCAGCAATCCATCAGCGAAGCCATGTCCAAGAGACAGCAGTATGCGCCCACTCATCCTACGGCGCAGAAGCTGAATGTGCTCCTGTCCAAGTTGCTGGTGCTGCAGTCGCTCCCTTTTCAGGTGGTGGAATCTGCACCTTTCAGAGAACTGATGGCTTGTGCCGAGCCGAGGTGGAGAGTCCCAAGCCGTCATTTCTTTGCCAAGAAGGCAGTACCAGCGCTGCACACTTTTGTTGAACAGAAGGTGGGCCAGTCCTTGAGCCTGTCGGTGTGTAGCAAAATACATGGCAGCGCCGACATCTGGAGCTGTAACTACGGTCAGGGGCAGTACATGTCGTTTACGGCCCACTGGGTGAATGTGGTCCCTTTGCAGCAGCAACTTGGACAGGTCACGCCGCTTCGGCCTCCGCGCTCTCTGCCCATTGGGCCTGTGACACCGTGCGACTCGGCCTCCTCATCCTCCGCCATCTCCTCACCCTCCACTGTAGGCTCAAGTCTCAGTGCCCCTCCAGTCTACCATGTGTGCAGGGCACGGAGGTGTCACGCAGTGCTTCACATGGTTTGTCTTGGCGAACGGAGTCACACAGGGGAGGAACTGCTTAAATGTATTCATCAGGAAATCCAAACATGGCTTACTCCGAGAAAACTTAAAATGGGAATCATGGTTACCGACAATGGGAAGAACATTTTGTCTGCGCTGCGCCAAGGAAGCCTGACCCATGCCCCCTGCATGGCTCACGTCTTCAATCTGGTTGTCAAGCGGTTTCTGAAGTGTTCCCCCCATCTGCAGGACATCCTAACAACTTCACGGAAACTTTGCATGCACTTCAGCCACTCCTACACTGCCAAACACACCCTTCTTGAGCTACAGCGTCAGAATGGTATCCCCCAACATAGTCTGATTTGCGATGTTTCCACCCGTTGGAATTCCACCCTTCACATGTTGGACCGATTATATGAACAGAGAAAAGCCATCACGGATTTCCTGATGATCCAAGCAGATAGGGGGACTCCCCTGTGTAACTTCAATGTCAACCAGTGGCAGCTCATACGTGACACCTGCCGTTTGCTCAGGCCCTTTGAGGAAGCCACTTTATTTGTCAGTCGGCAGGATTACGGGATGAACGACGTGATTCCACTGCTTCATGTACTGCAGCACATGTTGGAAACCGTGGCTGGTCAGGGCACTGGAGACATGGCGTTTACATCTTACGGCCACATGAACCCCCTTGGAGCTGAACTGGAGGAGGAGGAGGAGGAAGAGGAGGAGGAGGAGTTGCCCAGCGAAACACAGTTTAGGCTTGGCGAAATGGCTGGTTTATCTAGTCAGCGGACAGGAGAGGAGGAGCAGGAGCAGCCAGAGGAGCTAGAGGTTTTTGAGGAAGGAGAGACAGAGGACCCGGGCACACCGTGGCAGTATGCAGTGGAGATGGAGACAGGTAGTCCATCCGAGTCACTTGCGCAAATGGCACGAAGCATGCTCACGTGCTTGCGTAGTGACCCCAGAATTGTTTCCATCTGTCGGCGGGATGACTTCTGGCTGTCCACCTTATTGGACCCTCGCTTCCGGCACAAAATGGGGGCATTTTTTAAACCCACCGAGAGGGAGGACAAACTCAACTACTACAAAGACATTCTACGTAGGCAGTTGGCCGATGCCTATCTGCGCCATGGTCCATACTCTCGCAGGTCTGACTCGAGGGGACCTCTGCGCTCACCTTCCACTGCCATGGCCGCTGGGGGGGTTGGCAGCAGCAGCAGCAGAAGCTCCATCAGCAGCAGCAGCCTCAGTCTTCAGTCGCTAATGAGTAGCTTTCTACACCCGCATAGTGAGGCTACTCATGAGCAGCAGGAAGACCTGGAGCAGGACCTGAACCAGCAGGTCATGTCATACTTTGACATGACCATGCCAACACACCTTGAGGATCCGCTGGACTTCTGGGCAGCCAAACTTGATTTGTGGCCGCAACTAGCAGAGTTTGCCCTGGAAAAGCTGTCCTGCCCGGCAAGTAGCGTGCCATCTGAGCGGGTGTTTAGTGCGGCGGGGGCCATAGTTACGGCGAGGAGAACTCGTCTGTCAACTAAAAATGTGGAGAGACTCACCTTTGTCAAAATGAATCAGGGATGGATCAGCCAGGATTTCCACCCACCAATGCCTGATGCATGCGACTAGATTCAGCATGGTGCCACGTTTTACACTTTCCAAATGGTGCAAAACATATTTATGTCTTTAGGCCATTTTTTGGGCTCCTGCTGCTGCTACTGTCAACTCCTGCCAACTCCAGGGTGTGATTCATCCAATTTTTGGGCTCCTGAAGCCAACTCCAGTGTATATTTGGGCTCCTGCTGCTGCTACTGTCAACTCCTGCCAACTCCAGGGTGTGATTCATCCAATTTTTGGGCTCCTGAAGCCAACTCCAGTGTATATTTGGGCTCCTGCTGCTGCTGCTGCCAACTTCTGCCAACTCCAGGGTGTGATTCATCCAATTTTTGGGCTCCTGAAGCCAACTCCAGTGTATATTTGGGCTCCTGCTGCTGCTGCTGCCAACTTCTGCCAACTCCAGGGTGTGATTCATCCAATTTTTGGGCTCCTGAAGCCAACTCCAGTGTATATTTGGGCTCCTGCTGCTGCTGCTGCCAACTTCTGCCAACTCCAGGGTGTGATTCATCCAATTTTTGGGCTCCTGAAGCCAACTCCAGTGTATATTTGGGCTCCTGCTGCTGCTGCTGCCAACTTCTGCCAACTCCAGGGTGTGATTCATCCAATTTTTGGGCTCCTGAAGCCAACTCCAGTGTATATTTGGGCTCCTGCTGCTGCTGCTGTCAACTCCTGCCAACTCCAGGGTGTGATTCATCCAATTTTTGGGCTCCTGAAGCCAACTCCAGTGTATATTTGGGCTCCTGCTGCTGCTGCTGCCAACTTCTGCCAACTCCAGGGTGTGATTCATCCAATTTTTGGGCTCCTGAAGCCAACTCCAGTGTATATTTGGGCTCCTGCTGCTGCTGCTGCCAACTTCTGCCAACTCCAGGGTGTGATTCATCCAATTTTTGGGCTCCTGAAGCCAACTCCAGTGTATATTTGGGCTCCTGCTGCTGCTGCTGTCAACTCCTGCCAACTCCAGGGTGTGATTCATCCAATTTTTGGGCTCCTGAAGCCAACTCCAGTGTATATTTGGGCTCCTGCTGCTGCTGCTGCCAACTTCTGCCAACTCCAGGGTGTGATTCATCCAATTTTTGGGCTCCTGAAGCCAACTCCAGTGTATATTTGGGCTCCTGCTGCTGCTGCTGCCAACTTCTGCCAACTCCAGGGTGTGATTCATCCAATTTTTGGGCTCCTGAAGCCAACTCCAGTGTATATTTGGGCTCCTGCTGCTGCTGCTGTCAACTCCTGCCAACTCCAGGGTGTGATTCATCCAATTTTTGGGCTCCTGAAGCCAACTCCAGTGTATATTTGGGCTCCTGCTGCTGCTGCTGTCAACTCCTGCCAACTCCAGGGTGTGATTCATCCAATTTTTGGGCTCCTGAAGCCAACTCCAGTGTATATTTGGGCTCCTGCTGCTGCTGCTGCCAACTTCTGCCAACTCCAGGGTGTGATTCATCCAATTTTTGGGCTCCTGAAGCCAACTCCAGTGTATATTTGGGCTCCTGCTGCTGCTGCTGTCAACTCCTGCCAACTCCAGGGTGTGATTCATCCAATTTTTGGGCTCCTGAAGCCAACTCCAGTGTATATTTGGGCTCCTGCTGCTGCTGCTGTCAACTCCTGCCAACTCCAGGGTGTGATTCATCCAATTTTTGGGCTCCTGAAGCCAACTCCAGTGTATATTTGGGCTCCTGCTGCTGCTGCTGCCAACTTCTGCCAACTCCAGGGTGTGATTCATCCAATTTTTGGGCTCCTGAAGCCAACTCCAGTGTATATTTGGGCTCCTTCTGCTGCTGCTGCCAACTTCTGCCAACTCCAGGGTGTGATTCATCCAATTTTTGGGCTCCTGAAGCCAACTCCAGTGTATATTTGGGCTCCTTCTGCCCCTCATAGTGATGCCACTTCAACTCTCTGCAATTGTGCCGCTCTGCGATTCTATTAGCGATGCCTCTGATCTGCATGTGATATTTCTTAAAAGTATTATTTAACTAACCCAGCACGCATCCTGTGCGTGTTACAGCAAGGCTGAATGGTTTACAACCCTATTGAGGCTGTAGGAGGCTCAGAAATAGCCGTTTTTAATAGCGATTCGTCGCGAATTTATTCGGGTCGAAACGATTTTTGTCGGAAAATTCGGCGAATCAGTCGAATCGAATTTTTCAAAAGTTCGCTCATCTCTAGATAGGATGTCCAAATATATTGCTCAATTGATACACAATGACCAGGTGGGTTTTATACTGGGACGTCAAGTGGGTGATAACATCAGGAGAGTACTACAGTTGACTCATTTTGCTATCGAGAAGAATATTCCGGCTATGCTTTTGTCTTTAGATATCAGAAAAGCCTTAGATTCTGTTAATTGGAAATACCTATTCTATTTACTGGAGAAATTTGGTTTTGGGGCCAAATTTATTAACATCCTGAAGGCGATATATGCTAATCTGATGGCCTCTGTAAAATATGGTGGATGAAATAAAAGGGGGGAGATTTTAGAACACTAACTGCATTGTTGCATTGATGCATTGTACTTTTTTTTCTAGAACGAAAATGGAAATAGGGAATGTGAACAGGAGCCTCTCTCACACTGTGTTCATACTATTTGGCTTTCCCGGGTTGAGAACATTTCGCCCCCTCTTGGCCATACCCTTCTCCTCCATATACGCGGTGCTACTGGGCGGGAATTTGGTGGTCGTGTACGCCATTGTTCTGGAGAAAAGCCTCCACTCCCTGATGTATCTCCTCATCGCGTCTCTTCTGGCCGTCAATGTCGTCTGCACTTCCGCTATCATCCCCAAACTGCTCCTGGGACTCTTTGGCTCGAACCAGATCACCCTGGCGGGATGCCAGGCTCAGATATTCACTATGTATTCCAGCGTCATGGCGGAGACGGTTCTGTTGTTGCTGATGGCGGTGGACCGTTATCTGGCCATTAGCCGACCTTTACACTACAACACCATTGTAACAAGACATTTGACCGTCCACTTCTCTGTCAATTTATTGTTGCGTTTGTGTTGCCTTGTGTTCCCCCTAATGAACCTCATTTCTTCACTCCACTATTGCAAGTCCAATGTTATCTACCACTTCATGTGCGAGAACATGATGCTTTTCAACCTCGCGTGCGGTGACAACTCCCAAACCAAGATCATAACGCTGGCGGTGAGGATCGTCGTGACTCTGTTTGACGTCTGCGTCATCTTGATTTCCTATTCAATGGTTCTTCATGCGGTCATGAGGATAACGGCGGGAGTGGCGCGACACAAAGCTCTGCACACCTGCGGGACGCATCTGTTGGTGGTGTCACTCATGTACACATCTGGAATCATATCTGTCCTCCTACCGCAAACCACCACTTCCTACGACACGCAGAACGCTTCCAGCGTCTTTTACTTCCTATTCTCACCGTTGATAAACCCATTTATCTATGGGATGAGGATGAAGGAGATCCGACTCAGCGTGCTCAGGCGCGGGAAGGGGAAGGGACACCTTACATCTAATGACTCAGGTCGACTTGTTTCGTAATTTCAAGGTTATGCAGTGAAAGGGGGATTTGTTTTTTTCTTGACTGTTTACAAGGCTCTGGGATCTTCTTGGGCACAGACACAGGCATACAAGGAGTTTGGCTAATAGGGTTTGAAGGAGAAAAATTGAAAGTAGAAAGACCGAATTTTCCCTGAAATTAAAAAAAAAATGCCGGCATGGTGGGAGCGGGGAGACCGCCTGCGCTGTCAGTGGGCGGTGGAAGCCGGCTTCCACCGCCCGCTGACAGGGCAGCCGGCCTTCCCGCTCCCACCAAGCCGTGAAATGGAAGGAAAAAATGCCAGCATGGTGGGAGCGGGGAGGCCGGCTGTGCTGTCAGCTGTCATCAGAGGACGCGTCATCAGAGGAAGCCGGCTTCCTCTGATGACGCGTCCTCTGATGACAGCTGACAGTGCAGCCGGCCTCCCCGCTCCCACCAGAGATGAGCGATTCGCTAAAGTTCAATTCGGACGAACCGAAATTTCTTTGAGAAATTCGGCGAATCGCCCGAATCGAACTTTTGAGAAGTTCGCTCATCTCTAGTTTTCACCCCTCCCTCCTCATGTTGTGTCTGCTTGATGAGAAACAGATGTTCTTTATGTCTGAACTATATATACCATACAAGTGTATCTGTATATGTTCGAAATAGCCAATCAAATGCCGACATGTGTCCAGGCATCCAATCCGAATGGTCATTTAAGCTTCTTTGTCTGAAACTGTATTTAAGCAACGCCGAGGAAATGTTGAATTGGGTATCGAGGCATATCGGCCCACAGTTAACCGAATAAACATTGCATTTGCTGAAGACATTTTGCTTCTGAATATGTTTTTCCACAACAGGTTCTGTTTGGGGATGATTATCCTTAATCTGAAACCAACTAGCGTCAGATGGCTAATTGGGTTCTGTTTGGGGCTGATTATCCTTAATCTGAAACAAACTAGTGTCAGATGGCTAATTGGGTTCTGTTTGGGGATGATTATCCTTAATCTGAAACAAACTAGTGTCAGATGGCTAATTGGGTTCTGTTTGGGGATGATTATCCTTAATCTGAAACCAACTAGTGTCAGATGGCTAATTGGGTTCTGTTTGGGGATGATTATCCTTAATCTGAAACCAACTAGTGTCAGATGGCTAATTGGGTTCTGTTTAGGGATGATTATCCTTAATCTGAAACAAACTAGTGTCAGATGGCTATTGGGTTCTGTTTGGGGCTGATTATCCTTAATCTGAAACCAACTTGTGTCAGATGGCTATTGGGTTCTGTTTGGGGATGATTATCCTTAATCTGAAACCAACTAGTGTCAGATGGCTAATTGGGTTCTGTTTGGGGATGATTATCCTTAATCTGAAACCAACTAGTGTCAGATGGCTAACTGGGTTCTGTTTGGGGATGATTATCCTTAATCTGAAACCAACTAGCATCAGATGGCTAATTGGGTTCTGTTTGGGGATGATTATCCTTAATCTGAAACCAACTAGCATCAGATGGCTAATTGGGTTCTGTTTGGGGATGATTATCCTTAATCTGAAACCAACTAGCGTCAGATGGCTAATTGGGTTCTGTTTTGGGATGATTATCCTTAATCTGAAACCAACTAGCGTCAGATGGCTAATTGGGTTCTGTTTGGGGATGATTATCCTTAATCTGAAACAAACTAGTGTCAGATGGCTATTGGGTTCTGTTTGGGGCTGATTATCCCTAATCTGAAACCAACTAGTGTCAGATGGCTATTGGGTTCTGTTTGGGGATGATTATCCTTAATCTGAAACCAACTAGTGTCAGATGGGTAATTGGGTTCTGTTTGGGGATGATTATCCTTAATCTGAAACAAACTAGTGTCAGATGGCTAACTGGGTTCTGTTTGGGGATGATTATCCTTAATCTGAAACCAACTAGCGTCAGATGGCTAATTGGGTTCTGTTTGGGGGTGATTATCCTTAATCTGAAACCATCTAGTGTCAGATGGCTAATTGGGTTCTGTTTGGGGATGATTATCCTTAATCTGAAACCAACTAGCGTCAGATGGCTTATTGGGTTCTGTTTGGGGATGATTATCCTTAATCTGAAACCAACTAGTGTCAGATGGCTAATTGGGTTCTGTTTGGGGATGATTATCCTTAATCTGAAACCAACTAGTGTCAGATGGCTAATTGGGTTCTGTTTGGGGATGATTATACTTAATCTGAAACCAACTAGCGTCAGATGGCTAATTGGGTTCTGTTTGGGGATGATTATCCTTAATCTGAAACAAACTAGTGTCAGATGGCTATTGGGTTCTGTTTGGGGATGATTATCCCTAATCTGAAACCAACTAGTGTCAGATGGCTATTGGGTTCTGTTTGGGGATGATTATCCTTAATCTGAAACAAACTAGTGTCAGATGGCTACTTGGGTTCTGTTTGGGGATGATTATCCTTAATCTGAAACCAACTAGTGTCAGATGGCTAATTGGGTTCTGTTTGGGGATGATTATCCTTAATCTGAAACCAACTAGTGTCAGATGGCTAATTGGGTTCTGTTTGGGGCTGATTATCCTTAATCTGAAACCAACTTGTGTCAGATGGCTATTGGGTTCTGTTTGGGGATGATTATCCTTAATCTGAAACCAACTAGTGTCAGATGGCTAATTGGGTTCTGTTTGGGGATGATTATCCTTAATCTGAAACCAACTAGTGTCAGATGGCTAATTGGGTTCTGTTTGGGGATGATTACGTTAATCTGAAACCAACTAGCGTCAGATGGCTAATTGGGTTCTGTTTGGGGATGATTATCCTTAATCTGAAACCAACTAGTGTCAGATGGCTAATTGGGTTCTGTTTGGGGATGATTATCCTTAATCTGAAACCAACTAGCGTCAGATGGCTAATTGGGTTCTGTTTGGGGATGATTATCCTTAATCTGAAACCAACTAGTGTCAGATGGCTAATTGGGTTCTGTTTGGGGATGATTATCCTTAATCTGAAACCAACTAGCGTCAGATGGCTAATTGGGTTCTGTTTGGGCATGATTATCCTTAATCTGAAACCAACTAGCGTCAGATGGCTAATTGGGTTCTGTTTGGGGATGATTATCCTTAATCTGAAACCAACTAGCATTAGATGGCTAATTGGGTTCTGTTTGGGGATGATTATCCTTAATCTGAAACCAACTAGCGTCAGATGGCTAATTGGGTTCTGTTTGGGGATGATTATCCTTAATCTGAAACCAACTTGTGTCAGATGGCTATTGGGTTCTGTTTGGGGATGATTATCCTTAATCTGAAACCAACTAGTGTCAGATGGCTAATTGGGTTCTGTTTGGGGATGATTATCCTTAATCTGAAACCAACTAGTGTCAGATGGCTAATTGGGTTCTGTTTGGGGATGATTATCCTTAATCTGAAACCAACTAGCGTCAGATGGCTAATTGGGTTCTGTTTGGGGATGATTATCCTTAATCTGAAACCAACTAGTGTCAGATGGCTAATTGGGTTCTGTTTGGGGATGATTATCCTTAATCTGAAACCAACTAGCGTCAGATGGCTAATTGGGTTCTGTTTGGGGATGATTATCCTTAATCTGAAACCAACTAGCGTCAGATGGCTAATTGGGTTCTGTTTGGGGATGATTATCCTTAATCTGAAACCAACTAGCATTAGATGGCTAATTGGGTTCTGTTTGGGGATGATTATCCTTAATCTGAAACCAACTAGCGTCAGATGGCTAATTGGGTTCTGTTTGGGGATGATTATCCTTAATCTGAAACCAACTAGCGTCAGATGGCTAATTGGGTTCTGTTTTGGGATGATTATCCTTAATCTGAAACCAACTAGTGTCAGATGGCTAATTGGGTTCTGTTTGGGGATGATTATCCTTAATCTGAAACCAACTAGCGTCAGATGGCTAATTGGGTTCTGTTTGGGGATGATTATCCTTAATCTGAAACAAACTAGTGTCAGATGGCTATTGGGTTCTGTTTGGGGCTGATTATCCCTAATCTGAAACCAACTAGTGTCAGATGGCTATTGGGTTCTGTTTGGGGGTGATTATCCTTAATCTGAAACCATCTAGTGTCAGATGGCTAATTGGGTTCTGTTTGGGGATGATTATCCTTAATCTGAAACCAACTAGCGTCAGATGGCTTATTGGGTTCGGTTTGGGGATGATTATCCTTATTCTGAAACCAACTAGTGTCAGATGGCTAATTGGGTTCTGTTTGGGGATGATTATCCTTAATCTGAAACCAACTAGTGTCAGATGGCTAATTGGGTTCTGCTTGGGGATGATTATCCTTAATCTGAAACCAACTAGCGTCAGATGGCTAATTGGGTTCTGTTTGGGGATGATTATCCTTAATCTGAAACAAACTAGTGTCAGATGGCTATTGGGTTCTGTTTGGGGATGATTATCCCTAATCTGAAACCAACTAGTGTCAGATGGCTAATTGGGTTCTGTTTGGGGATGATTATCCTTAATCTGAAACCAACTAGCGTCAGATGGCTAATTGGGTTCTGTTTGGGGATGATTATCCTTAATCTGAAACCAACTAGCGTCAGATGGCTAATTGGGTTCTGTTTGGGGATGATTATCCTTAATCTGAAACCAACTAGCGTCAGATGGCTAATTGGGTTCTGTTTGGGGATGATTATCCTTAATCTGAAACCAACTAGCGTCAGATGGCTAATTGGGTTCTGTTTGGGGATGATTATCCTTAATCTGAAACCAACTAGCGTCAGATGGCTAATTGGGTTCTGTTTGGGGCTGTTTATCCTTAATCTGAAACCAACTAGCGTCAGATGGCTAATTGGGTTCTGTTTGGGGATGATTATCCTTAATCTGAAACCAACTAGCATCAGATGGCTAATTGGGTTCTGTTTAGGGATGATTATCCTTAATCTGAAACCAACTAGCGTCAGATGGCTAATTGGGTTCTGTTTGGGGATGATTATCCTTAATCTGAAACCAACTAGCGTCAGATGGCTAATTGGGTTCTGTTTGGGGATGATTATCCTTAATCTGAAACAAACTAGCGTCAGATGGCTAATTGGGTTCTGGTTGGGGCTGATTATCCTTTATCTGAAACCAACTAGCGTCAGATGGCGAATTGGGTTCTGTTTGGGGCTGATTATCCTTTATCTGAAACCAACTAGCTTCAGATGGCTAATTGGGTTCTGTTTGGGGATGATTATCCTTAATCTGAAACCAACTAGTGTCAGATGGCTAATTGGGTTCTGTTTGGGGATGATTATCCTTAATCTGAAACCAACTAGCGTCAGATGGCTAATTGGGTTCTGTTTGGGGATGATTATCCTTAATCTGAAACAAACTAGTGTCAGATGGCTAATTGGGTTCTGTGTAGGGATGATTATCCTTAATCTGAAAACAAACTAGCGTCAGATGGCTAATTGGGTTCTGTTTGGGGATGATTATCCTTAATCTGAAACAAACTAGTGTCAGATGGCTAATTGGGTTCTGTTTGGGGATGATTATCCTTAATCTGAAACCAACTAGCGTCAGATGGCTAATTGGGTTCTGTTTGGGGATGATTATCCTTAATCTGAAACAAACTAGTGTCAGATGGCTAATTGGGTTCTGTTTGGGGATGATTATCCTTAATCTGAAAACAAACTAGCGTCAGATGGCTAATTGGGTTCTGTTTGGGGATGATTATCCTTAATCTGAAACAAACTAGCGTCAGATGGCTAATTGGGTTCTGTTTGGGGAAGATTATCCTTAATCTGAAACCAACCAGTGTCAGGTGCGCTTAGTTTTATTTAATTTAAAAGATGTATGAGGAAGGCAAAGGTGAGCCTTAAATCTAAAACAAAAGCAAAGAGTGGTAATTGCCCTTGCGCCTTGTAAATGAAGGGTAGCGACTGGTGAACGCCGGACACGGCAGCAGTTACACATTTATCAAGCGGAATCTGTTGAGCGACTGGGATAGCGCCATGTAGCGTCCGATTCATCATTATCCCAGGCTCAGCGTACAGCGCTGGCGTTCAGCCTTGCAGAGCGCCATGTCTTACCTCTCGCTACCTGTCTCTCTCCCATACATTTCAATGGACGTTCTTTTACTTCTCTTTAAACAGGGTTTTTGTTTTATTATTATTTTTTTTTATTCTTAAATAATGTTGTGACCTCTCCTGGCCTTGAATAAGCCATTTTTTCTTTTTTTTTTTTTTTTATTTTTATACATTTATGCAGAATTGATATTACAGGTCTGGCATTAATGTGTTTATGTTAAAATGTTATTACAATGTCATTCCATGTGTTTTCGTTTTGTTACTGGTGGATACATGTTAAAATAACAACCTTTACTCACACAGCCTCCTGAGCTCTGGGCTACAGCAAAGCATTTTTGAGCGCCGGAGGCTGTTTTTTTGATGAATATGTTCTGAGTCGGTCGCACTGACCAGTCGCTAACATGCGCTCCCATAAAGCGCTGTACTGGTCATATAGCGACTCATTCATCAATGCTGCACAGCGACTGAGGCGCTCTGAACTACGGCCGAGCACAGCGACTACTAGCGGGCGCTCTGAAATGCCTGCTATAGACGCTCATCTGTCGCTAGTAATGAATCAGCCTGCCCGACTACAATCCCATAAAAAGGGCAATTTCACACATAGCAAGACAATATAATGTGCACTTAAATAGCTGCGTTATTTTGCATTTTGACGAGTGGTACTTGACTGGGTAAACATGTTTCTCCTGCTTGACTTTTTCAATACCCTATGTGTATGAGAATATAAGAAAAAGTATATATATATATATATATATATATATATATATATATATATATATATGTGTGTAAATGTAATAAAATTAAAGTGTATATGATGAAATTGTATCAAGTAAAATTATTTCCATTTTTGACACTTCAAACATCATTGGTACCTGTAACACACTTCTGTCCCCTGCATTGATAGGGGATTATTATTTTTTTCTAGACTCCATTTATCCATATATTTGTAATATCCATAAATTCATTATGATATCATCCACCCCAATGTTAGCAGGTATGAGACAATCATGTTAGGTTGTTTCCACTTAGCCCTTATGAGCTTTTTTCAGGACCGCTGTGGCTAGTTTGTATGGTTATGGTCCTGGTGTTTCATGTAGTTCTCTATTCTATTGATATAGATGTAATCTGTTAGTAGTGCGCTTCCTGCCCATCGCTGGGCTTCTTTGTATAAAAAAAAAGATATTTATTACCTGTCCTGCCATCTACTTGAAACTCCACGTGCCTCCTTTCGCCACCAGACGCGGCGTGTGTATGCGCCCAAACGAGCGCAGCTCTCCTTATGTACCGAGCTTTCACCCATCACCGCCGCGACTGCCGGGTATGTCTCTGTGTTAATGTTGTCCCTTACTGCGACGCCATTTTCTTGTAGTCCCGCATAGCGGCGCCATAAAATAATGCTTGTATAATTGCTATTAGTTCATTAATATAACACATATCACAATTATTATTTAGGAATATAGTGATATTCAAAGTAGGACAGCAAGGGGGTTTGGACCATTCCCCAAGCCAGATGGAATATATCTGGAGCTCATAATACTCTGACCTCGCCCATATTAATCATAAAACCAAGTATTTATGTAGCACACAAATATTTTACATACAAAACAGAAAATCATCAATACATTGATGCGGGGTCTTATATCAGCGCTTCTCATAGTTCATAAGGGCAGACTCGTTTCACCTTAACTGGCTTCCTCAGTGCCTTTAGAATTGGAAGCTCCCAATGTGTATGTAAGTTATCCATTTGAAAGATTGGCAAGGGTCATAGTGGATGATATCTTCAGCTAGACTAAATTATTGTATTACCAATTGATCTTTGTAATATGTCGTGTCCTCTTAAGGTGTATAAGCATATAGTCTCCAGCCACGGGTGCCAAGGATCAGGTGCCCAACTTATGTAGAGTATAATAGCAGTAATAGTAAAAGATACGCTCACCGCCACGGCCCAGTGCGGGCTGAGGGAAAGTTGCTGCGGCCGCGCACTGTTCAGATGACGTTCAGCAGGCAGAGGTCTGTCGGGGTCGTCTGCTGCTCTGCGTGCTAGATTTTCTAATGTTCTTGTTCGGATGGCTTAGGCTATAAGGATGACTTGGGCTAGAAGGATGACTTAGGCTATAAGGATGACTTAGGCTGTAAGGATGGCTTAGGCTATAAGGATGGCTAAGGCTACAAGGATGGCTTGGGCTATAAGGATGGCTTGGGCTATAAGGATGGCTTGGGCTATAAGGATGACTTGGTCTATAAGGATGGCTTAGGCTACAAGGATGGCTTAGGCTGTAAGGATGGCTTAGGCTATAAGGATGGCTTAGGCTATAAGGATGACTTAGGCTGTAAGGATGGCTTAGGCTATAAGGATGGCTTAGGCTATAAGGATGGCTTAGGCTACAAGGATGGCTTGGGCTATAAGGATGGCTTGGGCTATAAGGATGACTTGGGCTATAAGGATGGCTTAGGCTACAAGGATGGCTTGGGCTATAAGGATGACGTGGGCTATAAGGATGGCTTGGGCTATAAGGATGGCTTAGGCTATATGAAAGTGGCCGCTCCTGCGGCGCTATAGTAAGAAGAAATGGAGCCGCTCCTGCGGCTTAGATCAGGCCGCTTGTGCTGTGGTGTGGTCCGGCTGGGCGGAGTCCCATTAGAAGTGTGTTCACCGAGGGGGTCATTAACTCAACATGGTTTATATAATAGCAGTAATAGTAAAAGATACGCTCACCGCCACGGCCCAGTGCGGGCTGAGGGAAAGTTGCTGCGGCCGCGCACTGTTCAGATGACGTTCAGCAGGCAGAGGTCTGTCGGGGTCGTCTGCTGCTCTGCGTGCTAGATTTTCTAATGTTCTTGTTCGGATGGCTTAGGCTATAAGGATGACTTGGGCTAGAAGGATGACTTAGGCTATAAGGATGACTTAGGCTGTAAGGATGGCTTAGGCTATAAGGATGGCTTGGGCTATAAGGATGGCTTGGGCTATAAGGATGGCTTAGGCTGTAAGGATGGCTTGGGCTATAAGGATGGCTTAGGCTATAAGGATGACTTGGGCTATAAGGATGACTTGGGCTATAAGGATGGCTTAGGCTACAAGGATGGCTTGGGCTATAAGGATGGCTTGGGCTATAAGGATGGCTTGGGCTATAAGGATGACTTGGGCTATAAGGATGGCTTAGGCTACAAGGATGGCTTAGGCTGTAAGGATGGCTTAGGCTATAAGGATGGCTTAGGCTATAAGGATGACTTAGGCTGTAAGGATGGCTTAGGCTATAAGGATGGCTTAGGCTATAAGGATGACTTAGGCTGTAAGGATGGCTTAGGCTATAAGGATGGCTTAGGCTACAAGGATGGCTTGGGCTATAAGGATGGCTTGGGCTATAAGGATGACTTGGGCTATAAGGATGGCTTAGGCTACAAGGATGGCTTGGGCTATAAGGATGACTTGGGCTATAAGGATGACTTGGGCTATAAGGATGGCTTAGGCTACAAGGATGGCTTGGGCTATAAGGATGACTTGGGCTATAAGGATGGCTTAGGCTACAAGGATGGCTTGGGCTATAAGGATGACTTGGGCTATAAGGATGGCTTGGGCTATAATGATGGCTTAGGCTACAAGGATGGCTTGGGCTATAAGGATGGCTTAGGCTACAAGGATGGCTTGGGCTATAAGGATGGCTTAGGCTACAAGGATGGCTTGGGCTATAAGGATGACTTGGGCTATAAGGATGGCTTGGGCTATAATGATGGCTTAGGCTACAAGGATGACGTGGGCTATAAGGATGACTAAGGCTATAAGGATGGCTTAGGCTATATGAAACAGGGCCGCTCCTGCGGCGCTATAGTAAGAAGAAATGGAGCCGCTCCTGCGGCTTAGATCAGGCCGCTTGTGCTGTGTTTTGGTCCGGCTGGGCGGAGTCCCATTAGAAGTGTGTTCACCGAGGGGGTCATTAACTCAACATGGTTTATTTTGACACCCACAGTCCATAAGACAAAATATAAACTGGACTAACACCCTTTTGTCTTTTACGGGTGTTGGTCCCACAGACAGCTAATCAAAACAAGCTGGGGAGGGGGGGCATCAACATTTCGGGAGCCCCCTTCGCACATAACCCCCCCAGAACACCCGATATCTACACCTCAACTACAATCCAGTGGTGGGACACGGAGTTCCGCAATTGGCTGGCGGGGCATACGTGGGCCATGGTTGTGTCCTGTTCTGTTTCTGCACACACCTGAACTCTGAACTATATTTTTGCACATATCTGGGCTCTGAGCTTCTCAGCTCTTTTCCTGCACACACTCTGTACCAGACTCTGGGCTCACTGGTCATTGGCAACAGTTGTAAGACCCCGGCCTGTGTGCAGCACAGTCCATCTCCTCCTGTGGGCAGCCCACTGTAGATTCCCCACTCTTGCTGGTAGATTCCCCACTCTTGCTGGTAGATTCCCCACTCTTGCTGGTAGATTCCCCACTCTTGCTGGTAGATTCCCCACTCTTGCTGGTAGATTCCCCACCCTGGAGCTGCCTTGTGGTGTAGTACTGCAGACTTTCCGTACTGACCTCCTAACAACTCAGCCAGCGTCAACCTTGTCTTCCAGTTCCTGAGTTCCAGCTCGGCTCCCCGGAATCTACAATTCATCAATAGCTGACACTCTGGTCTTACCCTCTGCTGCAATTCCCCTGTAATCACTATCAGGGTCGCAGTTGATACTGCTGGAAGTAGTCCGTGCCCATCTCTGCCTAAACCACAACAAGGGACATGACATCTACTAGCATGAATTATGGCTCTCACATACCTGTTAGTTTTTCTTCTACCCAGCACTCATGACCTGTATTATTTGCACCTGTTTGAACTCATTACCTCTAAAAAGAAATATCTGTCCACACAGTCAATCAATCACACTCTGACCTCTCAACCATGGCCAAGACCAAAGAGCTGGTATAGGTTACAGGACGATAGGCAAGCAGCTTGGTGAGAAGGCCACAAGTGTTGGCACAATTATTAGGAAATGGAAGCAACACCAGATGACTGTCAATCGGGAGGCTCTCGATCAGGGGACTCGATGCAAGATCTTACCTTGTGGGGTAGAGAGGATTCTGGCGAAGATCAGGAACTACACAGGAGGACCTGATCAATGACCTAAGGAGAACTAGGACCATGGTCTCAATAACACACTATGCTGCATTAAAATCCTGCAGGGCACGCAAGGCCCCCCTGCTGACGCCAGCACATGCCCAGGACCATTTGAAGTTCACCAAATGACCATCTGGAAGATCCAGAGGAGGCATAGAAGAAGGTCAAGTGGTCAGATGAGACATGAATATAACTTTTTGGTATCACCGTGTTTGGAGGAAGAAGAAGGATGAGTACAACCCCAAGAATACTTACCATCCATGAAGCATGGGGGTGGAAAAATACTATGGGGGCACTTTCCTGGGGAAAAGACAACTGTGAACTACTAAAGTCGGTTGAGGTGAACCATTTTTACACGACCTGCCTTGTTGTGTAACATGGTAGTAAAAGAAAAAAAAGGGAGTCACCCTTCACTTGGAACATTTGGTGGGGTGGCTTAAAGCAATGCCATGCTGGTTTGGGTTGATCCTTACATAAATTAATACATACATAAATTAATATCGGAAAAATAGGGGTTATATAGGTTATATAGGTTATATTGGCCCTATTTTGCTCGATCCCATGGCATAGTAAACAGTTCCACATAATGATTTCTATATACTAATATAAATTGCCTTTTTCAAATTATGTCCAAATAGCCATTACAGGACATTACATAATTATGTTTTTTAGATCTTCAACTCTTGTGGGACACATACACAATACACCCTGTCAAGCACAACCCCAAGATTACACAGGGAAATAAGAGTGTGCCAATACCGGCATCCCAAATTGATACAACAATACACCAAAGAACTCTGCGGGTCCAGCAATCCGCAGAAGGGGGACTAATACCAAGAAGGCACCACTCTCACCCTAATAATAATTCAATAACACCATTAGAACTTAATATCCATCTATTTAATTCATCCAAAAAAATCTTAAAAACACATTAAGGACAATACAACATTGCTACAAACATTTAAAAAACATATACAAGACCAACCTCAGCAGGAGGGACCTAATCAATCCCCATTATCCACATTATACCTAAATTATCCCTCCTATTCAGCATATATATAGCCTATCAAGAATTACTAAAGTGCCAATGTGCAAAGTGTCATAAGTGCAAAAAAGATCAATGAATATACAAATCAAATACACATATGAAAGAACACAAACTAACTTGGATAAATTCACCTCCGTGTAAGATATGATCCCCTCCTGCTGAGCAAAGTATGAAATTCACCCACGCGTTCCGTGACCGACTTTCTCAAGGTGCCACAACTAGTGCCCCTGCCTTTATAGTCCTGAAGAAAAGGGCGCCCCCCCCCCCCCCCCCCGGAGAATGCGGCGGACGCACTCACGCCGGAAAAGGAGTGGCACAGGTACACGCTCCATTCTCCACCCCCCGGAGATAGACAAGGCGTCAAAGCCGTGCCCCCACACGCCCCCCAGACCACACCCCCGACACGCCCCACACAGCAACGTCGCATGACGGCGCACGTCCATGGAGACGGTCGAGAGTGCGAGGGGGGCGGGGGCAGAGCCGACGCTGCGGTGATACAGCGAGCAGTGACAGACCGCATGCTGGGGGAAGCACTGGCTGCGCTACAAGCATCTCCATATGAATGACCCCAAATAAAAAAAGAACAATATATACAACAGACGACTCATGTGTACAGGTATTTGAAGCAATTAAGAATATTAATTTCTATAATGTATCAAAAAATAGTCAATGCAATTTAAATCGACAAACCCACGGCTCAATGGTAATTAACACAGTGGAATATATTGGAGTAAATTCAACACACAAAGTGTATAAAAAAGATATATAGTGATCATAGAGGTACATAATTAACTAACAGTGATGATCTCATTCCTATATAGAGCAGATAAATACCTCAATCCACATAAGACCCCAAACAATGTCCACATAAATAAAATAAATTAATAAACCAATAAATAATTAATCAATTAATTCATTAATTCATAAAGTATATCAGTATACTTCCAACTAATTAAATGCAATATTCTAGAGATTCCAAAAAATGCAATATTCCAATATGCCCTTCCCAAAAAAAATAAAAAACCCTTGTGGGGAAATATAAATCGGCAAGCCAGAGAATATTATTGGACCAACTGTGTACCACCCTCCAAACAGCCGTGCCCCCCCCCCCATATGTCTCATGTAGAGTCATTCTATTGTGGTATCCTGGTGCATTTGAGCACCCATGTTTTATGTATATGAGTGAATACTAAATATCATATCTGTATTTACATAGATTTCATGTAAGGGCGCTGAAGAAGCCTCAATGGAGGCGAAACTAGTCCGCCCCATTAATGAAAACTGATCTTCACCATTGAGCAAGATACATGATTATACTATTTGTTTTGTGAGCGGTTGGGCGAACGGCAGTGACACGGACAACAGTCTTTAAACAGCAAAACGGCTTTATTGAGCAAATCAAACGCAAATTATCACTTACTTCAGGGATTGCAGCATCAACGCAATAAATCAAAAGTGGTTACTTCACCCAAATCAATGTAAGTCCAGGGCTGGGTACTCCAGCAAGCTGTAACTCCAAGGTAAGTTAAGTCCACTTTGTAGGGCGTACAAGCCCTCTGCTGCTCATCCCCACAAGTCCAAGGTTAGGAGTGCAGAGGCCAAGTTCTCCGGCTTGCTTGCAGTCCTTTTGTTCACCAGTTGTGCAATACAGCCTGGGCTCCCTCCTTCAGGCTGGTCAATAGACAACTGACAGGCTTTTTATTCAGGCTTCCCCTGCAATCAGCCTGATCACCTGTGCACGGCCTAAGATCATGGAACAAAGCTGAAAGGGATTGGGGAAAGTGACCTGGGTCCTGAAAACCCGGATCGTGCCTGATACAGCCTAGCAGGGGAGAAATACACACCATTTATGACATTTTTATACTCTTTACTAGAGATGAGCGAACTTCTTGAAAGTTCGATTCGGGCGATTCGCCGAATTTCCCCGAGAAATTCAGGTTCGCCCGAATCGAACTTTCACGAATCGCTCCCACCATGCCGGCATTTTTTTTTTTTTTTTTACACGAACCTAAAAAAATTCGGGTTCGTGCCGAATCGAATTTTCCCTGAAATTCGGAGCGAATTCCGGTTCATCCGAACCGGTTCGCTCATCCCTACTCTTTACCACAGTTTGTATTCATGTAGATGAATTTAGGAACAAAAAATAGGATTGTGCCTGCACCACCCCACAAACTACAACATAAATTTATTTAAGACATTAAGACATTAAAAATATAGAGCTCATACATAATTTCTTAAAAACCATATTCTTTCAATGGGAGACTACCAAGCCAGAAAAAGTGTCATAGTGCAGTATAAAAGTGCTAAGTGAATACAAAACTAATTAATATAATGTTACACTTATAATAAAGTCAAAACCTAAATAACTACCACAATCCTTAAAATCTCTAAAGTGCCAAGTGCAAAGCCAAAAACAACAGCAAGAAAATATATTTGTGCTAACTTAAATCCAACTACACTAAAAGTATATGAAAAAATATTATTGGAAATCTATCACCATATTAGAACTGGCTGGGTCTCCCTGTTGATTTCTGGTGCCCCTTTACCCACGCGCTCCGTGGAGTAAACCACTTTTGCAAGGTGCCAAGAACAAAGACAAAAGAGTACCTGTGTCCTCAACCTTATATAGTAGATCGAGCCGGCTCCCCGTGCAGGTGAATCAAATTAATGAACGTCCTCTCCCGCGCCCAGCGGCCCCGGCCGGCAGCCGCCCAACACGGGAGGTACGTGATCCTACGTCACACGTTGATGCGTCCTATCACCGTCAGTCCCCCAGACCGCCCAGCCATCCGCGTCACCATACTCCGCCGCAGCTCAGCGTGTAACTGTGGCAACCGACGCCGGTGCGGGGGAAGCATGTAGATGAAGTTGTTAGTGTGTGCTATAGCACATGCACAAATAGTGTTTTTAGAGTAACTCAACAATAAAAGAGTGTATAAATTGAGTTTTAATCTATCTTGTATGTACATTAATTGGTATGTGTAATCATTGCGAGGTTAAGGTTGATGTGAGCTCTCTTGTCTCAAAGGGGTCAGCCTAAACCCCTATTTTTCCGATATTGAAAAGACAACTGCCCCGTATTAAAGGGAGGAAAGATATCGCAAGCTTTTGCCCAAAAACCTCCTTCCCTCAGCAAGAAAACTGAAGATGAGTCATGGCTTGGTCTTCCAGCATGACAGTGACCCGAAACACACAACCAGGACAACTAAGGAGCGGCTCCGTAAGAAACAATTCAAGATCCTGACCTAGCCAGTGTCCAGACCTGAACCAAACAGAAAATCTTTGAAGGGAGCTTAAAATGAATGTGTCCCAGTGGCAGCCCGAAACCCGAAAGATCTGAAGAAGATCTGTAGGGGTGCGGGACTCTTCATAGACATGAGGAGCAGTTGGACTTGAGTGAATGACCAGTACAGTCACACTGCTGCACGAGTCTATCACTCTATGCATTCTCTCCAAGATCTCTGTGCCTGGGACCCCAGATGCTGGATGGGGGGGGGGGGGGGGGTTGGTGCTGGATCCCAGGTGGGGTAAGGCGTTTATTTTTTTGTATCCCCTGTCCTGTCTGAGCACCCGGAGAGAGTGAGGCGGAGTGAGGGGTTACATAGAGACTGGACTTCCGCTGTGAAGTGAAATGGGTGGGTACGTAATAAACAAAACAAAAATATGGGGCTGCACTGGCTACAAAATCAAATAGTGTGCATGCCAGGGGATAACCATATGGACAATAAAATAAAATCCCCCACAAGTGCGGCACCACAGCTTTATAAAAGAATCTCAATTTTATTGTATAGAAAAGGGCCAAACATGACATAAACACATTACATAGTTAAAAAACACATATGACACACAACCACTAAGGGGCACTGCTGTATAGCCACCACTTATAGCCAATGGTAAATGTAAATGACAGGGCATGAATAACTAACCTATAAAATATAATGATTAATAATCACTGTCCCTGTACAAAACAATATCTTATATTATACTGTGCAGTCAATTATAAAGTGCCAAGTGCTAATGCATAACAATAAGAGGATAAACCAGGTGAAGAATAAAGTGCAGTCAAATAATAAGCCCAGTCAGAAAGTTCTCACATGTCCACAATACACTGGCAGTGCTGGAAGCAGACCCCCCCCCCCTTCCAAGTGAAATGCATATAAACCTTTTGGAGCAGTTTTGTATTTAGGGAGCAGACCGGGTTGCAGGTAAGTATAGATGGCAACAGATTGGAGTATAGTTGATATACAGTTCACAAGAAGTAGGGTTGGAGCTATTTGTATTTCAGCCAATGTGGGAGTCTGTCAGCATGCCGGCAGTTACAATATTGCGTTTGCCAGATACACAGCCCTACAGGATGCAGCAAATCACACTCCTTCATGTTAGACAGTGGACCGTAATATACAGTGGACAGCGGCATGAGTGCACCGCACACCGCACACACCCCACAAAGCTGAAAGCTTCAATAACAGGCTCATGGCGGCTTAACATTGTATCTCATCTGATTACAATAGAAACAAAGTTCTCACATCAGCTTCTCTTTGGTTGTAACAATGTAACACAATGTAATTCTCAGCAGGGAGCTGCTGGGCTTTTCAGAATGACTCGTCTTGTTTTCTATAATCACTGAATACTGAATACTTCATTGACCTCCAAGTAAGTACAGGATACATACAAGGAATGCTTTTTGGCAGGAGATTCACCATTAGAGCTATAAACAATAGACATATAATACAATACCTATAATACATACAATACATAGTAATAACACAGTAACATAGTAGTGATAGGTAAAAGTTCAGTGTGTTCTTGTCTTTGACTGTAGCTCCACTGTACCAGACAGTGAAGGAGGAGGTCAGAAGCGATCCTATGGCAGCATTGTAAATGGTTTTTAGAATCCTTTTAGACATACCGTATCTTACCAATTGTCTCAGGATGATATAGCCTCTGTTGGGCCTTCTTTAAGATGATGGTAGCTTGCTCCACTTCAAGTCTTGCGTGATCACGGTACCAAGAATTTTGTGCTGGTAACGATTTTGACTTCTTCATCACCAATTGAAATGGGATGGTGCGTTAGGTGGAATCGCCTGACGTAAATTATGAGTTCAGCTGTTTTCTGGGTGTTCAGGATAAGGTTGTTAGCCCTGCACCAGGATTCCAGGGTTTTGACTTGGGTCCGGTAGGTAGACTCATTGTTTTTTGTTGATGAGGCCTACCAAGGTGGTATCATCTGCATACTTATTGATCTTGATTGAAGGATCTGAGAAGGTGAAGTCATTTGTGTACAGTGAGAAGAGAAGGGGAGACATAACACATCCCTGTGGGGCACCGATATTCGTGATCCTAGACGAGGAAACAAAGGGGCCCAGTTTGACTCTCTGGGACCTGCCAGTAAGAAAGTTAATAATCCAGTCAGATAAACGTGATGAGATGCCCAGTGAAAACATCTTCCCATGGAGAATTTGGGGATCAATGGTGTTAAAAACAGATGAGAAATCTACAAATAGCAATCTGGTTTCTGACTTGGGGCGATCAACATGATCTAATGTGAACTTGATTGCCAGATTAACTGAGTCCTCTGCAGATCTGTTTGCTTTGTATGCAAACTGTAGTGGTTCCCACTGGGAGCCAATAGCCTCCTTGAGGAAAGACATGACCAATCGTTCGAAAACCTTCATGACCACTGGGGTCAGAGCAAAGGGTCTGTAGTCACTTTGGGACTGGAATAATAATTGAATTCTTCAGACAGTCAGGGACAATTCCAGCCTCTAGTGAGCTTCTGCAGATGTTGGTTAGGACCGGAGCAATCTGTTCTGCACATACCTTGAGGTAGGAATTCCATCGGGACCAGATGCTTTCCTGGGGTTCCTGGGGTTGAGGGTCGACAGAATCTTCTTAACATCTGACACTTCAAGGATAAAGTATCTGGACAGGATGTGCTACTTACGAGTGTTAGAGGATTAATAAGGCCTCCTACAGACTTCATTGTGTCAAACCGGCTGTAGAAGTGATTTAGTTCCTCAGCAAGCTCCTTGCTCGGAGTGATGTGAGGGGAGGAACCTTCACTCCACTGAATCACAGCAGGAAGGAGATATAATGTAGGTCCGACCACAGAGAGCTGGAGCCGTGGTCAGAGGCTGCAGACACACAATGATGGGAGGATTCTGCTTGTGTGCAGTTACTGTAAGTTAGGAAGCATGTTCACTAGAGATGAGCGAATCAGAGTTTTCAGGGAACATTTGACTCGGCAGGAATCAGATTTTGTTGGGGTTCGTGCAACCTAATTTTCCCTGACATTCACCGTCACTAACCCACACGTCCGCTCCCCCATCGCTCGGGTCCAGCTGGGGGCACTGAGAGTGCAGCCAACTTCCCTGCTGTTTGCATTGCACAGCAGCGTGTGCAAGCAGGCTTCTGCACCGCAGCGTGGTGAGGGGGCGAGGTAAGTGATTAATAACAGTAAGTCATTAAAAATGTAATTCGGATGAACCAAAATTTCAGAAAATTCAGAATTTAGCAGAATTCAGAAAATAGCCCGAATTGAATTTTCGAAAGAATTGCTCATCTCTAATGTTGACACACTGCAAGCTGCTATAACACATGGACACACGGTGGCGCTCTTTTCAGACATAGTATGGTCCGTATGTTACTGCTTGAACCTACGCATGAGTTGAATGATCATAGAAGAGAATAGAACCGTATGAAAGTGTTAATGTGGGTGTGGCAACAGCAATGTGATGTAAGCACACTGTGTGCTTAGCCTATTCATAATGGGCCATGCTTGGATAAGTCTGGGTGTAGGACCCGTGGCAAGGTTGGCAAACAGAGAAAAAACGATGGAATACAGGGTGGGCAGGCTGTTGATTGCTGGCAGCCTGATCAAAGACTGGAGCCAGACATCTGAACACTGAGAGCAGAGAGAGGAGAGTGGGGTTTTAGAGCTAAAGAGAGAGGCAGCAAATCAGGACATCTGGGGAAGGAGTGGGGGGGTGTGCTGTGCAAGCCAGCTTCTGCCCCGCAGCGTGGTGAGGGAGTGAGGTAAGTGATCGATATTGGGGGTCATTAAAAATGCGATTTGGACGAACCAAAATTTCTTGGGAAAATTCAGTTGAAAGATTTGCGCATCTCTAACGCTGACACACTGCAAGCTGCTATAACACGTGGATACACGGTGGCGCTCTTTTCAGACATAAATCTGGTCCGTACATTACTGCATGGGCCTACGCATGAGTTAAATGATTATAGAAGAGAATAGAACCATATGAAAGTGTTAACAGGTCAGGTTCACTTTAAATGAATTATAATAATAATAAGTTAAATAAATGTAATAAAAACAAGTCATCCTGCCCCCTGGGATTGGCTGCTGTGTCCGGGCCGCACTGTGAATTGAGCCCAAATCCCGACGGGCGTTCCGGTGCTGTATATAAATATCCTACACCCGACTGCACGCCCCTGCTGCTAAGACTTGGGAAGATGGCCGCACATCTATTCCCAACATGCCGAGGTCCTCC
Organism: Gastrophryne carolinensis; assembly: GCA_027917425.1. Taxonomy (NCBI): domain Eukaryota; kingdom Metazoa; phylum Chordata; class Amphibia; order Anura; family Microhylidae; genus Gastrophryne; species Gastrophryne carolinensis. Next base: position 2,539,996 of record CM051236.1, on the reverse strand, counting down.
GCAGATTTATCTTTAATTTATTCCGTGTAACACTGGCTGCCGTGATTCTCATACAGCTACAAAAACGACACACCTGAAATAACGCAACATACACAACAAAGAGCGCTTGATTGTTGTCCCATTGTCTCGGGCTACATGTTGCTCTGTCCCAAACATCAATCCATTTTCAAAAAGTAATTTGACCCGGGAAGTGTGCATGGTGGTGATCTGTCTCTTCTGTGGGTTCTTCCTTTTCACATATCCTAATCTATTGATAAGTCCTGGTTATGGGGAATGGGGTGAGGGTCACAGAATAAACTAGATTTTTTGCAAGAGATTAGTGTAAACTGGCAGCTTCTAGCTCTACAGACGGCCACTTAGGGCGATTAGAACATAGACCATAGAGAACATACTACATTGGTCTACAGACGGTCACTTAGGGCGATTAGAACATAGACCATAGAGAACATACTACATTGGTCTACAGACGGTCACTTAGGGCGATTAGAACATAGACCATAGAGAACATACTACATTGGTCTACAGACGGTCACTTAGGGCGATTAGAATATAGACCATAGAGAACATACTACATTGGTCTACAGATGGTCACTTAGGGCGATTAGACCATAGAGAACATACTACATTGGTCTACAGACGGCCACTTAGGGCGATTAGAACATAGACCATAGAGAACATACTACATTGGTCTACAGACGGTCACTTAGGGCGATTAGACCATAGAGAACATACTACAAATCCCATATCTTATGAAAATGGGGCAAAGTATAACAATCATGGCTATCTTCTCATTAGCCAAAATCTTGATTCTTTTGATTTTTATTAAAGCTCAGAGTTCCCCTTTAGTGTCAGTCAGGGGGCAGAAGATACATTCGGGGAGCAACAGGAAACTGAGAATGGTTGGGAGGTTTTTGGAGGGGAAATGGCAGGCAACAATGTATTAAGCAGAAGATTCATAAGGGGAAGTCAGAGGGACATTGTCGATAACCATGATAAGACTGGTTACAGATGTGCTTGTTCTGAACTTTGCGAGTTCCCAAACCCGAACACAGGCTTCTGCCAGAGGTCCGTGTTCAAGTTTGATGTCCAACACGAAAAAGCTGGTAGATGGGCTGCTGAGCAACCCATCAACCTGCTTCACCTGAGAGTGCACTCACCTCAGCCCGCGATCCTCAGTGGCAGCAGCGGAGCAGCATCATTTGAATCTGAAAAAAGATGTCCGCCGGCTCCCATGAGTGAGGACACTTCTAGTTCCAGCACTGCAGCTGGCACTAGAAGTATCCCCACTCATGGGAGCCAACGGATCACAGGCTGAGGTGAGTTACAGAAGCACGCTTACTGCTGCACAACCCCCCCCCCCCCCTCCCATAAAGTTTAGGTTCCCAAACCCAGCGGAACTTGCCAGACCCAAAACGTGGGATGTTTGTCCACCCCTACTCCTCATGTAACACGTCTGCTAGGGCTACTACAGAGACGGGGCCCAGGTGCAGTCAGAAGTGAGTAGGAAGACGTGGCTGTAGTGAAGCAGAGTTGTGCTGAGTTGCAGAGAAATATTGAGAAGACAGAAATTCGGGGAATTCCAGGCAGAGGCGGAGATGACCCTGGCAGGAAGAAGCCCGGAGGGTCCTGGCATTGGATCTGACAGAGGAGGCTCCCCTTAGGAGTAGACAGGATCTAAAGGGACTGACCGGACGTGAGGAGGAAGCCGCTGTGCCTGAGACTCCGGTAAGTTGTGGCTGCCCCTGTCTGGGGCCCTGGCCCTGCAGTGGCTGTTGTGTGAGGGAGAAGCCCTTGTGTTGGGAAATAGCCCGGCCTCGGATGCTATGGAGTAGAGCTTCCGCGTGTGTTAGTTGCTGGCGACCTGATTGCCCCCTCTGCTCAGGGCCGGCTCCAGGTTTATGTGGGCCCTTGGGCGGGATGGTCTCAGTGGGCCCCTTAGTGGTGAAGGGTCGCGTCACTTCACCGAGGGACATCCCAAATCTGGATGCCCCCTAAGGATCATGCTATTTGGACCAATCTCTAGTTTTGGTCTACTTTGAAGCGCACCAAACCCCTTTAAACCTGACCTTGGAGTCTAAACGAATCTAGATTCTCCTGATTTTGGATGCCCCTGTGTGTGACCCCCCCCCCCCTCCCATTTGTTCATTACTTTCCTCGAACTGACGAATGCACTGTAGGATCGCCAGTTTAAGTTAATGGCCAAACCTGGGGGGTCCAGAGGGGAGGCTCCTTCCTCTCTCCCCGGTGGGGACAGCACAGGCAGTAGTGGAACCTTATTGCTGCATAGTGTTGTCCCCGCCCAGTGGGGAAAAGAAGTTGCACCGCCACCTTGGTCATCGCTGGCATGCCGCAAGGAGATGTGGGCACCAACTGTGGCAGTGCCCTCCCATGGTCGAGTGCCGGTCAAGCGCCATCGAACAACCCCAAGGCCGGCCCTGTCAGTGGGCCCCCTGGAGGCTGGGGGCCCCCGGCAGCTGCCCCACCTTGCCAGGTGCTGACGCCGGCCCTGCCTCTTGACTTCGCTGAGTGGCGCTAGATTTTAAAGAGGCCGGCTAAAGCCGTTCTGTCACTAACAGACGGCTAAGCAGTGGGGGGGGGGGGGCAGCGATTGGGCCCTGAAGCAACCGGATGTCGCCACAGCAGGCCGCGGCAACATCCAAAAGGTAAGTAGGGGCCAATGGGGGAGGGAATCGGACCCTTTTTCTTTTTAGTCCGATTTCTACAAAGCGATACAAGTTTATGTGAGCTGTGTATTTGACCGCGATGTGGATTAAAGCATTAAATCTTTCTTTTCATGACACAATAAAACAAGCTGATGCTTTCACTTATCCTGCTTGCCGTTGAGTGTCTGACATTATCTGAGTCAAGCTGACACCGTGCCACATAGATTTACGATTGAGTAAACTGTGACTGCTGCTCTTTGACGATGTTTACTAGCATTGTCATTAAAGCTGACCCCGATACTACCCAGGGCCGGCTCCAGGGTTATACTGGCCCTTTGGGAGACAGAGTCTCAGTAGGCCCCATTGCAATGTCTTATTATATGTCATACATGGTGATAAAGTTAAATCTATGGTATATACTGCCAAAGAATAGAAAAGGGAAGGAATAGAAAAAGAATGGCAGAAACATAAAGCAGGGGAAAAAAGAAAAAGAAAAGAAATGAAAAAAATAGAAAGAATATATGAAGGAAACAAATATAAAAAATAAAAAGAATGACAGAAAGAAAGAATAAATGAATGACAGAAACAGAGAAAGAATAATAAAAGGACTGACAGAAAAAAAAGACAAAAGGACTAACAGAAAAAAACGAGACAAAAGGACTGACAGAAAAAAGAGACAAAGGGAATGACAGAAAAAAAGAAAGAAAGAATGACTGAAAGAATAAAAGGGATAAAAGGAAAAAAATAGAAAAAAGAAATAAAGTAAAAGAATGGCAGAATGAGCAGATAGAAGAAACACAGAATAGATGGGAAGAAAGAAAGAAAAAAAGAATATATGGAAAGAAAGAAAGAGAAAAAGCAGGAAAGGCTCTTCCAATGGCCAGTCTGGCTAACAGTCTTAAGTCCTGGTTACTGAATGGCCCTGCATCCTGAGGGGCTTCATAGGGGAGAGGGAATGAGGTGGGGCCCTCCTAAGGTGCAGGGGCCTCGGCACCTGCCCGGGCATGCCCAGTGCTGACGCCGGCCCTGACACTACCAGTATACAACCAGTCTAGAGTCTTTGCCAAATGCATCTAAAACACTTCAAAGAATAGAGAGCGAAACAAGATTTGCATCAACACATCATCTGCAAATAGATATATTTTGTTAATGATATCCTTCTATCTCCAGGCCTGGGGTATTAACAGCCCATCTGACACAATGGCTGGTATGTATAGGATAGGGGAGAGGGGGCAGATTGGAGAGCAATATATCCTTCTATATCCAGGCCTGGGGTATTAACATGAAATCTGACATAATAGCTGGTATGAATAGGATAGGAGAGAGGGGGCAGCCTTGCCTTGTTGCCCTACCTATCGAAAGGACGGGTGACCAGCATCCATTATATTGTATGAAGGCCTATAATGACTAATACAAGCTCTTACCCAAATCATCAGGTTAGGTCCAAAGCCAAATTATAAAGTAAAAAGGGAGGGAGAACCCCACAATATTTGTACGTGCACTGTCTGATAATACAGACGTCCCACAAACCACAAACTTATTGAAAAATAAACACTGGAAAGACAAGGTTCAACATGGGACTGGCACATATACTAAGGGATATGTTTAGATATAAAAATTCTAAGCTTTAATGAGTATCAAACAAGGCACATAACGTATACCATCAACCGACATACAAAAGGTCCAAAGCCACTTGTATTACTTGATATAGATATGAGCAAAGGAGGTGGGAGTAGCTCCATCACTATTATTTATACAAAATCATCATCATTATTATTCTGGGCCTGGGAACCAACTTACCGCCCAGTTTAACCCTCTCATCATCCAAGTATTAAGCACCAAACATGTCTGGCTATGTGGAAAGACAGAGATTTGGTTGCATATATCTGCAGATACATGTGGAAGCCACACTGCCCCGGCAAGGCACTCTGTGTTTAGTGTGGTCCCTACTCTTATTTTTGAGTCCCCAAAGTTAGGACATGCAATGCAGCCAGAGCTACTCACCTGGGAAGCTGCCGGTCTCCCTTTAGAACACTCCACAGGGAGAGATCCATAGTGGCTGAATCCCTCCCTGTGTGTGTTCATGGCAATTCAAACTGAGCAAAGGAGGTGGGAGTAGCTCCATCACTATTATTTATACAAAATCATCATCATTATTATTCTGGGCCTGGGAACCAATTTACCGCCCAGTTTAACCCTCTCATCATCCAAGTATTAAGCACCAAACATGTCTAGCTATGTGGAAAGACAGAGATTTGGTTGCACATATCTGCAGATACATGTGGAAGCCACACCGCCCCGGCAGTAGATATGTCCAGGAGACAGTGTCAAATGCCTTCCTAGTGTCCGAAGACAATCACATGCTCGTACTGTACTTTCTTATGATGGAATTTCAGTTTTTAGTAAGTTGAATGGTTTGGCTCTTTAGTAAGTTGAATGGTTTGGGAGAAGTTTATGAGATTACATTTCTGAGATTGGAGTTTGGTGAAAAAAAGAATCTCTAACCTGGCCTTTTCCCCCCCAACAGCCCATCTGACATAATGGCTGGTATGTGTAGGATAGGGGAGAGGGGGCAGATTGGAGAGCAAAACAGGATTGGTAATACACATCGACACATCTGCAAAGGGATATATTTTGTTAATGATATTCTTCCATCTCCAGGCCTGGGGTATTAACAGCCAATCTGACATAATGGCTGCAATGTATAGGCTAGGGGACAGCCTTGCCTTGTTGCCCTAACTATCGGAAGGACCAGTGACCAGAATCCACTATATTGTATGAAGACCTATAAGAAGTAATACAAAGCTCTTACCCAAATCATCAGGTTAGGTCCAAAGCCACATTTTTATATTAATTGATATATATGTGTCCAGGAGACAGTGTCAAATGCCTTCCTAGTGTCTGAAGACAATCACATGCTCGTACTGTACTTTCTTATGATGCCTTGTTGCCCTACCTATCGAACAGACTGGTGTCCAGAATCCATTATATTGTATGAAGGCCTATAAGGAGTAATACAAAGCTCTTACCCAAATCATCAGGTTAGGTCCAAAGCCACATTTTTATATTAATTGATATATATGTGTCCAGGAGACAGTGTCACATGCCTTCCTAGTGTCTGAAGACAATCACATGCTCGTACTGTACTTTCTTATGATGCCTTGTTGCCCTACCTATCGAAAGGACCGGGTGACCAGAATCCATTATATTGTACAAAGGCCTATAAGGAATAATACAAAGCTCTTACCCAAATCATCAAGTTAGGTCCAAAGCCACTTGTATTACTTGATATAGATATGTCCAGGAGACAATGTCAAATGCCTTCCTAGTGTCCGAAGACAATCACATGCTCGTACTGTACTTTCTTATGATGGGATTTCAGTTTTTAGTAAGTTGAATGGTTTGGGAGAAGTTTATGGGATTACATTTTTAAGGTTGGAGTTTGGTGAAAAAAATAATCTCTAACCCGGCCTTTTCCCCCCAATAACCAGAGAGACATACTGGAGATAGCAATGTGGAATGCTGAAATCCTGAAAAGGCTAAAACATGAAATTCCATGACTGAAACAATGACACCTGGGAACATCACAGAGTTGAGAATCTTGGAGTTCACGCTTCTCGGAATTCCAGGACTTGAGCGTTTCCATTCCATCATCTCGGTGCCATTTGCGTTTATGTTTGTGTGCTCGGTAGTTGGTAACCCGCTCATTATTTCCATTATTCTATTTGATAGAAGCCTCGGCGGGCCTATGTACGTGTTCCTGTGTTTTTTGGCCATCACTGACTTCATGTTTGCTCTTTCTGTAGTGCCGCAGATGTTGGCCATCTTCTGGTTCAATTCACGAGTTCTTTCTTTAGCTAGATGTCTCCTGCAGATGTTCTTCATCCATATTTCCAGCTACATGGAGTCTGGGGTCCTAATGGCCATGGCATTTGACCGCTATATTGCAATCTGTCAGCCTCTGAGATATTCCACCATACTCGCTGGTCCTGTGATCAGTTGGATCGGGTTTGCTCTGGTCTTACGAGGGGTCATCATCGTCAGCCCCTGCGTCTATCTGATTGTCCGCTTACCATTTTGCAAACATAATGTGATTACCAACCCCTACTGTGATCACATGTCAATAGCAAGAGTGTCCTGTGGCGACACCACCATCAACAGTCTCTACGGCTTGGTTCAAATTACTTTCGCAGCTGTATTTGATATTTCTGCTGTCGCACTTTCCTATTTCTTTATCATTAAAGCCGTGCTGAAACTGCCGTCCAACGAAGCCCGATCCAAGGCGTTCAGCACATGTTCCACCCACATGGTGGTGATCTGTCTGTTCTATGTCCCATGTGGCTTCTCCCTTTTCTCCTACAGGTTTGGGAAATACATTCCGCATTCTATTCACGCCCTCTTTTCACTCGTATACCTCCAGATGCCGCCTGCGCTGAATCCAGTTGTGTATGGAGTAAGGACCAAGCAGATACGAGACAGAGTTCGGAAACTGCTGCAAAAGGAAAAGATACATATAGTTCCTGGCAAATGCAGTAAAGTTTTGTTGCATGTTACCCAAGGAATCAAGTAGAAAAGGTAAAAATAAGTGTGAGGAATAGGGCAAATATTACATTTCATTTTATCGCTGATGCCCGGCTTCCCTCTTTAAGATTCTCTGTATGTAGCAGATGTCACCCTTACAAGGCTAGCAGGAAGTCCATATATGGGCATGAGGTTCTGACACTCAGAAAAGGCAGTTTGAGGATGAAAGCCCCCCTGAGGGTCCCTTAACACCTTGGTCAGACAGAGAGGAGCCAGGATCCTCCTCTGCTGGGGACATGTGATAGCATTTGGGGGCATCAAAATAACTACACAGGACCTGTGTCTGGGAGGAGGGGGGGTGGAGGGGCAGAGACCGCGCTTAAATGTAGGCCAAGGAGACGAGAACTGTGTTACTCTCAGGAGAGGGGTCGTGCTACCCAAATCATCTATAAGCTCTGGACATACCCCTTGTGGGAGCTCTTCATCACCACTCTACATCTGCATGTTAAGGTAACTGACTATTATATCTCTGTGTGTAACTCACTGTAACCTGTAACCCACTACTCAGAACAGCATTTGTATTCATTCATATTCCATCATAGCCAAATGTTTGTTATCACTGCCTAGTGTGCACTCATTGCATTAAAACCTATATTTAACTTGAATGATTATTTTGCCTTAGCCAAGAATCTGTGTGTCCGTAGGCTTTGGGCCTGGTAGTTAAACGGATGGGGGTTTGGGAAAGCGGGTTGTGTGTCCGGAGGTCCCTGATTGATAGTGGGATCTCGTGACCCGTGGTTCCCTGACAATAAGGTGATACCTTTTGAAAGTAAGCTTTCGAGAATACCTTATGCTGTTCATAGGACATTGGCCTCATTTTAGGAAACTTTCATGTAGCTTAAAATAAGAGAAGAGCAAACTTTTTGATACAGGAGATTCAACGAAGTTCCCAGAAGTTCAGGTTCGTCTGAATTGAACTTTCATAAACTAGCTCAAAACAATAAAAAAAGAAGCTTACCTCCCCCTCCAGCACCAGGCACCGGCAGGTGTCTCCAGCGAGACAGAGAACACAGATTCTGTGTTCTGCACTGGGCTCCTGGCATCTCCACAGGGGCGAGTGAGCTGACTTCAGCCTACTTCGCTGGTATGCAAAGCCCCTCACTGTGGCAGAAGTGAGCAGCAGAAGCCATTAGCAGGGCAGAGGATCTGTGTCCTTTGCCCTGCTGGCAGCAAAGAGCAGCAGACGATGTAAGACAGCCCCCGATGATGGACTAGAGTAGATACAGACAGCTGTCAGCAATACTGCCTGCGGCCTCCCCAGAGAGTGGAGACTGGGAAAACTCAGCAGAGGGGAGGGCTGGAGTGTCAAGTGTGTGGATGATGCAGAATCAGGAACACCATGCAGGAATGGAGGAAGGCAATAGAGAATTAAAGCTGACTGTAAATGAGGAGAGCCAGCAGGGAGTAATTGCTACACCACACACTGGTTTCACCATGGGGAGTCTGCCGACAGATCTGGTTTTTGCCGGAGCCTTCCTTGCTTCAGAAATGTCGGGGTCTGACTACTGTTGCCAATAGCCAGTGAGCCCAAATTAAGGAAAAGTCCAGTCTGGGTTTTCAGGGAAGTTGATGCAGGGACACCAAAGAGTCCAGAGCCAGGGAAAGCCGTAATCCAGTGCTGAAGTTCAGAGAGCCAAACCAGGTAGTCATTCAAGCCGGGAGTCGAGTGCTAGAAAGAGGTTGGTATCTAAACCCAGGGGGTCAGAGTCAGAGAGGGTCTTAATCTAAAGCCAGGGGGTCAGAGCCAGAGCAAGGTCATAATCCAAGAGCCAGTGGGTCAGAGTCAGTGTGGGGTCATAATCCAAGATCCAGAGGGTCAAAACCAGAGTGGGGTCATAATCCAGGAGCCGAGGGTCAAAACCAGAGTGGGGTCATAATTCAAAAGCCAGAGGGTCAAAACCAGAGTGGGGTCAGAATCCAAGAGCCAGAGGCCCAGAGTCAGAGTGGGGTCAGAATCCAAGAGCCAGAGGGTCAAAACCAGAGTGGGGTCATAATCCAAGAGCCAGATGGTCAAAGCCAGAGTGGGGTCATAATCCAAGAGCCAGAGGGTCAAAGCCAGAGTGGGGTCATAATCCAAGAGCCAGAGGGTCAAAGCCAGAGTGAGGTCATAATCCAAGAGCCAGAGGGTCAAAGCCATAATGGGGTCATAATCCAAGAGCCAGAGGGTCAGAGCCAGAGCGGGAGCCATAATTCAAAAGCCAGAGGGTCAAAGTCAGAGCAGGTCATAATCCAAGAGCCAGAGGTCCAGAGTCAGAGTGGGGTCAGAATCCAAGAGCCAGAGGGTCAGAGCCAGAGCAGGTCAGAATTCAAGAGCCAGAGGGTCAAAGCCAGAGTGGGGTCATAATCCAAGAGCCAGAGGGTCAGAGTCAGAGTGGGGACATAATCCAAGAGCCAGAGGGTCAGAGTCAGAGTGTGGTCATAATCCAAGAGCCAGAGGGTCAGAGTCAGAGAGTATCTTAATCCAAAGCCAGGGGGTCAGAGTCAGAGTGGGATCATAATCCAAGAGCCAGAGGGTCAGAGTCAGAGTGCGGTCATAATCCAAGAGCCAGAGGGTCAGAGCCAGAGCAGGTCATAATCCAAGAGCCAGAGGGTCAAAGCCAGAGTGGGGTCATAATCCAAGAGCCAGAGGGTCAAAGCCAGAGTGGGGTCATAATCCAAGAGCCAGAGGGTCAAAGCCATAATGGGGTCATAATCCAAGAGCCAGAGGGTCAGAGCCAGAGCGGGAGCCATAATTCAAAAGCCAGAGGGTCAAAGTCAGAGCAGGTCATAATCCAAGAGCCAGAGGTCCAGAGTCAGAGTGGGGTCAGAATCCAAGAGCCAGAGGGTCAGAGCCAGAGCAGGTCAGAATTCAAGAGCCAGAGGGTCAAAGTCAGAGTGGGGACATAATCCAAGAGCCAGAGGGTCAGAGTCAGAGTGTGGTCATAATCCAAGAGCCAGAGGGTCAGAGTCAGAGAGTATCTTAATCCAAAGCCAGGGGGTCAGAGTCAGAGTGGGATCATAATCCAAGAGCCAGAGGGTCAGAGTCAGAGTGCGGTCATAATCCAAGAGCCAGAGGGTCAGAGCCAGAGCAGGTCATAATCCAAGAGCCAGAGGGTCAAAGCCAGAGTGGGGTCATAATCCAAGAGCCAGAGGATCAAAGCCAGAGTGGGGTCATAATCCATAAGCCAGAGGGTCAGAGTCAGAGAGTATCTTAATCCAAAGCCAGAGGGTCAGAGTCAGAGTGGGGTCTTAATCCAAAGCCAGAAGTCAGAGGCGAAAGTCAAACCAGGAAGTCACACAGGAACAGAGGCAAGCGTCACTCCAAGAAGATCTGCAGGCAACTTCCTAGTGCCGCAGGCCTTAGGCCCCCAGGAAGTGCCTGCCGTGCATGCACGGAAAGAACACAGGGTCAGGGGCCACCCAGGCAAGCGCAGGCCAGGTCACCTACATGACATCATTCGCCCCCACCTTGCACAGCCCGAACGGATACACCCGAGGGACGCGACCGAGCATGCGAACACTCGCAAAAAAAAATGTTATGGATTTTCTATGGTGTGTGTTTTTTTTTTTTTTTTTTTTACTAAACACTTTGTGAACGGGAAAGGGGTCCTTGATAACAGTTCATAGGAAAGGAGGGTATGGCAAGTCCCCTACCAGCACCCGGGGGACTTGTCATAATGTCAGGTCTGGAGTTTCTCCACAGCCTGATTCCCCCTGCAATATGCTGCTCCACCAGCAGATGGCTCTGTCCTGCTGAGGTGTGTTAATCAGTCAGAACCTGTGGGACTTCCTGGCCTATATAAGCTGATCTACAGATGGCCTCAGGGGATCAGCATTAATCTGTCTTTTGAACCTGAACCCTGGAACTCGGTAACCTGAACTCTGTACCCAGGACTCCTGCCTTAGTCTTAGCTTTAGCCTCAGCCTCAATCATAGCCTTAGCCACAGCCTCAGCCTTTGTTGGACTTTGGATTCCTAAGCACGTATGTTTTCTGACTTCACAGCAATCTGAGTGTGTTTCATGCTTCCTGGTTTATGTATTTGTATATATGTGTAGGGAAGTGTTGATTTCACACAGCACTCCCTCTTTAAAACAGATACTTCCTGCCCCTGCAACTCTGGGTGTGCAGCCCTGTGCTGGACTATAAAAGAGAATAGACTTCCTGCATACAGACTCAGAGACCTGAGCACACGGCTTGCTGTTAGGAGCTGTGCTGCTACTCATTATATTCAGAGCCTCACAGTGGTATCTGGATTCTTCCTCTGGCCATTAAACTGCTCATCTGCCAGTTCTGCTGAGTTTGCTGCAAGCTGAGATCATCTGCAACTTCTGTGGAACTTCTTTGCTGCCAGTTTGCTGACCTGCATGCACACTGTATCCAGTGGAGGACTTCACCGGGCTGATTAACTACCACAATCAAGAGAGGATTCTGCTATCAAGGTCAGGGGCCCCTGCAGCATTCTATTCTAAGCAGACTCTCTTGAAGGTACCATTTACTATAAGTTTAATATATACCCGGGTATATGTGCACGGACTGAAGCTAGGCCTTCCATTATCCCATTAGTGCATTACTCTGTGTATGCTGTATGTATCTTATACCTTTACCATTTGCTATATAAAGTTTACAGTAGTGTTATATTCAGATGTGCTAGTGTTTACTTTAAGAGATTGCTGGGAGCAGTAGTCCCTCTGCTCTCAATGTATGTTTGTGATTATACTGATCTATTTCCTAGAAAGGTTCTCCAACAGTTACCAGGAGCCTATTCTGGGTGGAGGCACTGCTATAAAGAACCTATATCCCACTCTTCCATTAAGCGAAGGCTCAGCCCCCATTTTGTTACCAGCAGGTCAGCGCCATAGCCTGTCTATAGTGCGGCATTTATCATCACCCCCCAAAACAGGGCTACATTTGGATGCACTGCTGAGATCGAAGTGGGTTGATAGATATGGAAAATCCATACAATCTAGGGGGATATCATCAAGTTTCCCCTGCTCCAGCACAATCTTATGTAAAAAAAGGAAGAGTCAATGTCAGGTAGTCTCTCTGACAGTGTAGTTATTGACATGGAGCCACCTAATGAAAAGGCAGCTGGTGATATAAGCAACTTGATAGAAATGCTAGCACAAGGGCTACAGGCTGCACATTATAAGAAGCTGAGGATGTTCTCTGGTAATGTCCCTGTGCCACAAGGAGAAGAATGTTTTGAAGTATGGAAAGAGCACACTCTTCAGAGCTTGAGAGAGTGGTCCTGCTCAGAAGAGAGCAAGCGTCAGAGGGTTAGTGAAAGTTTACGGTCACCAGCTGCAGAATTAATCCGCCTGTACAGGGACACCCATGAGGGAGCTACTGCAGTGGACTATGTACAAGTATTGTCTGACCACTTTGAGCCATACTATAATCTAGAGCAGATGGTTGCTAATTACCAAATGTCCCGTCAGAAGGAGGGAGAAGATGTTTCCACCTTTATTTACAGATTGCAGTTACTTCTATCACGTCTGGTGTATCATAAGGCTATATCCCCCTCTTCAGTGGACTCTATGAGATCCAGCCAGCTAGTGAGAGGCTTGTCGCCCCATCACCCCCTTGCACAAATTTTAAAAATGCTGTTATTAAACCAAGCACTTCCCCTTCCTGAATTAATGAACATAGTGAAGCAGCAAGAAGCTAATGTGCGCTTCAGTTTTCAGAAAAGTAAAAGTTTTCATAGAGAGGCGACCCCCTCCAACCTGACACAAAGAGAACCTCCCGAATCATATAGACCCAAACCACCAGAGGTGAAACCTGCTGCATCATGGCGGGGAAGGAACTCTAGGAGTTGTGCACGGTGTGGTCAGAGCGGCCATTCCACTAAACAGTGTCTGGAGCAGTGTGAGGAAACAGTGCAAGGTGTGGCCTTTCCTGTGCAGAAGCCCAGGCGCAGCAGGAAGCCCTTCAAGCCAAAATCAAGAGGACCTCTCCTAGGTTCAAAATCTATTGTTAAAGTCACTATTAATGGTCATTCCACCCCAGCTCTATTTGATACGGGGTCTCAAGTCGCCTTAATTTACCGCTCATTTTACAAGAAGTATCTGAGGAGCATACCCCTTCAGTCCACCGGGCAGATGGGGTTATGGGGTCTGAACTCTGAATCATATCTCGTAGATGGAAGCTTGCAAGTGGTTGTGACTATTCCCGGGTTAGCTGACAAGGCTGTGTCAGTCTCCTCGCCTTTCCTGCCCTTTAAGGCATCGTGAGCGCACCATACCACGGACTGCATGCAGCAGCAGACATGCTCGGCTGCATGGTTTTAACAGAGCAGGCTCTTCTTCTGTCGCATGCTCCACAGTGACACCTGCTGTTCAGCCCACTGGAAGTGCACAAGGCCTAGAGTGTAAGCTCTTGGACTTGATTTCACCTCCTGGTGTCCTGAGTTTGAATGGACAGGAAGTGACTTCACCAGACTCTGGCACATCCCTCCCTGTGCTGATTGATAGCCCTATTTAAGAGGACAGCTGGCCTACAGCCAATGCTGTGTTATCAGCTCACTTCCTGGACCTTGTTTTTCCTGATTCCTGAATACCCGATTCAATACCTGGATTTATATACGGACGGATAACCTGATTTTTGACGCGGATTGCTTATGGACTTTGCCTGTTTTCTGCCTGCCTCTGACCCCGGATTCACCATTGGACTCTGCTCAGACTTTTTATTTGCTCTTTGGAGTTTTTTCTGCTTCACTTGGCCCCATACCTGGAGCTCAGCTCAGCTCTCCCCATGATTGTAGCCAGGAGGCTTGACAGTATAACACAGCCATAACATGAGCTTCGGTGGGGAACCCTGTCAATTTGATAATTTGATGCAGCAAGTCTTTTCCCTCTGTGCAGACGTCCAGGGCTTACAGGGAGGCTTTACTCAGCTTGTGGATCGGCTAAATCAACTCACGCCCCCGACAGTATCTTCTGCTACAGCTGTTATTACCACACAGGGGGCAGATTCCGGGGTCACCCCTGAACCCCAAGTTCCTTTCCCGGAATTTTTCTCAGGAAATCGCCAGAAGTTTCGTGCTTTTAGGAACAGTTGTCAGTTATTATTTTCTCTGCAACCACGAACCTATGCTGCTGAGGAAGTCCGGGTCAGAATTGTTATTTCCCTTCTGCAAGGGCCTCCCCAAACATGGGCCCATTGTCTTCTGGAGCAAAATCATCCTTGTCTGGCCTCTGTTGATCTTTTCTTTTCTGCTATGGCAGCCATCTATGATGATCCCGGACATGTTGCATCAGCAGAGGCAGCTCTCCGTAATTTGCGACAGGGTCGCTGTCCAGTTGAGGAGTATGTTGCCGATTTTCATTGCTGGAGTTTTGACACCCTGTGGAATGAGCCAGCTTTAAAACATCAGTTTCGTTTAGGTCTTTCTGAACTGATTAAGGATGAACTGGCCCACTTCGACACTCCTGAAACTTTTAATGAACTTATTCTTGCAGCCATTCAGGTGGATCGCCGGCTGCGGGAACGCCGTGAAGAGCGTTCAGCCCTAGCCCAATGGTTTGCTCCACGGTCCTCGCCTGCATCACCTGACTCTCCGCAGACCAATTTGGGGGTTATCAAGCCCATGCAACTGGGAACCATCCGGGCTGCTTTGTCCCAAGAGGAAAGACTGCGCCGGAGACGGCTAAACCTTTGCATGTACTGCGGGAACCCCGGACACTTTCGGGTTAATTGTCCCACCAGACCCGCAGCTATGAAGAGATCAACACCTCTTATTAAGAGCACACCATTTCCTGTGCCTGGTTCTCACCTCTCTGTGCACCTTAGTTTACAACTTCCTGGAGGAAGGGTTGAGACCAGGGCCATGATTGACTCCGGGGCCTGCAGCTGTTTCATGGACTTAGAATTCGCACAGACTCACAATATTCCATGTGAAGTTCGGCCTACCCCTCTGCTTCTCACTTTGGCCGACGGATCTACCGTCAAGTCCGGACCGGTGTCCCATAGAACTAAATCGCTTGGCTGCTCTACTCCTGATGGACACTCAGAATTAATACACTTTGATTTAATGCACTCTCCTTTGTACCCTATTATTTTGGGTTTCCCGTGGCTCTCTATACATAACCCTGTCATCGACTGGTCTTCCGGTTCAGTTTCTTTGTTCTCTCCCTATTGCAACCAATTTTGCAGACAGCAGGAGAGTAACCTCTCTGTAGTAACCCTTAATCCACCGGATTCCCTTTCGCCTGCGTATCTAGAGTTCCAGGATGTGTTTGACAAAAAAGGTGCAGACCAGCTTCCTCCTCACCGCTCTTATGACTGTCCAATAAACCTTCTACCTGGGTCAGCCATCCCTTTTGGACGTATTTATCCGTTGTCTGAAGCCGAGGTACAGACTCTCCGTGAATATATTGATGAAAACCTGGCTAAGGGTTTTATTAGACATTCCACTTCGCCTGCAGGAGCAGGGATATTCTTCGTGGAGAAGAAGGATGGGTCTCTGAGACCCTGTATAGATTACCAGGCCCTCAATCAAATTACAGTCATGAACCGATACCCTTTGCCCTTGATTTCTGAACTCTTCCAGCTTTTGGGGTCCGCTCGGTTCTTTACCAAGTTGGACTTGAGGGGAGCCTACAACTTAATTCGGATCCGTCAGGGTGACGAATGGAAGACGGCCTTCCGCACACGTTATGGTCACTTTGAATACCTGGTCATGCCGTTCGGACTCTGTAATGCCCCTGCAACATTCCAGCACTTTGTAAATGACGTGTTCTGGGATTATCTTGATATTTTCGTCATCATCTACCTGGACGATATACTAATCTTCTCTTCCTCCCTCTCGGAACATCGGGAACATGTCCGTCGTGTCCTTCTGCGTCTTCGAGAGCATCAATTATACGCCAAACTGGAGAAATGTCAGTTTGAACAACCTTCTATTCAGTTCCTGGGGTTACTTATCACCAGTACCGGCATTGTGATGGATCCTGAGAAGGTGGCTGCCGTCTTGGACTGGCCACAACCTATGAATCGCAAGGAAGTACAGCGTTTTATTGGCTTCGCCAACTTTTACAGACGTTTTATTAAAGATTTCTCACAGATAGTCCGCCCTATCACCGATCTCACCCGTAAGAATACTCCATTTGTCTGGTCTGAAGCTGCTGAGGAGGCCTTCTCTCATCTCAAGGAGCGTTTCACTTCTGCCCCTATCTTGAGACATGCCGACCCCGAGCTCCCTTTTGTACTTGAAGTAGATGCCTCCGTCAATGCTGTAGGAGCAGTACTCTCTCAACGAGAATCTGAGCAAGGAGAACTCCATCCCGTAGCCTTCTTTTCCAGAAAACTGTCTTCAGCAGAGCAAAACTATGATGTTTGTGACCGAGAACTTCTTGCTATCAAACTTGCCCTGGAGGAATGGCGTTATCTATTGGAAGCTGCCAGACATCCAATTTTGATCCTCACGGACCACAAGAACCTGGAGTACCTTCGGTCTGCAAAAAGACTCCGGCCACGTCAGGCAAGGTGGTCACTATTCTTTTCCAGATTCTCCTTTCATATATCTTACCGTCCAGGAAACAAAAATACCAAACCTGATGCACTCTCCCGTCTTCATCCTTCTGACCAAGATCCTGAACCTGCTGAACCCACAATTTTGCAACCGAACCATTTTTTGTTACTTGAATCTGAACTCATTGCTGAGATTCGACGAGCATCCGATTCTATCCCAGAGAACCTACAATCTGACCTATCACGAGTAGATGGAATTCTGGTCCATCAAGAAAAGATTTTTGTTCCTGAATCTTTACGTTCCAGGGTTCTGGCCGAATTCCATGATCACCCCTTGGCAGGCCATTTCGGGCTCAAGAAGACGCTACATCTGATTCAACGTCATTTCTGGTGGCCCACCTTAAGAGCAGACTGTATATCATATGTTTCTTCTTGTGGGACGTGTGCCCGGAATAAACACATAACCACCAAACCTGCAGGTCTTCTCATGCCTCTCCCAGTGCCAGAACGTCCCTGGGAACATATTTCTATGGACTTTATTGTAGAACTTCCACCTTCGGACAACAACAACACTATCTTGGTGGTTGTGGACTATTTAACCAAGTTTGCTCATTTTATAGCTCTCCCCAGCATTCCTTCGGCCTCAAAGTTAGCACAAGTTTTTGTGAAAGAGATTGTCCGCTTACACGGCCTGCCGTCTAAGATTGTGTCTGACCGCGGTTCCCAATTTACTGCCCGGTTCTGGACAGCGCTCTGTAGGAGTTTACGGATCACTTTGGCCCACTCATCGGCCTATCATCCCCAGACCAACGGACAAACTGAACGGGTGAATCAATCACTGGAGCAGTACATACGATGCTACTCCTCGGCCCTGCAGGACAATTGGACACAGTTACTCCCATTAGCTGAACTGGCTTATAATAACTCTGTCCATTCTTCGACCCGCCTCACTCCGTTTGCTGCAAATTATGGATTTGATGCCAAGACCTTGCCTGATACCTGCATCCCAGTGAATGTACCGGCAGCTGCAGATTTAGAAGCTCATCTAACTGCCAATCATCAGATGCTCCGAACAACCCTTCGAGCTGCCCAAGAATGTTACAAAAGGACAGCAGACACTCATCGGTCTTCAGCTTCCAATTTTGCAGTAGGAGATCAAGTCCTGCTCTCTACCACTCATCTAAGGCTTCATCTTCCCTCTAAGAAGTTGGGTCCTAAGTTTATCGGGCCTTTTAAGATTAAGAGAGCTATTAATGAAGTTGCCTTTGAATTGGAATTACCTAATCGCCTGAAGATACACCCAGTTTTTCACGTGTCCCTTTTAAAGAAAGGAACTTTTAGAGATTCCCAAGACAAACCTCCTGATCCAATTATTGTGGATGGTGAAGAGGAATATGAGGTCGAACAGATCCTGGATTCACGGAAGAGAGGTGCCTCCATTCAGTATCTTGTTCGTTGGAAAGGTTACGGCCCAGAGGAAGATTCCTGGGAGCCATCTAGTAATCTCAATGCTCCACAATTAATCAGAGCTTTTCAGCGAAGACTCTCTAGATCGGCCGCCCAGAGGCGTCCTTTAAGGGGGGGGCAATGTCAGTCTCCTCGCCTTTCCTGCCCTTTAAGGCATCGTGAGCGCACCATACCACGGACTGCATGCAGCAGCAGACATGCTCGGCTGCATGGTTTTAACAGAGCAGGCTCTTCTTCTGTCGCATGCTCCACAGTGACACCTGCTGTTCAGCCCATTGGAAGTGCACAAGGCCTAGAGTGTAAGCTCTTGGACTTGATTTCACCTCCTGGTGTCCTGAGTTTGAATGGACAGGAAGTGACTTCACCAGACTCTGGCACATCCCTCCCTGTGCTGATTGATAGCCCTATTTAAGAGGACAGCTGGCCTACAGCCAATGCTGTGTTATCAGCTCACTTCCTGGACCTTGTTTTTCCTGATTCCTGAATACCTGATTCAATACCTGGATTTATATACGGATGGATAACCTGATTTTTGACGCGGATTGCTTATAGACTTTGCCTGTTTTCTGCCTGCCTCTGACCCCGGATTCACCATTGGACTCTGCTCAGACTTTTTATTTGCTCTTTGGAGTTTTTTCTGCTTCACTTCGACCCATACCTGGAGCTCAGCTCAGCTCTCCCCATGATTGTAGCCAGGAGGCTTGACAGGCTGTTTCTGCTATGGAGATTACAGCTCTAGTTTGTCCGGACACCGGTGACTCCCATGCAGCCCCAGTGATTTTGGGCACGAATTGCAAAGCAGTGTACAACGCTTTCCAGAAGTTTCTTGAAGGAGATGGAGTTACACCTTCTGATGAAGCTGACATGCCACCCAAACTCAAAGAGCTCTGTGATGTACTCTCTGTTGGTTACCGGCATGGGATGGTATATCACATCGGTGAGCATCCAGTGGAGATTCCACCAGGGGGAGAGAGAGGGCTTAGAGTGGCCTCCCGCATTGCTTCTGAACTAATTGGAGATGGGAGTTATGTCCTCATGGAAACCCCTGAAGAAATGATTACTAAGAAGGGCTGGATGATTATTCCTGAAAGAAAGGATTGGAGGACCCAAGTGCCATTATCGACGGTGGTGACTGTCAAAAATTGCTCTCCCCACCCAGTCATAATCGGTCATCATCAAGATGTAGCCCATGTATATCCTGTGCTTAGTGTCAGCTCTTATGCTGAAGTGTGTTGGGTTGAAGTTAAAGAAAAGTCAACTACTCTCAAGTTTGATTTGAGCGATCCAAATCTACCAGAAACCTGGAACCAGAAATTGACAAAGCAGCTATCTAGCATACCTGAAGTGTTCTCTACAGGTGATATGGATGTCGGCTGCGCCAAGAGTGCTCAACACACCTTCCGTCTAACTGATGCTACACCGTTTAGAGAGCGGCCCCGACGGATAGCCCCAAAAGACGTTGATGAATTGAGACAGACCCTACACCAGATGAAAGATCAAGGGATAATTGTGGACAGCAAGAGCCCCTATGCTTCGCCCATCGTGGTGGTGAGGAAAAAGTGTGGATCGATCCGTCTATGTGTAGACTATCGAACTCTGAATAGGAGAACCATACCTGATCAGTATACCTTGCCCAGGATTGAAGAGGCTCTGGAGGCTTTAAATGGAAACTGTTGGTTCACTGTATTAGACCTGCGATCTGGGTACTACCAAGTTCCCATGGCACCTGAAGATCAGGAGAAGACAGCATTTATATGTCCCTTGGGTTTCTTTCAGTTCACTCGCATGCCACAAGGCATCAGAGGCGCACCAGCAACATTCCAAAGATTGATGGAGCGAGTGTTGGGAGATCTAGTGCCCCGAGAATGTCTTGTGTATCTGGATGACATTATTGTGTTCGGGTCTACCTTAGAAGAACATGAAGAACGGCTCATGAGAGTACTTGATCGCCTGCGAGACGAAGGGCTGAAGCTGTCAGCAGACAAGTGCAAGTTCTTCCGGTCATCAGTTACCTATGTAGGTCACATCGTTTCTGCTGAAGGAGTCGCAACCGACCCAGCCAAGGTTGAAGCAGTGGTGAACTGGCCCCAACCTCAGAATATCACAGAGCTACGTTCTTTCCTTGGTTTTTGTGGATACTACCGCCGGTTTGTGGAAGGTTATTCCAGCATAGCCAAGCCTCTCCATGACCTGCTGAAGAGTGATGTAAGTGCTTCAGAGAAGCAAAAGAAGACTTCCAAAGCTCCTTTTGGGGACCATTGGACTCCTGCATGTCAAGAGGCTTTCACTCAGTTGAAGAAGAAGGTGACAGACGCACCCGTGCTAGCCTATGCCGATGCACAGAAGCCATATGTGCTCCATGTGGATGCAAGTTTTGAAGGATTGGGTGGAGTGTTGCATCAGGAATATCCATCTGGCCTTCGACCTGTCGCTTTCATCAGCCGAAGCCTCACTCTGAGCGAACGCAACTATCCAGTTCATAAGTTGGAGTTTCTAGCACTCAAATGGGCTGTCGTTGATAAGCTGCATGATTACCTGTATGGGGTTCCCTTTGAAGTAAGAACAGACATCAACCCCTTGACCTATGTTCTAACTACAGCTAAGCTGGATGCCACAGGACATCGCTGGTTGGCAGCTCTATCTAACTATCAGTTCACCCTGAAGTATAAATCAGGCCCAAAGAACATTGGAGCAGATGCCCTGTCTAGGCGGCCCGGATTGATTCCTGCTACTGAAGTCACTGAATGGGAAGAAGTCCCTGGTCCTGGCGTTAGAGCCCTATGTGCCATGACTGCAGTAACTGAAGTTCAAGTGGCTTTCTCTGAGATGCGGCTTATTGATTCCATGGGAGGTGGACCAGAGGCTGTGCCAGACATGTTCGCCTATCCTGCTGCACTGGGGTCATTTGAAAACTGTTCTATACCCCCAAAGCAGATGATCAGAAGTCAGAAGGCTGACCCAGTAATTGGACCTCTATACCAAGCAGTACATGCCAAGGACCCTACAATGTTGAAAAAGTATTTACCCAATGAGTGTGGTCAGTTCTTAAGAGATTGGGAGAAGTTTGAGATAGACAAAGGCCTACTCTATCATGTGGTTTTGTATCATGATCTTCCCTCTTGTTTCCAGAGAATGGTCTTCAGAAGTCTACATGATTACCATGGTCACTTGGGACCTGAGAAAACATGTGGTCTGGTGCAAGATCGATTCTACTGGCCAAAGATGAGAGATACTGTGACCAGTTTGTGCAGGCGATGTCTCAGATGTCTACAGAGGAAAGCTTTGCCAACTCGAGCTGCCCCAATGGAACACCTACAGAGTTCGGGCCCCATGGACTTGGTGTGTATGGACTTTCTCTGTATTGACAATGACTCAAGAGGGATTGGAAATGTATTAGTAGTGACCGACCACTTTACTCGCTACGCTCAAGCTTTCCCCACTAAGGATCAAAGAGCTGTTACCGTCGCAAGAGTGCTCTGGGAGAAGTATTTTATCCATTATGGTCTACCTCACAGACTGCATTCAGACCAAGGCAGAGACTTCGAGAGAAAGTTAATCAAAGAATTACTTCAGCTATTGAACATTCGTAAAAGTCGGACTACGCCTTATCACCCAGAGGGTGATGCTCTTCCGGAGAGATTCAACCGGACCTTGCTTGATATGCTGGGTACTCTGGAAGTCCAAGACAAGCAGTCCTGGAGTCGCAAGGTTGAAGCTATGGTACATGCCTACAATAGCACTAGACATGAGAGTACAGGATTTTCACCCTACTTTCTGATGTTTGGAAGAGAGCCTAGATTGCCCATTGATATCCTCTTAGGAGTTTCAACCGATGGAGTTAGTCATCAGAACCATTATCAATATGTGGCTCGTCTGAAAGATTCCCTTGAATCAGCGTATCGCCTTGCTGAAGAAAATACAGCTAAAGTAAATGTTGGAAATAAGAGGCGCTTTGATCTTCGTGTGAGATATAGAGACTTGAAACCAGGGGACCAAGTCCTGCTGCGAAACCTAGGGGTATCTGGAAAACATAAACTGGCTGACCGCTGGAGAAAAGAGACTTTTACTGTAGTGGACAAGCTGCCTGGGATCCCAGTATACAAAATAAAGGGACCAGAAGGTAGAATAAAGACCTGGCATTGAAACCATTTGCTGCCTATCCCTCAAATCGAAAATGACAGTGGCTCAGAAGATTTTGCAGTGAGTGATACGCCTCAGCCTCAGGCAGATTCCACTTCTGATCTTCCAGATACTAATGAGAGTGATTGGACTGCAGTTCCTGAAGTCACTAGCCCAACTGCTCCTGCCCCTTCAAGAGAGTTGTTGAGTCCTAGCTCTCCAGAGTTTGTGCCTCAGTTACTGACTACCCCCAGGCAGGAGCCTAATTCTGCTACAGAACCAGCACCATCCCTGCCCATGACTCACAGTCCTAGTTCAGGGCCTGAAACCACCGGATTGCCTCAGAGGGGAGTACGAAGAGGGGAAAGAGTTAGACATGCTCCACCCATTTTTTACCTATGATAATTTGGGGAATCCCAGCTTTATCAGCCAGCCACAGCTGTATCATGCTTGGGTAGGTGCAGTTTCCAATTTGGTTAATATGTTGCCTGTTTTTGCTACTCCTGGAATGTATTACTATTGACCTGTTTCTTGCAGCAATCCATTGTAATGGAAAGAGGACGACGTTGTTTCTTGTTTATTAATGTTGACCTTAATCACAGTTTCTCTTTGACGGGACGTAAAGATTCCACCAGGGGGAGTATGTAGGGAAGTGTTGATTTCACACAGCACTCCCTCTTTAAAACAGATGCTTCCTGCCCCTGCAACTCTGAGTATGCAGCCCTGTGCTGGACTATAAAAGAGAATAGACTTCCTGCATACAGACTCAGAGACCTGAGCACACGGCTTGCTGTTAGGAGCTGGGCTGCTACTCATTATATTCAGAGCCTCACAGTGGTATCTGGATTCTTCCTCTGGCCATTAAACTGCTCATTAGGCATGAGCGAATCGATCCGGACGAACCCGGATTCGATCCGAATTTCAGGAAAAATTCGATTCGGATCGAATCCGAATTTCCCCGCGATTCGATCACTCGAAGTTTTCCTTTAACATCCATTCATTTACATTACAGGCATTCTAAGATGGCGGACGGGACATGTCTGGACATGTATCCCGCGCCAGTGCAAGCTGGGGCAGTCACATGCAGCCTATCTGCAGCCAGCAAGCCCGGTGACGTCACACAGCGGTATTTAACGGCGGCCATCTTGCTTTTCCTCATTTCTCTATTGCATTCGTGACAGACAGACAGAACGCTGTGTAGCTGAGGCAGTTAGACAGGCTGGAGACAGGGACAGACAGGGACAGGCAGGAGACAGGCAGGAGACAGGCAGGAGACAGGCAGGAGACAGGCAGGAGACAGGCAGGAGACAGACAGGAGACAGACAGAAAGCCAGGGAAAGGTAGGAAAAACGGAGCTGGCTGACAGGGAGATTTTTTTTTTTTCATCCAGCCTTTGTTAGCGTTTTCAGGCTGCTTATAGTAACTAACTGTGCATATATACTGAACTGATCTTAAGTCTGCTGTGAGGCATCCCATTCTGTGACTAAAGCAGCCTCTGTTTAAGACCATATAAGCATTTGCTCTTATCATATTTGAAATTAGGCCTGATAAAGACACTTTTGCTGGCCAAAGCACTACTGGACCCTGCCAGCTCGATTCCTGCCCGGGGCATCCCATTCTGTGACTAAAGCAGCCTCTGTTTAAGACCATATAAGCATTTGCTCTTATCATATTTGAAATTAGCCTGATAAAGACACTTTTGCTGGCCAAAGCCCTACTGGACCCTGCCAGGTCGATTCCTGCCCAGGGCATCCCATTCTGTGACTAAAGCAGCCTCTGTTTAAGACCATATAAGCATTTGCTCTTATCATATTTGAAATTAGGCCTGATAAAGACACTTTTGCTGGCCAAAGCACTACTGGACCCTGCCAGCTCGATTCCTGCCCGGGGCATCCCATTCTGTGACTAAAGCAGCCTCTGTTTAAGACCATATAAGCATTTGCTCTTATCATATTTGAAATTAGCCTGATAAAGACACTTTTGCTGGCCAAAGCACTACTGGACCCTGCCAGCTCGATTCCTGCCCGGGGCATCCCATTCTGTGACTAAAGCAGCCTCTGTTTAAGACCATATAAGCATTTGCTCTTATCATATTTGAAATTAGGCCTGATAAAGACACTTTTGCTGGCCAAAGCACTACTGGACCCTGCCAGCTCGATTCCTGCCCGGGGCATCCCATTCTGTGACTACAGCAGCCTCTGTTTAAGACCATATAAGCATTTGCTCTTATCATATTTGAAATTAGCCT
The DNA here is from genome assembly GCA_027917425.1 of Gastrophryne carolinensis. Classification (NCBI taxonomy): domain Eukaryota; kingdom Metazoa; phylum Chordata; class Amphibia; order Anura; family Microhylidae; genus Gastrophryne; species Gastrophryne carolinensis. The sequence continues at coordinate 2,515,466 of CM051236.1, read as the reverse complement.
GATAAAGACACTTTTGCTGGCCAAAGCACTACTGGACCCTGCCAGCTCGATTCCTGCCCGGGGCATCCCATTCTGTGACTAAAGCAGCCTCTGTTTAAGACCATATAAGCATTTGCTCTTATCATATTTGAAATTAGCCTGATAAAGACACTTTTGCTGGCCAAAGCCCTACTGGACCCTGCCAGGTCGATTCCTGCCCAGGGCATCCCATTCTGTGACTAAAGCAGCCTCTGTTTAAGACCATATAAGCATTTGCTCTTATCATATTTGAAATTAGGCCTGATAAAGACACTTTTGCTGGCCAAAGCCCTACTGGACCCTGCCAGCTCGATTCCTGCCCGGGGCATCCCATTCTGTGACTACAGCAGCCTCTGTTTAAGACCATATAAGCATTTGCTCTTATCATATTTGAAATTAGCCTGATAAAGACACTTTTGCTGGCCAAAGCACTACTGGACCCTGCCAGCTCGATTCCTGCCCGGGGCATCCCATTCTGTGACTAAAGCAGCCTCTGTTTAAGACCATATAAGCATTTGCTCTTATCATATTTGAAATTAGGCCTGATAAAGACACTTTTGCTGGCCAAAGCACTACTGGACCCTGCCAGCTCGATTCCTGCCCGGGGCATCCCATTCTGTGACTACAGCAGCCTCTGTTTAAGACCATATAAGCATTTGCTCTTATCATATTTGAAATTAGCCTGATAAAGACACTTTTGCTGGCCAAAGCACTACTGGACCCTGCCAGCTCGATTCCTGCCCGGGGCATCCCATTCTGTGACTAAAGCAGCCTCTGTTTAAGACCATATAAGCATTTGCTCTTATCATATTTGAAATTAGCCTGATAAAGACACTTTTGCTGGCCAAAGCCCTACTGGACCCTGCCAGGTCGATTCCTGCCCAGGGCATCCCATTCTGTGACTAAAGCAGCCTCTGTTTAAGACCATATAAGCATTTGCTCTTATCATATTTGAAATTAGGCCTGATAAAGACACTTTTGCTGGCCAAAGCCCTACTGGACCCTGCCAGCTCGATTCCTGCCCGGGGCATCCCATTCTGTGACTACAGCAGCCTCTGTTTAAGACCATATAAGCATTTGCTCTTATCATATTTGAAATTAGCCTGATAAAGACACTTTTGCTGGCCAAAGCACTACTGGACCCTGCCAGCTCGATTCCTGCCCGGGGCATCTCATTCTGTGACTACAGCAGCCTCTGTTTAAGACCATATAAGCATTTGCTCTTATCATATTTGAAATTAGCCTGATAAAGACACTTTTGCTGGCCAAAGCACTACTGGACCCTGCCAGCTCGATTCCTGCCCGGGGCATCCCATTCTGTGACTAAAGCAGCCTCTGTTTAAGACCATATAAGCATTTGCTCTTATCATATTTGAAATTAGCCTGATAAAGACACTTTTGCTGGCCAAAGCCCTACTGGACCCTGCCAGGTCGATTCCTGCCCAGGGCATCCCATTCTGTGACTAAAGCAGCCTCTGTTTAAGACCATATAAGCATTTGCTCTTATCATATTTGAAATTAGGCCTGATAAAGACACTTTTGCTGGCCAAAGCACTACTGGACCCTGCCAGCTCGATTCCTGCCCGGGGCATCCCATTCTGTGACTACAGCAGCCTCTGTTTAAGACCATATAAGCATTTGCTCTTATCATATTTGAAATTAGCCTGATAAAGACACTTTTGCTGGCCAAAGCACTACTGGACCCTGCCAGCTCGATTCCTGCCCGGGGCATCCCATTCTGTGACTAAAGCAGCCTCTGTTTAAGACCATATAAGCATTTGCTCTTATCATATTTGAAATTAGCCTGATAAAGACACTTTTGCTGGCCAAAGCACTACTGGACCCTGCCAGCTCGATTCCTGCCCGGGGCATCCAATTCTGTGACTAAAGCAGCCTCTGTTTAAGACCATATAAGCATTTGCTCTTATCATATTTGAAATTAGCCTGATAAAGACACTTTTGCTGGCCAAAGCCCTACTGGACCCTGCCAGGTCGATTCCTGCCCAGGGCATCCCATTCTGTGACTAAAGCAGCCTCTGTTTAAGACCATATAAGCATTTGCTCTTATCATATTTGAAATTAGGCCTGATAAAGACACTTTTGCTGGCAAAAGCACTACTGGACCCTGCCAGCTCGATTCCTGCCCGGGGCATCCCATTCTGTGACTACAGCAGCCTCTGTTTAAGACCATATAAGCATTTGCTCTTATCATATTTGAAATTAGCCTGATAAAGACACTTTTGCTGGCCAAAGCCCTACTGGACCCTGCCAGGTCGATTCCTGCCCAGGGCATCCCATTCTGTGACTAAAGCAGCCTCTGTTTAAGACCATATAAGCATTTGCTCTTATCATATTTGAAATTAGGCCTGATAAAGACACTTTTGCTGGCCAAAGCCCTACTGGACCCTGCCAGCTCGATTCCTGCCCGGGGCATCCCATTCTGTGACTACAGCAGCCTCTGTTTAAGACCATATAAGCATTTGCTCTTATCATATTTGAAATTAGCCTGATAAAGACACTTTTGCTGGCCAAAGCACTACTGGACCCTGCCAGCTCGATTCCTGCCCGGGGCATCCCATTCTGTGACTAAAGCAGCCTCTGTTTAAGACCATATAAGCATTTGCTCTTATCATATTTGAAATTAGCCTGATAAAGACACTTTTGCTGGCCAAAGCCCTACTGGACCCTGCCAGGTCGATTCCTGCCCAGGGCATCCCATTCTGTGACTAAAGCAGCCTCTGTTTAAGACCATATAAGCATTTGCTCTTATCATATTTGAAATTAGGCCTGATAAAGACACTTTTGCTTGCCAAAGCCCTACTGGACCCTGCCAGCTCGATTCCTGCCCGGGGCATCCCATTCTGTGACTACAGCAGCCTCTGTTTAAGACCATATAAGCATTTGCTCTTATCATATTTGAAATTAGCCTGATAAAGACACTTTTGCTGGCCAAAGCACTACTGGACCCTGCCAGCTCGATTCCTGCCCGGGGCATCCCATTCTGTGACTAAAGCAGCCTCTGTTTAAGACCATATAAGCATTTGCTCTTATCATATTTGAAATTAGCCTGATAAAGACACTTTTGCTGGCCAAAGCCCTACTGGACCCTGCCAGGTCGATTCCTGCCCAGGGCATCCCATTCTGTGACTAAAGCAGCCTCTGTTTAAGACCATATAAGCATTTGCTCTTATCATATTTGAAATTAGGCCTGATAAAGACACTTTTGCTGGCCAAAGCACTACTGGACCCTGCCAGCTCGATTCCTGCCCGGGGCATCCCATTCTGTGACTAAAGCAGCCTCTGTTTAAGACCATATAAGCATTTGCTCTTATCATATTTGAAATTAGCCTGATAAAGACACTTTTGCTGGCCAAAGCACTACTGGACCCTGCCAGCTCGATTCCTGCCCGGGGCATCCAATTCTGTGACTAAAGCAGCCTCTGTTTAAGACCATATAAGCATTTGCTCTTATCATATTTGAAATTAGCCTGATAAAGACACTTTTGCTGGCCAAAGCCCTACTGGACCCTGCCAGGTCGATTCCTGCCCAGGGCATCCCATTCTGTGACTAAAGCAGCCTCTGTTTAAGACCATATAAGCATTTGCTCTTATCATATTTGAAATTAGCCTGATAAAGACACTTTTGCTGGCCAAAGCCCTACTGGACCCTGCCAGGTCCATTCCTGCCCAGGGCATCCCATTCTGTGACTAAAGCAGCCTCTGTTTAAGACCATATAAGCATTTGCTCTTATCATATTTGAAATTAGGCCTGATAAAGACACTTTTGCTGGCCAAAGCCCTACTGGACCCTGCCAGGTCGATTCCTGCCCAGGGCATCCCATTCTGTGACTAAAGCAGCCTCTGTTTAAGACCATATAAGCATTTGCTCTTATCATATTTGAAATTAGGCCTGATAAAGACACTTCTGCTGGCCAAAGCACTACTGGACCCTGCCAGGTCGATTCCTGCCCAGGGCATCCCATTCTGTGACTAAAGCAGCCTCTGTTTAAGACCATATAAGCATTTGCTCTTATCATATTTGAAATTAGCCTGATAAAGACACTTTTGCTGGCCAAAGCACTACTGGACCCTGCCAGCTCGATTCCTGCCCGGGGCATCCCATTCTGTGACTAAAGCAGCCTCTGTTTAAGACCATATAAGCATTTGCTCTTATCATATTTGAAATTAGCCTGATAAAGACACTTTTGCTGGGCATAGCACTACTGGACCCTGCCAGGTGTACTTACTGCTGGTTTTTAGGGCATCCCATTCTGTGACTACACCAGCCTCTATTTAAGAACCTAACCATTTGCACCTATTCTAATTGAAATTAGGCATGATAAAGACACTTTTGCTGTGCATAGTCTTACTGCTGCCTGCCAGGTGCTCTCTGGTTTTTGGGACATCCCATTCTTTAACATACCATTAGCCTCTGCATTTACTGTAAGCTGCACATTTATTTAAAGAAATTTGGCCTGTATGAGCCTGCTAACACACTGCTGCTGTGTGCATATATACTGATCTCAAGTCTGCTTGGGGCATCCCATTCTGTAACATAACCTACCTACCATACTAAGCAGCTCTCTTATTTAAACTAAGCAGGCCTCTTGGAGGCTGAGTGTCCACTTTTGGGTGTGCATTTATATTCGGTTTCATATACAGTGGGGTATCCCAATTTGTAAGATAACCTACCCCAACCATGTAAACTAAAGGTTACGTCCTTCCAGAAGGAAAACTTATACCGAACACTATTTTTGTTAGGGGCATTGACCTTTGGATTGATCGGCATGAAATTAATTTTTTTTTTTCAAAGTATGGCGCTGTGAAGAAGGTCAAAATGATGTCTCATACTTGGATTATTGTTACTTTTTGTTCAGCTTGAAATATAACAGGCCACACGGGCATCCCAAGGCACATGCTATTTTAAACCTATCTGTTATACAACATAAGCGTTGATCAGGCTACTTCAGTTTGCACTTGTTTTTGACTGATTTTAATAAACCAGGCCGCAGGGCACCCCAAAGCTGCACCTTGCACCCTATCTGGTATACAACATAAGCGTTGATCAGCATCAGCTTCATTAAGCTACTTCAGTTTGCACTTCCTTTTTGACTGCTTTCATTTAACCAGGCCGCAGGGCACCCCAAAGCTGCACCTTGCACCCTACCTGTTTATACTAAATAAGCATCTACAGCCTCAGCTTTATTAAGTTATTGCATTTTGAATTGGTTTTGGTCTGCTTTAAATACACCAGGCCGCAGGGCATCCCAAACCTGCATGTTGCACCCCATCTGTTATACTAAATAAGCGTTGATCAGCATCAGCTTTATTAAGCTATTGCATTTTGCATTGGTTTTTGTACTGCTGCCAAAACACTAGCCCATATGGGCATCCCAAACCAGCACATGTCACCCTATCTGTTATACTAAATAAGCTTCTACAGGCCCTTTTTTTATTTATTTATTTTTATTTATATAGAGCTGCAATGGCTTATATTGTGAGGTTAATTTGCCATTTTGCAGCATAATATAGAGCAGCCCCTGTGTAAATCTGAGGGGCAATAGCTTATATAGTGAGGTAAATTTGCCATTTGCTTCGTTATATAGAGCAGCCCAGTTGCCATCTAAATCAACTACTGTCCGGCCAGTACAGCTTTTCCAGGGCAAACTCTGCTAGTTGCGGGCACAAGTCAAGTTTGGCTTCCCAGCAAATCCAGTGGATCTTGAAGGTGTGTTGGCATGGTCATGTCAAGGTATGACATGACCTGCTGTTTGAGGTCCAGCTCCAGGTCTCCCTGCTTCTCATGAGTAGACTCACTATGCGGGTGTAGAAAGCTACTCACTAGCGACTGAAGACTGAGGTTGCTGCTGATGGAGCTGCTGCTGCTCCTTCCACCCCCCCAGCAGCCATGGCAGTGGAAGGTGATCGCAAAGTTCCCCTAGAGTCAGACCTGCGGGAGTATGGGCCATGGCGCAAATAGACATCGCCCAACTGACTACGTGGGATGTCTCTGTAGTAGGTCAGTTTTTCCTCCCTCTCAGTGGGCGTAAAAAATGCCCCCATTTTGTGCCGGAAGCGAGGGTCCAATAAGTTGGAGAGCCAGAAGTCTTCCCGCTGACAAATGGAGACAATTCTGCGCTCACTAGTACGCATGCATGTGAGCATGCATCGTGCCATTTGTGCAAGTGACTCGGAGGGACTACCTGTCTCCATCTCCACTGTAAACTGCCATGGTGTGTCTGGGTCCTCTGTCTCGCCTTACTCACAACCCTCTAGCTCCTGTGGCTGCACCTCCTCTCCTGTCAGATGACTAGATAAAATGGTCATTTTGTGAAACCTAAACTGTGGTTTGCTGTGCCCCACCCCCTCCTCCTCCTCCACTTCAGCCCCCACAGGCTTCATGTGGCTGTGAAATGTATGTGCCATGTCTCCAGTGCCCTGACCAGCCATGCTTTCCAACATGTGTTGTAGTACATGAAGCAGTGGAATCTCATCGTTCATCTCATAGTCCTGGCAACTGACTAATAATGTAGCTTCCTCAAAGGGCCTAAACAAACGGTCGGTGTCACGTATGAGCTGCCAATGGTTTACATTGAATTTACACAGGGGTGTCCCCCTATCCGTTTGGATCATCCAGAAATCCGTGATGGCTTTTCTCTGTTCCTATAGTGCAGTGGTCCTCAACCCTGTCCTCAAGGCCCACCAACATGTCATGTTTTTTGGATCTCCAAATAGCCAGCTCTATTGCTCTGCAGCTGCACTAATTACTCCACCTGAGCATCTTTGTGGAGATCTGCAAAGCCTGGCCTGTTGGTGGGCCTTGAGGACAGGGTTGGGGACCACTGCTATAGTGGATCCTGCATATGGAGGGTGGAATTCCAACGGGTGGAAACATCGCAAATCAGACTATGGTGGGGTACACCTTTGTGACGCTGAGGCTCAATAAGGTTGTGCTTGGTGGTGTAGGAGTGCCAGAAATGCATGCTAACTTTCTTTCCTGTTGTTCGGATGTCTTTCAGATGGGGGCAAGACTTCAAAACTAGACTGAACACGTGTGCCATGTCAGGACGCATGACTCTGGCTTCCTTGTCGCAGCGCAAACAAGATGTTCTTCCAAGTGTCAGTCACCATGGGTCCAAATTTGCAGTTTTCGTGGATTAAGCAATGCTTTCATGGATTGAGTTCTCATTTTTAGTAGTTCCTCCCATGTGTGACTCTGATGGTCAAGGAAAACCATGTGAAGAACAGCGTGAAACAACAATCACCAAGGGGGCCTAAAAGGATATATATTGTCCACCATGAGTCTATAGTTACAGCTCCAGGCGTAGACAACACTGTGCACTTTGGTACACACTGACAGGCTAAAGGACTGGCCCACCTTCTGTTCAACAACCATGCCATGTGACTCTCCACCTCGGCTCGGCACAAGCCATCAGTTCTCTGAAAGGTCCACCACTGGGTAATGCAGCAGGCTGGACTTATGGTGACGCTGTCTGAGAGGAGAAATCCCTCAGACATCAAGATTAAAAATTCCAAGAATTTTTGAGGGCTAATTATTCAGAGGCAAATGATAGCTAGTTGTTTCTGATTTAATTGCAAGGTGGAAACACACCCTCAAACAAAACTTCACTTTCGCAATACTATTGCATTTGTCTATTCATAATTTTATGTATATACACTAACTAACCTACTTTTTCTCCACAGGATGCTGCATGGAACACTGCCACATCGCTGAGTAGCTGATTTTTCCTACCAACAGTCCGCAATAATTCGCTGCTGCTGCCGCCGCCACCGCCGCAGACTCCAGGGACCCTCTTCCACTACCTCGGCTTGCAACACCTCCTCCCACGACACTCTCCTCATCACTAGTTGCCGGATAGTGGAAGAAGAGGCGAGTGTCTCCTCCACTTCTTGGCTGGGCAGTAGCTGAATTTTATGATTATCAGATCTTGGATATCAGATCAATGGATAGTGGAGCTGAACCCAAAGCATAACAGGCAGACAGTTGACTGGGGGTGTCAGATGCCACTTGTGATGCAGTGGACTGCTTTTGCAGCACTTCCAGACAAAGTTGCTTCATTGGCTGACACAATGACTGGTAAAGCTGTGGAACATATGGTTGAAAAGCAAGAATAACCATTTGTTTTTATATGAAAAAGACCCTGGTTTATACAGACTTTTTTTTTCCAGAGACTGCCCTGCGTGGAAATGAATGGCACATGGATCAGCCAAGCTTTCCTCCCAACAATGCCTGATGTATTCCAGTAGATTGATGACGGGGCCAGACCAAGAAAGATGGATCGTGCAAAACAGATTTAAGGCGCTGCTCTCAAGTTACAGACATTCCTCCGCATCGGACCACAAGTAAGTATTGATAAAAAATCCTTTACGTTACTCTTACTTTTTATTAATATTCTTCGGATAAGACGGATCAGACATGATTCCAGATTAAAAATTCCAAGAATTTTTGAGGGCTAATTAGTCAGAGGCAATGACACCTTCTTGTTTCTGATTTAATTAAAAGGTGGAAACACACCCTCAAACAAAACTTCACTTTGGCAAACTTTTGCATTTGTTTATTCATAATTTTATGTAGATATTACTAACTAAGCTACTTTTTCTCCACATGACTCTCCACAGGGTGTGATTCATCCAATTTTTGGGCTCCTGAGGCCAACCCCAGGGTCTGTTTAAAGTAATGTTTGGGCTCCTGCTGCTGCTGCTGCCAACTTCTGCCAACTCCAGGGTGTGATTCATCCAATTTTTGGGCTCCTGAAGCCAACTCCAGTGTATATTTGGGCTCCTGCTGCTGCTACTGTCAACTCCTGCCAACTCCAGGGTGTGATTCATCCAATTTTTGGGCTCCTGAGGCCAACTCCAGTGTATATTTGGGCTCCTGCTGCTGCTACTGTCAACTCCTGCCAACTCCAGGGTGTGATTCATCCAATTTTTGGGCTCCTGAAGCCAACTCCAGTGTATATTTGGGCTCCTGCTGCTGCTGCTGCCAACTTCTGCCAACTCCAGGGTGTGATTCATCCAATTTTTGGGCTCCTGAAGCCAACTCCAGTGTATATTTGGGCTCCTGCTGCTGCTGCTGCCAACTTCTGCCAACTCCAGGGTGTGATTCATCCAATTTTTGGGCTCCTGAGGCCAACTCCAGTGTATATTTGGGCTCCTGCTGCTGCTGCTGTCAACTTCTGCCAACTCCAGGGTGTGATTCATCCAATTTTTGGGCTCCTGAAGCCAACTCCAGTGTATATTTGGGCTCCTGCTGCTGCTACTGTCAACTCCTGCCAACTCCAGGGTGTGATTCATCCAATTTTTGGGCTCCTGAAGCCAACTCCAGTGTATATTTGGGCTCCTGCTGCTGCTACTGTCAACTCCTGCCAACTCCAGGGTGTGATTCATCCAATTTTTGGGCTCCTGAGGCCAACTCCAGTGTATATTTGGGCTCCTGCTGCTGCTACTGTCAACTCCTGCCAACTCCAGGGTGTGATTCATCCAATTTTTGGGCTCCTGAGGCCAACTCCAGTGTATATTTGGGCTCCTGCTGCTGCTACTGTCAACTTCTGCCAACTCCAGGGTGTGATTCATCCAATTTTTGGGCTCCTGAGGCCAACTCCAGTGTATATTTGGGCTCCTGCTGCTGCTACTGTCAACTTCTGCCAACTCCAGGGTGTGATTCATCCAATTTTTGGGCTCCTGAAGCCAACTCCAGTGTATATTTGGGCTCCTGCTGCTGCTGCTGCCAACTCCTGCCAACTCCAGGGTGTGATTCATCCAATTTTTGGGCTCCTGAGGCCAACTCCAGTGTATATTTGGGCTCCTGCTGCTGCTACTGCCAACTCCTGCCAACTCCAGGGTGTGATTCATCCAATTTTTGGGCTCCTGAGGCCAACTCCAGTGTATATTTGGGCTCCTGCTGCTGCTACTGTCAACTCCTGCCAACTCCAGGGTGTGATTCATCCAATTTTTGGGCTCCTGAGGCCAACTCCAGTGTATATTTGGGCTCCTGCTGCTGCTACTGTCAACTCCTGCCAACTCCAGGGTGTGATTCATCCAATTTTTGGGCTCCTGAGGCCAACTCCAGTGTATATTTGGGCTCCTGCTGCTGCTACTGTCAACTCCTGCCAACTCCAGGGTGTGATTCATCCAATTTTTGGGCTCCTGAGGCCAACTCCAGTGTATATTTGGGCTCCTGCTGCTGCTACTGTCAACTCCTGCCAACTCCAGGGTGTGATTCATCCAATTTTTGGGCTCCTGAAGCCAACTCCAGTGTATATTTGGGCTCCTGCTGCTGCTGCTGTCAACTCCTGCCAACTCCAGGGTGTGATTCATCCAATTTTTGGGCTCCTGAAGCCAACTCCAGTGTATATTTGGGCTCCTGCTGCTGCTGCTGCCAACTCCTGCCAACTCCAGGGTGTGATTCATCCAATTTTTGGGCTCCTGAAGCCAACTCCAGTGTATATTTGGGCTCCTGCTGCTGCTGCTGCCAACTCCTGCCAACTCCAGGGTGTGATTCATCCAATTTTTGGGCTCCTGAGGCCAACTCCAGTGTATATTTGGGCTCCTTCTGCCCCTCATAGTGATGCCACTTCAACTCTCTGCAATTGTGCCGCTCTGCGATTCTATTAGCGATGCCTCTGATCTGCATGTGATATTTCTTCAAAGTATTATTTAACTAACCCAGCACGCATCCTGTGCGTGTTACAGCAAGGCTGAATGGTTTACAACCCTATTGAGGCTGTAGGAGGCTCAGAAATAGCCGTTTTTAATAGCGATTCGTCGCGAATTTATTCGGGTCGAAACGATTTTTGTCGGAAAATTCGGCGAATCAGTCGAATCGAATTTTTCAAAAGTTCGCTCATCTCTACTGCTCATCTGCCAGTTCTGCTGAGTTTGCTGCAAGCTGAGATCATCTGCAACTTCTGTGGAACTTCTTTGCTGCCAGTTTGCTGACCTGCATGCACACTGTATCCAGTGGAGGACTTCACCGGGCTGATTAACTACTACAATCAAGAGAGGATTCTGCTATCAAGGTCAGGGACCCCTGCAGCGTTCTATTCTAAGCAGACTCTCTTGGAGGTACCATTTACTATAAGTTTAATATATACCCGGGTATATGTGCACGGACTGAAGCTAGGCCTTCCATTATCCCATTAGTGCATTACTCTGTGTATGCTGTATGTATCTTATACCTTTACCATTTGCTATATAAAGTTTACAGTAGTGTTATATTCAGATGTGCTAGTGTTTACTTTAAGAGATTGCTGGGAGCAGTAGTCCCTCTGCTCTCAATGTATGTTTGTGATTATACTGATCTATTTCCTAGAAAGGTTCTCCAACAGTTACCAGGAGCCTATTCTGGGTGGAGGCACTGCTATAAAGAACCTATATCTCACTCTTCCATTAAGTGAAGGCTCAGCCCCCATTTTGTTACCAGCAGGTCAGCACCATAGCCTGTCTATAGTGCGGCATTTATCATCACCCCCCCACCAAAACAGGGCTACATATGTATATAGTAGCTTGGTTGGTGTGTACTCATTGTTTGTTATTATTAAACATGGTTTGCCATATGTCCGCCTCTGTCTCTAATTCTGGTCATTTACTACTATTGGGATTTCTCCGATGACAAATCCATGACACATAACCTCCCAGCCCATTACCTGCATCCCCAAAGCCCAGCAGGGTGCAGATGAGGCTGCAGTATTATACATTTAAAAAAAAAAAACGGCGTGGGGGTGGTCCCCATCTCCAGGAGGGTGGAACCCCATGCCCTTAAAAAATAAATTAAGGGTTAAACCCTTAATCTCTTTTTTAAAAAGCAAAACAAACCAGGGCACCGGCTATGCGTAGGCCGAGTGGCCGGCCCCAGCCCTAAGGCTACCAGCCCGCATAGCCCACTGAGGCACCAGGCTCTTTGAGGATGCAGGTAATGGGTGGGGGTTATAGCAAGTCACCCGTTTGCTGGCAGGTGGTTTGCAGGTGACTAGCCAGCTCCTCCTGCCCTGTGATCTGATATAGGGGTCTCAAGGGCCCCTTAGCAGTACACAATGGGTTAAGTGAAAAAAGTAAAGAAAAAGTTAAAGTTCTTTATTCATTTATTTTCACCAATACTTACCTATTCCCTGGCTCTGGACTCTCTGGTGTCCCTGCATCAGCTTCCCCGAAAACCCAGACTGGACTTTTCCCATATTTGGGCTCACTGGCCATTGGCAACAGTACTCGGACCATGGCATTTCTGAAGCATAGTCAGACTCCCCATGGTGCTCCCCTCAGTTACAGTCAGCTTTAATTCTCTATTGCCTTCCAGATCTTCCTCCATTCCTGCCTGGTGTTCCTGAATCTGCATCATCCACACACTTGACACTCCGGCCCTCCCCTCTGCTAAGTTTCCCCAGTCTCCACTCTCTGAGGAGGCCGCAGGTGGTATTGCGGGCAGCTTTATGTATCTACTCCAGTCCATCATCGGAGGCTGTCTTGCATTGTCCGCTAGTCTCTGCTGTCAGCAGAGCAAAGGACATGGATTTTCTGCACCGCTACCAGTTTCTGTTGCTCACTCCTGCCACAGGGAGAGGCTTTGTATAGAAGTGGAGTGAGCTGAGGTATAAAAACCCCTCCCCATGGAGAAGCCGGGAGCCCAGTGCAGAACAGAGAACATATGTTCTCTGTTGCGCTGGAGACACCTGCAGGTGCCAGATGCTGGAACAGAGATGGAGGTAAGCGTATTTTTTATGGTTTTAAACTAGTTCATGAAAGTTAAATTTGGACGAAACTAAACTTCTGGGGGAAACGCAGTGAATCGTCTGTACCGAAAAGTTTGCTCATTCCCGGGTGCTGTCCCATGCCGTCAATTTCAGCCAGAAGTGAGTGGTGGAAGCCAGGAGCGGGGTGGCGAGGAGTGGGGGTGGAGGATTGGTGTCCTCTGCCCCACTCCCAGCTTTCACCGCTCACAACTGCTGCAGGGAGGGGCCTTTCATACACTGGCAGTGGGGTCTGATGTCAGCTCACTCCTCGGTATAAAAGGCACCTCCCTGAGCAAGATGACACAATTCATGTGTGGGGTAGAGAATCTGTGCTCTCTGTCCCGCTGAAGGCCCCGGCCCCACAATTGGAGGCTCCCTGGGGGAAGAGGAGACGGGGTTGGATCCTGGACTGAGGTGAGTCTATTTTGGCTGTAAATGGAGAGAGATGCCTGGTACAAACATTTTATGTGGCTGGCACTTAAAGTAAAACCAAACCCCAGGATTTTTCCCCAATTGGGATGCCCGGCTGTGTGACCCCCCCCCCCCCCCCCCCAGATCGCCAATGCCAACTCACATCTTTCCGGTTCTACAGCGCATGGGCGGGCGCTCGTTCAATCAGTGCGCTCAGAGCAGCTGATGTCACATCGTCTAAGCCTTTGTCTAAGGCCAGTGGCTCTGAGTGCACTGGCAGCTGCATCCCCCGCTTCCCTCTAACAGGGAGCGTGCCTTTGTTGGCCATTCACAAAGCGGGGATACGGCCGTGGCTCGCACATGCGCCGTTGGACTGGGAAACAAGGTAAGTGTATGGGGCTACCTGGGGGGTTTCACACAGCGGGGCATCCTGATTTTGGATGCCCCGGGGGGGGGGGGGGGGGGGAGTTATCAGCCTGGGAATCTTATCGATTCTTATAGATAAAGGGTTACTAAACTCATAACATCAGCTCCTACGCGGTACACCACTTAGAAACATCTTCGTTTACAAGGACAAGGGGCGTATGGGACTCAGGGAGTGCCCCCCTAGAATTCTTTGGGCCCTGGTTGTTAGTCGCGGTCGCCCTGCCAATTGGTCATATGAGCCATGCATTCATTGCAATGGAGGGGCGTACCTGGTGCCACATGAGGGGCATGACAGTAAGTCATGGGAGCCGGGACTGCCTTTCCGTAAGGTTTCTGAGCAGTAGACTGTCTGGGTCCTGCTGAATGTGGAGACAAGGTAATGCCAGCTTGTTATTTTTTTGTATTTAGTAACCCTTGATGCAGTAAACTTGCCTTAAAATATCTCATGAAAGCTCATAGATATAAAATATAAAATAATTGTCAATTTAAATCTGTATTATAAATATATATATATATATATATATATATATATATATATATATATATATATACTGTATATATATATATATATATATATATATATATATACACACACACACACACACTGTATTTTTCGCCCTATAAGACGCACCTGCCCATAAGACGCACGCCTACGCCTATGATTTGGGGGAGAAAAATAAGAAAAAAAACATTTTAAACCAAAAATGCACCATTACAGACAGTGTGGCATTCCCCTTTCTCATAGGCCGTGTGGGATGCCCCCATTCCATAGACAGTGTAGCATGCCCCCATCCCATTCCCCGTATACCCAGTGTGGCATCCCCCTCCAATTCCCTATATAGACAGTGTGGCATTCTCCCCCCTCCCATTCCCATATAGGCAGTGTGGCATCCCCCCTCCCCCCCATTAGTATAGGCTGTGTGGCATCCCCCCTCCCCCCCATTAGTATAGGCTGTGTGGCATCCCCCTCTCCCCCCATTTGTATAGGCTGTGTGGCATCCCCCTCTCCCCCATTTGTATAGGCTGTGTGGCATCCCCCTCTCCCCCCATAGGCTGTGTGGCATCCCCCTCTCCCCCATTTGTATAGGCTGTGTGGCATCCCCCTCTCCCCCCATAGGCTGTGTGGCATCCCCCTCTCCCCCCATAGGCTGTGTGGCATCCCCCTCTCCCCCATAGGCTGTGTGGCATTCCCCCTCCCCCCCATTAGTATAGGCTGTGTGGCATCCCCCTCTCCCCCCATAGGCTGTGTGGCATCCCCTCTCCCCCATAGGCTGTGTGGCTTTCCCCCTCTCCCCCCATAGGCTGTGTGGCATCCCCCTCTCCCCCCATAGGCTGTGTGGCATCCCCTCTCCCCCCATAGGCTGTGTGGCATCCCCTCTCCCCCATAGGCTGTGTGGCTTTCCCCCTCTCCCCCCATAGGCTGTGTGGCATCCCCTCTCCCCCATAGGCTGTGTGGCTTTCCCCCTCTCCCCCATTAGTATAGGCTGTGTGGCATTCCCCCTCTCCCCCCATAGGCTGTGTGGCATCCCCCTCTCCCCCCATAGGCTGTGTGGCATCCCCTCTCCCCCATAGGCTGTGTGGCTTTCCCCCTCTCCCCCATTAGTATAGGCTGTGTGGCATTCCCCCTCTCCCCCCATAGGCTGTGTGGCATCCCCCCCTCCCCCCAATTCCCATAGGCTGTGTGGCATCCCCCCCTCCCCCCAATTCCCATAGGCTGTGTGGCATTCCCCCTCCCCCCCATTAGTATAGGCTGTGTGGCATCCCCCCCTCCCCCCAATTCCCATAGGCTGTGTGGCATTCCCCCTCCCCCCCATTAGTATAGGCTGTGTGGCATCCCCCTCTCCCCCCATAGGCTGTGTGGCATCCCCTCTCCCCCATAGGCTGTGTGGCTTTCCCCCTCTCCCCCATTAGTATAGGCTGTGTGGCATCCCCCCTCTCCCCCCATAGGCTGTGTGGCATCCCCCCTCTCCCCCCATAGGCTGTGTGGCATCCCCCTCTCCCCCCATAGGCTGTGTGGCATCCCCCCCTCCCCCCAATTCCCATAGGCTGTGTGGTATCCCCCCCTCCCCCCAATTCCCATAGGCTGTGTGGCAGTCCCCCTCTCCCCCCAGTCGGCTTAAGTAAAAATAAAAAAAAGTAAAACTCACCGCTCCACTGACACCGCTCCACTGACACCGCTCCGCTGAGCGGTCGGCTCTGTGAATGGGGTGGGCGTGGCCTGCACCGCGTCAGCGTCGGCACAGGCCACGCCCACCCCATTCATGGAGCTGGCTGTAAGAAGCAGCGGCGGGCTCTGTCCCGGCCCCGCCACTGCGATCGCTGTCTTTTACAGGCAGCGATGACAGCGGTGGGGCCAGAGACAGCGCTCCGTCTGCTGCTTCTTCCTGGGCACATGCGAGCACCCAGGTCAGGGCAGCAGGTGGGCGTGGCCTGCACCAACTTGGTGCAGGCCACGCCCACCCGCTGCCCTGACCTGGGTGCTCGCATGTGCCCCAGGCGGAAGAAGCAGCAGATGGAGGAGCGGCGGGGGCTCTGTCTCTGGCCCCACCGCTGTCATCGCTGCCTGTAAAAGACAGCGATCGCAGTGGCTGGGCCGGGACAGAGCCTCCGCGGCTTCTCTGGGCTCCCGCAGTGTGACAGGCAACGCAGGAGCGCCAGGAACGGGTGAGTTTTTTTTTTTTTTTTTTTTTACATTCGCCTGATAAGGCGCACGAACATTTTCCCCCCACTTTTGGGGAAAATAAGTGCGTCTTATAGGGCGAAAAATGCGGTATATATATATATATATACATATATATATATAGATTGGGGCGAACGGCAGTGACTCAGACGACAGTTCTCCTTCAAATCAAATGTAGTTTATTGAAAATTAATTAAGAATTCCACAGCCAAAGCGTCTCTTAACATCAGAGATGGTTGCAGCACAAAACGCAATATATCAAGCGGTTACCTCACCGGCTCTTAGCAAAGTCCAGGGTAAGAAAATGCAGCAAGCTAAAAAAGCCATTGTTGTACAAGGTCCACTTCCAGGGCACGCAAGCCCACGCTGTTAATCCCCACAAGTCCAAGTTTGGGGTGACAGAAGCAAAGTCCTTCGGCTTTAATCCAGTTCTCTGATTCACATTGAGCAGTACAGCCTGGGCTCCTTCCTCCAGGCTGGTCAACAGCAAACTGACAAGCTCAGCGGCTCCTTTTATTTCAGCTTCCCCTGCAATCAGCCTCATCACCTGTGCGAGGTCTGGGATCAGGGAACAAACCTGTAGAGGACTGGGGAATGTGAACTGGGTCCTGAAAACCCGGCATGGACCGTGCCTGATACAGCCTAGCAGGGGAAAAATAAACACCATTTTTTACTTTTCCATACACCTTACCACAATATATATAATGTAAAGTATCTTATAACAATAAGGAGTGTTTCAACCTTTATTCCACAATAAGTCATGAGATAATATATTGATGGGCCGGAGCAGAGACAATCGGTTCACAAGCCCTCTGACCTGATCGTCCACAGTATCCAGCATTTGTGCTCACGAATTTCGGATATAACAGCTCCGGCCGCAACAGAAAGTGTGAACTGTTATAGGGATCCCTTGGACCACTTACCAGTTCAAACAGTGAAAGAAATACAGTTTTAGGATATAAAAATTTCACCTTTGTCAGGTCTTCTTATCAGGGCCAGTATATGAGGAGGGTGCAAGGAGCGCGTGCTTCCGGGGCCTCCACCACTTGACCTGCAAAGGGGGCCTCCACCAAGCTTTGGGTTATGGTCTGTTCCAGGAGGCTTTTCAGTCTTTGGTCTGACGAGCCAGCAACAAAGCTATCGGTGGCAATGGGGGCCCCCCGCGTCTGGGCAGCCAAAGCCACCACAGGGCAGGACGGAGAGTCTATAGAGCGGGTGCAGAGCTGTCACTGCACATAAGCCACCAAGCACAGCCGCTGGCAGCTCAATGCAGGGAACTGTTTTCTGCTGGACCAGCCGGGCGACTACACTACCCCCCACCCAGAATGGCAAAGCAGGAGTTCCCGAGCAGCACGCAACCGCACAAGGGGGGCACAAGGGACTTGATCTAATGTTACAGTAAGTGGGCGGGTGCCAGACAACCACCAATCAGTTACTTGGCTGAACTTTTATTTTATACTGTATCTGAGGCCTCCACCAGATTTTGTGCCCAGGGACCTCCACCGCACTTACTCCGGCCTTACCTGGTGGCATCCTCTCTGGAGGACCACCCAGTCCCTTGGATGTCTTCTTCCTCATGCGGGGGAGATGCTATTGCAGCTGCTCCGCTCGCATCTGTTGTGAGGGGACCCAGGACCCCCCTTCTAGTTCCTCCAAGCTAGTGCTGGACCCGCCTTAGAAGGAACCTTTTTCACAGAGGGGGAGCTTTTGTGAACCCTCCCGTGTGACTAATGACATTAGAGATGAGGAAAAATTCAATTCGACATGAATTTGGGGGTTCGTGCTGACCGAATTTTCCCTGAAATTCACTGGCACCTCGTACGGTGGGTAAAAAAAAAACTCACCACTATCCTCGTTCCAGCGCCACACTTGGCTCCGGTGTGCGTGGCAGAAGCCGACTTGCACTACTGAGAGTGCGGCCGGCCTCGCCTGCTCCCACTGTGCTGTGTGACCTGACGGCTTCCCAGTGGCCAGTGGCAGGCTTCAGGTGTAACTTGCGCCCGCAGCCAGCCGCTGGGCCAGAACGACGGGGAAGCCGGCATGTAGGTAAGTGTCTGTGTGACACAGCACAGTGGGACCGGGGAAGGCCGGCATGTAGGTAAGTGTCTGTGTGACACAGCACAGTGGGACCGGGGAAGGCCGGCATGTAGGTAAGTGTCTGTGTGACACAGTACAGTGGGACCGGGGAAGGCCGGCATGTAGGTAAGTGTCTGTGTGACACAGCACAGTGGGACCGGGGAAGGCCGGCATGTAGGTAAGTGTCTGTGTGACACAGCACAGTGGGACCGGGGAAGGCCGACATGTAGGTAAGTATCTGTGTGACACAGCACAGTGGGACCGGGAAGGCCGGCATGTAGGTAAGTGTCTGTGTGACACAGCACAGTGGGACCAGGGAAGGCCGGCATGTAGGTAAGTGTGTGTGTCACACAGCTCAGTGGGACCGGGGAAGGCCGGCATGTAGGTAAGTGTCTGTGTGACACAGCACAGTGGGACCGGGGAAGGCCGGCATGTAGGTAAGTGTCTGTGTGACACAGCACAGTGGGACCGGGGAAGGCCGGCATGTAGGTAAGTGCTTGTGTGACACAGCACAGTGGGGACCGGGGAAGGCCGGCATGTAGGTAAGTGTCTGTGTGACACAGCACAGTGGGACCGGGGAAGGCCGGCATGTAGGTAAGTGTCTGTGTGACACAGTACAGTGGGACCGGGGAAGGCCGGCATGTAGGTAAGTGCTTGTGTGACACAGCACAGTGGGACCGGGGAAGGCCGGCATGTAGGTAAGTGCTTGTGTGACACAGCACAGTGGGACCGGGGAAGACCGGCATGTAGGTAAGTGTCTGTGTGACACAGCACAGTGGGACCGGGGAAGGCCGGCATGTAGGTAAGTGTCTGTGTGACACAGCACAGTGGGACCGGGGAAGGCCGGCATGTAGGTAAGTATCTGTGTGACACAGCACAGTGGGGACCGGGGAAGGCCAGCATGTAGGTAAGTGTCTGTGTGACACAGCACAGTGGGGACCGGGGAAGGCCGGCATGTAGGTAAGTGTCTGTGTGACACAGCACAGTGGGGACCGGGAAGCCGACATGTAGGTAAGTGTCTGTGTGACACAGCACAGTGGGACCGGGGAAGGCCGGCATGTAGGTAAGTGTCTGTGTGACACAGCACAGTGGGGACCGGGAAGGCCAGCATGTAGGTAAGTGTCTGTGTGACACAGCACAGTGGGGACCGGGGAAGGCCGGCATGTAGGTAAGTGTCTGTGTGACACAGCACAGTGGGACCGGGGAAGGCCGGCATGTAGGTAAGTGTCTGTGTGACACAGCACAGTGGGACCGGGGAAGGCCGGCATGTAGGTAAGTGTCTGTGTGACACAGCACAGTGGGACCAGGAAAGGCCGGCATGTAGGTAAGTGTCTGTGTGACACAGCACAGTGGGACCGGGAAGGCGGCATGTAGGTAAGTGTCTGTGTGACACAGCACAGTGGGACCAGGAAAGGCCGGCATGTAGGTAAGTGTCTGTGTGACACAGCACAGTGGGACCGGGGAGGCCGGCATGTAGGTAAGTGTCTGTGTGACACAGCACAGTGGGACCGGGAAGGCCGGCATGTAGGTAAGTGTCTGTGTGACACAGCACAGTGGGACCAGGAAAGGCCGGCATGTAGGTAAGTGTCTGTGTGACACAGCACAGTGGGACCGGGGAAGGCCGGCATGTAGGTAAGTGTCTGTGTGACACAGCACAGTGAGACTGGGGGAAGGCCGGCATGTAGGTAAGTATCTGTGTGACACAGCACAGTGGGACCGGGAAGGCCGGCATGTAGGTAAGTGTCTGTGTGACACAGCACAGTGGGACCGGGGAAGGCCGGCATGTAGGTAAGTGTCTGTGTGACACAGCACAGTGGGACCGGGGAAGGCCGGCATGTAGGTAAGTATCTGTGTGACACAGCACAGTGGGATCGGGGAAAGCCGGCATGTAGGTAAGTGTCTGTGTGACACAGCACAGTGGGGAATGGGGAAGGCCGGCATGTAGGTAAGTGTCTGTGTGACACAGCACAGTGGGACCGGGGAAGGCCGGCATGTAGGTAAGTGTCTGTGTGACACAGCACAGTGGGACCGGGGAAGGCCGGCATGTAGGTAAGTATCTGTGTGACACAGCACAGTGGGACCGGGGAAGGCCGGCATGTAGGTAAGTATCTGTGTGACACAGCACAGTGGGACCGGGGAAGGCCGGCATGTAGGTAAGTGTCTGTGTGACACAGCACAGTGGGATCGGGGAAGGCCGGCATGTAGGTAAGTGTCTGACACAGCACAGTGGGACCGGGGAAGGCCGGCATGTAGGTAAGTGTCTGACACAGCACAGTGGGACCGGGGAAGGCCGGCATGTAGGTAAGTGTCTGTGTGACACAGCACAGTGGGATCGGGGAAGGCCGGCATGTAGGTAAGTATCTGTGTGACACAGCACAGTGGGACCGGGGAAGGCCGGCATGTAGGTAAGTGTCTGTGTGACACAGCACAGTGGCACCGGGGAAGGCCGGCATGTAGGTAAGTGTCTGTGTGACACAGCACAGTGGCACCGGGGAAGGCCGGCATGTAGGTAAGTGTCTGTGTGACACAGCTCAGTGGGGACCGGGGAAGGCCGGCATGTAGGTAAGTGTCTGTGTGACACAGCACAGTGGGACCGGGGAAGGCCGGCATGTAGGTAAGTGCTTGTGTGACACAGCTCAGTGGGACCGGGGAAGGCCGGCATGTAGGTAAGTGTCTGTGTGACACAGCACAGTGGGACCGGGGAAGGCGGCATGTAGGTAAGTGTCTGTGTGACACAGCATAGTA